>CM059222.1:29310108-29420108 GCA_030347435.1 Clarias fuscus | reverse complement strand
CATATACTGAAGGAATTTGTTCATGTATGATTCCTGAAGTGGTGGTGTTGAAGTTTCTGCTTCTCACAGTGTTGGATATTCAGAATTCCTCATCGGCATCGGTGTGTTTGTAAGCACTCTGTTGAACACGTGACCCTGTGCTCCAGCGTGTCCCGTTCACCCTGCTGAATGTCTGCCCTGCTTTGCATAAAGCCACACACCTCATGAATAAACATACCTTATGCTAACACTAATGGCTGTAATGTCTGTGACACAGTGTAACCCAGCCAGTGGTTCCCAGAGTCCAAAGGGACTGCAGGGTGTTTGTATGTGTGTCATTTGAATATTTTTCAGATGTCACTTTGTATTAGTGTTCCTGCCAAATTATTACACATTTCACTTTGAGTTCTTTCAGAAATCCTCTGATACTGGTAGTCCCTGACTTACGAACATTCGAGTTACGCATTTCTGCAGATTCGAACTGACCCCAGACATACGAACAATCGTAGATGCGCACCAATTGTGGAAGTAGCTCACGTTTATTGTACAAAAAATTTACACTACAGTGCACCGGATACCAATATTTACAATTATATACAATATTTTCAGTGAATGTATAAAATGTCTAAAGTCTGTTATATTGTATGTATGTTGGGGGGGGGTACAAGAGAAATGAGTCAGTTTTAATGAATCAATCCAGGAGATGGTAACGCTGTACAGCTGTCCTCATGGAGGGTAATCCCCTAAAAAAATCCTCAACACATTCCAGTGCAGCTCTTAGACATAATGGCGTCCATTCAAGCACAGTAAACAACTTGTCTTCCCAAGTGTTGTCTTCCCGGGGCTGTCTTTAAACGAGGTCAGCTGACCCCATTGTGTCACCAGGATTTCCGTTTCCGACTTTGAGGCGACGTCTAGTGAGAGTATAATGCACAACTAAAACACCAAACCTGGTAGTGTGTGGATTTTTTATGCTTTACATTGTTATCTAAGTCAACACCCCTATCTCACCTACACGGTTTGACTTGCGGGGAGACACGGTGTTAGGAACAACGAGTGACCTCCCAACATTCCGCAAGGTTCCGCAAGGTCCGCAAGTACCGGCAAAAAAAAATATACATGTTAATTTTTTACAAGGAAAGATTCGAAACGTCATCCCTATGCAAAACCTCGCTGTGAATCACAATAAACCATACTTATGGCCACTGCACAAACCCGCGCTGATGAGACGTAGGTGAGATAGAGGTGTGAGAATGACTTTGTTGGACTTGTGCTCCAGGAACGGAACTAGTTCGTAAGTCGGGAATTACGTCCTGAGTCGCAGTTTTCAAAACATATCCGCGGTGACGTCTCTCCGTTGCAGAATGCATTCTCGTGTCCTTGTTATCTCTACCAGTGTCTGTGATGAACAGCCATTAGTTGTAACTGTGGAATCTGCTGAGATGCTCAGACACTGGACGGCGCACCTCCTGTGAACGACAGGAGTGTGAACGTGGTAGATCCAGTGTGGTGCAGATTTTCATTCAAACTACACAAGAGACACATCTGGTTCCGCTCGTTCAATCCATCCGTCTCGGTCAACGACGGATGATGATGAGTCGTATCAGGTGCTCCGACTCGCCTGGAATAAAAGCTCGCGGGCACGGCGGACCATTGTGGCAGAGCTTAGTGGTGAACGTTTGCTGTAATCTCTGCGATGCATGAAATGTGGTGTCTGGAAACACAGAAGGGTTGACAAAAGAAGGAGGGAAAAATTCATTTTATTGGAAAGTATATATGGGATAGCTTAAATTACCTGCAAGTTGAGCAACAAAGCTAACTAGCTCCTAACACAAGGCTGAATCCCAAATCCTTTGTAACCCCTGATCAAGGGCACCACTTGGTGTGTGGAACAAGGGATTGTACACCGTACATAGCGCACTAGATTTCCATTTAACACTATTTAGGATTCAACCCGGATACCCCAGAAGTTAACGGAGCTGATATTCCAAAGTATATATATATAGTTTCTCAGGCGTGTCCACCACCTCCATGGTTTACTCTCCTCGCCAATATGTATTGGCTACATAATACCTATAAACTCATAATAAAACTATTTTCACCCCTGTTAATTACACTAACTGTTGCTCGCTAACTGTCGGTCGGCAGCTCCGCCATTCGAGGGAGGATATGTGTGGGCGGAGCAGAACAACTGGTTAAATAAAGAAACTAATCAGAATCTGTTGGTAATACATGTTGTTTGTGGGACTGTTGTATAAAAGCAACATCAAGCAATGTCAGGGTGAGATATTGCTTAATTATACTGGATGTAGAATATGAAGTGCTGAAGCTTTGCTTCTGTGTTACTCTTAGATAACTGAATTCACCACAAGAACAAACAGCAGACACAAAGCCCTCATTTGCATACTGCTACATAGCTCCTTTACTTTGCATGTTCATGAAGTCTATTGTGTGTAAAATCACAATGGTTTTCACGCACAGTTTATCCCCCTGAATATGCAAATTAGCATGCATTATTTGGCATCTTAATTAATTAGAGCCGGTGTTAATTGCCGTCATCTTTTCGGAATTTATTGAGAGTCAGCAAATTACGATTAAGTGTTAGGCTAGGATTCACTCAAGTCCTGGTATTAAGAGAGTCAGGCCAAAACCCACACTGCTGCATGACACGCTATGGTTAAATCAGACTGTCAGGAGAATTGGCTTAATTTCAAGGTCAGAATCATTAGTCACCAAGACACGCCTTTGTTTCGGGAAAACTCCGCCCACATGCCCAAATCCTGTACAACTCTCTAAATAGTGAGTAAGTCTATAATTATGTCTTAGGTTTGAATAGATGTGCGCAGCTTCAGTGTTAACTCCTCACTTTGCGCCCTCAACCCTGACTTCACCCTACACGTCCAACACCTCAGTCAGGATGCCTCCGTCTCATTCCAGCTGAGTTCATCAGTCAGTAAGAACACACAGTTTCACGGATATGTGTGAAAAATGATGGAATTCTTTTAAGCACTGCATGCCTATTTTTAGAATCAAGTAATCTAGTTATAACGGTAACAAATTTACAGCTTAGGGAAGCAAAATTCTCTTTCCACCCTCTTCACAAGAAAAAGAAGGTACTGATCCGTGCCAGTGTTTGTCCCAGGGATCTGCTGTACCTTCAGAATGCATGTATCACCTGAAATTGTAAGCACTGGGTCTATTCAAAGATTTTAAGTTATCATTGAGATCTAAAAATATACCTTAAAGAGGACTCTTTATAGTCATGTCATATAGTCCTATAGTCTAGTTATGTTTAGACATTGTTTGGTCTCCAGTGAACGTGCAATAAAGTGAGTAAAGACATTCCCTGCAGTTTGTTCCTTTTTAGGGCCCAAGCACTATGACATCAGCCCTATGTCGTCATAGTGTGTGAAGGGCCCTCTTGTTTTCCTTAGGATTATTATTTTTTTCACACCCTTTTGGACTTTTCGGGGGTCTTAACGTGCTCAAAAACTGTTGATGCATACACACAAACACACTCATACATCACACACATGCACACATACATACACCCATATTACAAATGTTTACACTCACGCACAAGCACACACACACACCTCTCACGACGCACACACACACACACACACACACACACACATGCAATGGCTTTTTCGAGGTCTTAACACACTCGAATGACACAGGTTGTGCGGTGCGCCCGGGGTGGGAATGGCGCAGGGTGCTTGGGCCCGTCATCGTTGCTTGCAACTATATTTTAATATTGTTTTGTATCGGCCCGGGCTTAAACAAGCAAACATCTCCCCTATTGTGACCTCATATATCAAGAAGTTCTGCCCAGGCTCAATGCTCAGCTCTGCCCAGGCTAATCTACTGATCTTTAGCTCTTACAAAGGTTAGGTTAGCTATTAACCATTAGCAACTAACTGCTTAAAGCTAATCTGTAGCTCTTTGCTTAAAGCTCAATGTTCTTTTGCTCTTAGTTGTGTTTTAATTTTTCATATCGTTAAATATTGAGGATGCCATCATAAATGACCACTCTTACTGATCACTCTTATTTATTTTCTCCTCATTGTGTAGTGAAAAACCTAAAGACATTTGGGATAAGGTCTCAAACGTGAACCTTTCCAATCCCTGCGTTCTGATTGGCTAGGAAAATGCACTCCCTCAAATGGGTGTTCAGGGGCTGTTCATTTGAAATTACAGACATTGAGACAAAAATATATCGAGCCAGAACCCACGATCTGAACTGTATTTCGGCTGGATGATTGACTTTTATTAACTTGTTTAAAAAGGAGAATTATATGTGACCTATAAATTTAAGAATGAAAGTTGCATAGAAAATAAGTTCAGCAATGGGAACAAGTTAGAACATACATATTTTGGGGACACATCTTCATCTCTACCATTCACAATGCTAATGTGCCATATCCACAGCTACCCGTACCATGCTAAAGCGATATAATCCCCATTTCCAATGGGAGTTTCATTTTCAGAAATAATCTTTCACTGAAATGTAATTTGACAAAAATAAGCTAGTGACCACATGTCCTTGATAAAACAAAGGACACGTGGAAGGACAGAGTCTAGATGGAGGGATGTTTGTCCTCTGACGTAAGTGGGAGATGAAGCTGAAACAAATCATTTAGCTCTCTCTGTAATTAGGGGACTCTGTACGTCCGCTCTGTCCTCTGCGAAGGATTTTCACGGTAATCATTTACCCAGAAGACAATGTTTGTTTGCCCCTCTGTCGTTTCTCAACCTGTCTCTTTCCTCCTCATAATCCTTGGAGCAACTGAGTAATCGCGATTTCTCCACCACTGTCCATGTTCTCTATTCACCCTTTGCACTCTTCCTCATCTTGCCTTCTCTGTCTCTACCAGTATTGGCCATAATGAGGTGATTGGGATGTGTCGTGTGGGCAGCGATGCTGAAGGCCCCGGCAGAGAGCACTGGACGGCCATGTTGGCGAACCCCCGTAAGCCCATCGAGCACTGGCACCAGCTGGTGGAGGTATTACTGGTCCCCTGTACCTGCACGATAATGATTCCTTACATTTGTACACCCATATTTCTGCATCACTGCTGATGTTGTTCTCAAAATTATTGTGTTTTCTTTTGCGCAGGAAAAATCCATTAACACGTACGTGTCGAAGACTACCGCAGCCTCGCCAAAACCGCACATTGTGGTGGACAGCCCTCACTCCGACTAGACACATGGGTACAGATGCACGAACACTGACACTCACACATGGCACCTCTTCAAACATTACTTCCTGTGTCATAGTTCCAGGAACGTTTTAAGCCTCCAGCAGATAAGCATCCAGTAGAGCTTCACAACCTAAATGTTGCTCACTGACCAAAATCAAGCGTTTTGTCAGGACAAAATTGACATTTCTTTTCACTGGATTGACATTTTTGAAAACCTGGTATCTTCCCTTTTTATATGTTAGTACCATTTATATGTAGTCATTTGGAATAGTCCACCATGGAGAGGCCAGGATCTTGCTTTACATGCACAGAAAGGCGTGCAAGGTTTACTGTTGGTGAAGACTTCTGAAAATGAACAGTTTGGTGCAAAGCCCAAATCGATGACTGAACTGTGGGGAAATTTGTATATGAATCTTACTGCAGAGGAAACCAGTGGAGTTCCTGAGAAGAGGAATCATATTCTAGAACGTTTGGAGGTCATGGACCAGATTAGCCGCAACAGCCGCATCTTGAATGCTCTGTAGAGGAGATATGACATAAGATATGAAATAAGGTGAAAACCTTCCTGCAAATAAATAGAGCTTGCCGCTGGAAGAATACAAGCTCACACCAAGCTTCTCAGATACTGTATATGACAGATGCTTGGTGATGGATTATTTAGTTTTGCCATTTTTTTTTCAGCAATAAATTTGAGTTCTTTTTAACCAACTATACAAACATGACTGAACAAATAATTTTAAAAAAGTTTGTTTTTGGTTGTTTCTATGACCTAAATAATAATAATGCGCTGATTTTGAGAGTTCTACATTTATGCGATGCCATTCCCATGTACCGGTAATGGTAGTATTTACACATTTATACAAGTAATGATAACTTTCGTTCTACCTGATATATCCGAAAACATAAATACAATTTGATGCTCAAAGCCTCCCCGCTAACACACGCCAGCAAGGCTTCCATATAAGCACATATATCTTTCTTTAATTATCATGCCAGATCTGTGCCATTTGGCTTTAAAGGGTTTTAAATGTAGTTTAATGTGTTGTAAGGACAAGAAGAATAAGAAGCAGAAAAAAGGTCAGTGTAGCAACGATACAAACATCTACCAATCCAACCATGAAGCCTGGATAGGTTCAGTTTGATCATCTCACTACAGACGTTCCCTAAGATTAAATTCTTCGTCTGATCTTGTTTTCCTGTTTATACTAAAACCCTTGAGCTTGGCCATGATCCAATGATGACACACAACTTAAATTCTTGATATTTCCAACCCATGCAATTGGCTTTCTGAAGTCACATCGTAGCTGATTCAAGATTCAAAGAACTTTATTAATCCCCAAGGGGAAATTGCTTAATCCATCGATGATCCATCATCTCCAACCTGATATCAGAATAAAGAATCTTCCCTTCATTTTCTTGGCTGCTTCCTAAAATGAGTTCATGGATCATACATTCTGTATCAATTTTTTGTTGTTGTTGGTTTTCTTTTGTAAACCTAGAACAAGAACTCATCCTAGATCATCCTATATCAGGATTATTTCCATTCGTTCTCAATGGAAATACATGTATCTTCAGGAAGTGTGCTGAATAATGCATAATGATGTCTGTTTTAATGAGTAGGAACACAACAACATCATGGATTTTGGCATTATGGTCCTTTATCTGAGGAGTCCCACATTCCAAACTATGCCAAATTTAAGTTCTTGACAGTTCTTGGTTCCTTGACTTTGAATTCCCTTATGAATTGATTATACATTTCCTGTGAAACTTTAAGATGTTCCCACAAATCACCTAGTTAAGCCTACGAAGACCTAAGCACTGTATAACAACTGAGTCAGAATTGTCTAAGAAACTGACTAAGACCCGGCCAAGGACGGTCTAAGAACTGACCAAGAACTGTATATTAACTGACCAAGAACTGTCTAAGAACTGTCACAATTTACCTAACAACTGTTAGAAAGTACCTACTACTCCAAATGATTTGAATTGTCATGGTCAAAGAGTTTTTGTCCAGTCTGGATTTCTCCTTATCTGCCACGTCATACTGAACTCTGATGAGCTCACTAGGATTATCTATGATCTCAAGATGGTACCAAGTCAAGATCCAATTAAGGAACAGGGTTAAACCCATTCAGTTTAACTCTCCAGAGAAATGTTCAGGCTTCTGTTGTGTTTCTGGAGTGCTGTAGGAAACGAGAGTGTGAACACCATTTCTGTGCTGATTTCATGAGCAGTTTGTTCTCTTCTGCACTGCTTTCACTCTTAACTCAGTCCAGTTTGATTCCAAAGCTGCATGAGAATAACAGAGAACAACTCTCTATCCAATTTTCATCGGTTTCTCTTTCTCTTTCCTGTTCCACTCACTTTCTATCCATCTCTCTCTCTCTCTCTCTCTCTATCTATCTATCTATCTCTTCCTCTTTCTTTCTCTTTTCCTTTCTCTATCCTTTACTATTCCGTCCATTTCCTCCACATTCTTCTTTTTTATTTCTACCTCTTTATTCTCATTATTTTAGTATTCTCTCTGTCTTCTTTCTATATCACTGTTAATCTTTCATTCCTCCTTCTCGTTTTTTTTCTCCGCAGGTCTGCATTGCCGTTGCTCCAGACATTCATCTTTTCCCCTCATCTGTGAATAAATCTGTCCATCAACTGAAAGAAGTGGAAAACAGACACTGCTGCAAACTCAACACAGCACACACACCAAGTAGTCGATAGACCCACTACACACACACGCACACAGACACACACACAAACACATGAGCAAGTACACACCTCAGTGGAAGGCGTGGTCAGCAGGTGTGACATCACACACATGTTGGTTTATTCAGGGGAAAAAAACAAACACACGATGCACATTCCCAAATATAAAGATCTGAAAATCTACAAAATATGTTTATTTAGTTATTTAAAACTGAGCCTAAGTGGGGAAAAAAAAGATTTTTAAAAAGGAGTCGTAGCTGTAATTTCACTATGGACAATTAGGGTGTGTGTGTGTGTGTGTGTGTGTGTGTGTGTGTGTGTGTTTAGCAAAAAAAAAAAAAAAAAAAAGGCTGTAGTGATTCACTAGAGTCAGTTTTCACAGGGACGGAAAAAAAAAAACCCCTCTCGAGAGGAGGACTACTTTTGTCTCGTGTCAGGAGGACGGGAAACCAGGACGGACCGTCGGCTGAAAGCATGCTGCGCATCCTCCAAATGCGTCCTCCTCTCATGCAACAGAAAAGAAAAAATATATATGACAACGAGCTTTTTATTTTTCTATCCATCTAGCCATCCACCCTTTCAACCGTTTCGTTGATCCATGAATCTTTTTGTAGAACTGCTTGGAGCGATGATGATGATGATGATGATGATGATGATGATGATGATGATGACGAAGAAGACTGGACAACTTTAAGTGGAAATTTCTGGAAAAACTAGCGAATAAGACAATAAATTGGAGGACCCTAACCTGGGGACGGAGCGCACTTTAGCGATGGACAAGCACCTTTTTTTGGTAAGGAGGGGATTCTGCCATAGTCTTTTATTTTTGTACCATTCCCTCATTTTTGACACGCCCGCATTTGCTCGGAGGGACGCACGCATTTCCGTGATCCTTTGTCCTACCTGTTTGTTGGAGTGTTTTACTTCTTGGAGTTCGTTTTCTGCTTGCGTGTACTCCTGTGCGTCTGTTCTGTCCGTCACCGTGCTCCTGTGTATGACATGTTCTGGCGCCTGACCTCTAACCCTCTAACTCTCTAATCCTAGAAACTCTGTCCTGAACCTGTAGCCCCGCCCACTGGCACTAGCTCCTCCCAGCAGCTCTTGTTAAAACGAAATGTGTCTTCTGTCCTGTGTCTTAGAGGATCGATTTCTTTGTGCTCTTTGTGTCTGAAGCCGGCGGCTACAAGGAAGGATTAAGAAAAAAAAAACAAAAAACAAAAAGAAACGTCAGTTACGTTTTTGTGTTTCCTTTAATTCAGGGTGACGTTATTATGTTATTTTTTGCCTGAGTATGCTGTTTTGTTTGTGAAAAATGTTGTTTACGTAAGTAGAGCTGGGCGATAAGTCTCAATTGTCTCTGATTTCATTTCATTATGTGTAATATCCATATAAGGAAAACCTTTCTACAAGTTTGGTTCGGCAGCCAATCAGAACAAAGGAGCAGCAACCAATAAAAACAGAGAGGAGGCGGGGCTTTATAATCACACTGCTTATAATATCATTTAAAAAAATATCTCTGTTCTTAAAATTTTATTGACTATCTATCTATCTATCTATCTATCTATCTATCTATCTATCTATCTATCTATCTATCTATCTATCCTCTCGCCTTTATTTCTACTGAAAAGAATGCCTTTCTTCTCTATCCCTCCCCTTATCATCCCTTTCCCTCTTTTCGTTTCGTTTTCATTTTGTTTGACTTTTTTCAGCTTTTTTCTCTATTACCCTGCTCTTTTTCTCTACTTCTACCTTTTCTTCACCTCTGACCTATTTTACACACTATCTCTCTACATCCATTTTTCCTTCCCTTATCCTCTCTCTCTCTCTCTCTCTCTCTCTCTCTCTCTCTCTCTCTCTATTTCATATTATATTTATCTCCCTGCTAATTTATTCTGTTTTTTTATTGCAGTATTTGTATTTATCCCCGTCTCCCTCTTTCTCTCTCCTCTTTCTTCTTTACATCATCTCTTCATTTTTTACTCACTATCTTCTTCTGTCTCTCATGCACCTTCTTTCTTTTGCTCTCCACCACGCTCTCAATATGATGGTCTCATTTTTTTCTATCCCTGTTTCGTGACCTCTCTTACCTTTTTCTTTTTTTTATATCTCTTTCACTTCATCTCTCTCTCTCTCTCTCTCTCTCTCTCCCTCCCTGTCCTCTGGTCTGCATCATCACTTTCATATTTTCCCATGTAAATATAATTAGGATGTAATTTCACTATTGACCAATAGGTGTGTGTGTGTGTGTGTGTGTGTGTGTGTGTGTGTGTGTGTGTGTGTGTGTGTGTGTGTGTGTGTGTGTGTGTGTGCGCTCCATGTAAGAGGAGGGGCTTTTCAAAGTTTATATACCTTAAATAAACAAATCAGTTTCTCTGTGTTTTTAGAAATGAACTGAATCACATGTTACACACTATCCTACACACTATCGTTAATTGAAATTACAATATTATATTTAATATATATTATATATATATATATTATAATAAAATATTATATATATATATATATATATATATATATATATATATATATATATATAAAATAAAATTTATTTATTTATTTATTTATTTGATTTATTTATTTATTTATTTATTTTTATCGTCCAGCTCTAATCATTACAATGACGAGATAGAGACAGATGGGACTTTCTTAATCGGTTCCATCTTCACCTCTCTTGGTCATATCACTTCCCGTGCTGCACATCATCACTCACATACTGTATGTTCAGGACAATTACTGCATACTTCATAACATAGCAGCAACCCTGATCAGTGTCCACTTTTCACTCGAGACTGATGTTGCTAATAAATAATGGAAGTTTATGAAGCTTCCAGAACGTAACTTTATCAAAACAAAACATAGCCTTGAGTTTGTTTCTCCATTTTCAAAAGTATATTTTTTGAGGGAACTAGACTGAGAATAACATACCAGTAGGCTATAGTGTGTAATAGGCAATAATACATCATGCGTTACATCAAGTGCAAAAGGGGCAGGATGTTTATTAGTACCTAATATAATAACAAAACTAAGGCTAAGTGGCCTTCCTCACATTCCTGAGCTGTCTGTGAGAGCATCAAAATGGAAATTCTTAATTGACTCTGAGATGTCACATGCCTTAATCATCTATTGCTTAGCTATTAGCAACATTTTCTAAATAACTGCATAGAAACTGAAGATAGCATTTAATTGTAGATTGTCACAAAACGTCGCTTTCTTGAAGAAAAACAAAACTAGCATGACTCGACCTTAACGAGGATTAAAATGTTATCTGTGTCTCTTTTGTTGGAATTCATTCTCTCAATTTATAGAAGGCATGGATGGACGGTGTGTGTGTGTGTGTGTGTGTGTGTGTGTGTGTGTGTGTGTGTGTGTGTGTGTGTGTGTGTGTGTGTGTGTGTGAGAGAGAGATCATATATCAGCCCTTGTCACACTCCAACATGGGCTTGATCGTCTGTAGCATTCGTCACTTCCTGTCTCTGTTCCCGTCTCCACTTCTCCTCTCTCTATCCCTCCATCCAGTTCTCTGGCTCTGTACCAAACACAACTTTAATATCTTCAAGGAATTCACTCTAGCAAGTTCTGATCATCGTTAAAACTTTAAAGGAGAGGCGCTAGGACACACGACGCTAGGGATTCTAGCTGGCAAGATTCATTCTATCTCGCTCCCTATACCCCTGTCTTCTTTCTCGCTATAATTTTTTCATCTCTTCTCTTTTCTATTTTTTTCTTCACTTCCATCATTTTATGTTTCTCTCTTGTTCTGTCTATCTCTAATTTAATTTAAATGCAATGTCATAACTCATCTCTCTCTCTCTCTCTATCCCTGACTCCATCTTTACCTAGCTCCTTTGTTCTCTATCTATCTATCTATCTATCTATCTATCTATCTATCACTCTTAATATATTCTCTCACTCTACCTCTCTAAATGTCTTAATTTCTATCTTGCTCTTATTCTTGCATTCATTTTTTTGCTTATTTCTTAAATCTCTCATCATATCTTTATATATTTCTTGTCGTTCTCTCTCTCTCTCTCTCTCTCTGTCTGTCTCTGTTGTATTGCAGTTATTAATCTTCTCTTCATTCTGACCTCACCTCACTCTCGAGCTGCGCGCCATCCCCTCATCACCTCTTCGTCCCCGTCTCGTCTCTGTCTCTGTCTCTGTCTCGGTCTCGTCCCTCTGGGTGTCAGTGCCGTTCTAGGTGACCCTGAGAGGGGGGGGGGGGGGGGGGGGGGGGAGAACAGTGGTGTTTGCATGCCTATATTAACATGGATGATGTCAAACTCGATGCAACGATAGATCACTGAGACTAAATGAATCAATTGATGCTGAAAAAGAAAAAGAAAAAAGAAAAAAAGCCGATAACGAACTCGGCACTAAGTGCTGCAGAGTAACGGTGTGTATACTCTATCTCTTTCCAGTCTCTGTTTCTGTTTGTCTCTCTGTTTCCGTTGAGAAATGTTTTACTTTTTTATGAGTTTCGATATAAAGATGAGATTTTAAGAAAATGAAACGATATCAGGGCCAAAAAATATATATATATATAACATGATGATGATGATGATGATGATGATGATGATAGTGAGTTGGTTTGACGGTGGTCAAAATAAAAGATATGTACCAAAATGTGTGTGTGTGTGTGTGTGTGTGTGTGTGTGTGTGCTGCTCGTGCTAGAAAACAGCCAAAATAGGAAAAGTACTCAAAACTCAGAATTCCTGTTTAGTTTACCTTTAACCCTAAAAAATTGGCTAACTTTGGAAGTAAATAAAAATAAAATTGTGGGATGTGTGTGGACTTCTCGATTGAAACAAAAACCTTTTTTTTTTTTTTTTTTTTTTAAAGAAAAACATGTACTTATTAACTTCGTGTTTTTTGACTTCTCCTGAAAGTGGCTCTCCAAGTGCAGTCGTACCTCGACATATGAATTGAATCCGCTCCGGAGGCGAGTTTTTAAGGCGTAATTTCTTATTGTGAAACGCATCGTCCCATAGGAAATAATGTAAATGCAGATAATCCGTTCCAGCCGCACAAAAATATTACCAATTTCCCATACTATAATCATATTTTTGCATATAAAACAATCAAAACATTTAGAAAAGACACGTAAATGAAGTAAAATGTGAAATGAACAGACACTAAACCTTACTTAACCTTAATTTATGATTCGACAGCTTTAAAAACTCAGCTGAATGCGGCTCCATTTTCTTCTTGCTATCGTCCTTGATAACATTCTTGGTACCCATGGTGATAAGTCTTCACTAAATCTTACACGGAATGCAAAAAAAAAAAAAAAAAAACTCGCTAAAAATATATCTAAACCGAAAAAGCTTCACATGCCGAGGTACCTCTGTATTGGCATGTGGGTGGAGCTATAACGGTGCTGATCACTGACTGGTCGAGCACAATGTTGAAAGAGTCAAATGGATTAATGGCTCCCGTTCCAATGGCTTTCTTTCTTTCTTTAAAAACTCTCTTGATTTTACTTTCAGCTCAACCTGCTTATTTTGCTTTAATTCCTTCTCCGTCATCCAGGTAAGACTCCACATCCACGCTTTAAATTAGGACGCGTCCCGAATGGCTTCCTGTGTCCTCTCTTCGTGCCCTACATAGGGTCTAAACTGATCCTGTTCCACCCCACAGAGCAAAGAACACAATCTGGCAGCGGTTTATAGAACTTGCTCATAAATGCTTCTGTGAACAAAGTGCTTTTCTTTCATTATAGCAGCTACTGTATGAACTCTTAGACCGAGGAGGATAAAAAGAGGCGTGTCTTCAAAGGGAAGAATAGATGGCGGGCTGGATGAAGATTTCAGGAGAAGATGAAACAGGAGGAGGAGGAGGAATAGGGACAAGGGGGAGAAGTACGAATGCAGGTGTGTGTGTGTGTGTGTGTGTGTGTGTGTGTGTGTGTGTGTGTGTGTGTGTGTGTGTGTGTGTGTGTGTGTGTGTGTGTGTGGAGCAGCTGCATCCCCACTGGCACACTGAGAGCACACACTGCACCAAGGTGATGACATGGCACTTATCACTGCCTTACACACACAAACACACACACACACACACATACATACAAAGATATAGACACACACATACTACATATATACATGCATTCTCTCCATTTACATACACACACTCACATACACACAAAAACACATAAAAAAGCCATACATGCAGACACATACACACAAGGGGCGGGGCCTGCTACAGTCTCCATGGTAACATTCCCTGAGTGCAAAAAAAAAAAAAGAAAAACTCATTTAGTCGGAAAGACACTACGCTCCGGTTCAGTGAGCTGTGTGTGTGTGTGTGAGAGAGAGAGAGAGAGATCGGAAATGGAAATACAAAGATACAAAAATTAAGTCATTAATATAAATAAAAAAATAATAAATGAAGAGAAACAAAGATAGTGAGGAAGAGAGATAAGAATGAAGAGAGAGAGAGACTTACAGAAAGAGTAGTCAAGAATGACAGACAAACAGGAAACAGGTTCAGAAAAATATTAAATAAAAAAGAGACCCGTTGATAGAGACATAACAGGAGATTTAAAAAAGGTACGAGCGAGAGAGAGAGAGAGAGAGAGAGAGAGAGAGTAAGAAATATAAAGACATAAAAAGTGAAGTACATGGACACATGGATGAGTGAGACAGACAGACAGACAGACAGACAGACAGACAGACAGAAAGAGAGAAACATGGAGCGAAGGAAGGATGAGTGCGAGATAAAACTTTAGCCGAGATCAGCAAGTGTGTAAATGACTCCACCCCTCGCTCCGCCCACGCAACCTTAAAAACCTTCAGAAGAAAAATGACCGTAGATAAAAGGAAAGTGTAAAAAGGAAACCCAGGAGTGAAACAGTAATGAACAGAAACAAACGAAAATGAAAAAAAAAAAAAAAAAACAGACCACGACCGTAACACAACCACGACCGTAACCAAGGACAAACTGAACCCACTTTAATGAGAACAGCCAGGGTTAAAAACTATAACACAGCCTGCCACTAGGGGACCTCAGAGACATTTGACTCCCAGTTAAGGCATAAAGTGTGAGGCAGACAAATTATTATTAGTAGTAGTAGTAGTATTATTAGCATTATTACAACAGTGTCTTTCATTAAAGGGCATATTCTCTCACAAGGAATGATCGCCAGAAGTGGAAAAGTTTTCACCCCCTTGTTTTCTGAATCAATAAAAGAAGAATGTTGGTGGTTTTGATGAAATCCAGAATTCCCACAAGAGAACCACAATGCTTCTGGTTGCCTCAGCCATAAGATCATGACTTTCTTCATATTGTACATTCAAATTACACAGATATAATGTTGAAAAGCTCTGGTCTCAATTAATTACAAAAAAATGATAAGCAGGTAGTCCACATGTACAATTCTGCCTGAATAAGCTCTTCATCACTGTGAGGCATCACGGCAAGAAAGACGCTGTACTGTGATTCCCTCAACAGTTGTTAATTGTCTGGGGGGTGCCATTAATTTTGAGGTCTTAATGAAATGTGAGTAATAAATTAAGACAAGTTTAAGCTTAAAATTTTACTCCTCACATAGAAAAATGTTTGTTCATTGGACAGTTCCATGAAGAGTGCCAATATTTATAAAGATGACGCAAAAAAAAATATATAGAAATAATTAATATGCAATAAATTGATATTAAAATGATTGATATTATTTTTTTAAACATTCGTTGAAGTCACTCATTTAGTTTAGTATATTTTTGTGTCATCTCTATAAATATTGGCATACACAAGAATGATGAAGCATGAAAAATGTTTTCTAGGCCACTGAGCATGAGGAACAGTTTTATTGTTATCTTCAGTCCCACTGACCCAGTTACTGGTGTGTGTGTGTGTGTGTGTGTGTGTGTGTGTGTGTGTGTGTGTGTGTGTGTGTGTGTGTGTGTGTGTGTGTTGTGTGTGTGTGTGTGTGTGTGTGTGTGTGCATGCATTTTTATGTCGGATGGCCTGTTGTTGTGACCGATCTCCAGATGGTTCCTGTCTCGCAAACAGGGTAGTCCGGCCATGAATTTGTGTGTGTGTGTGTGTGTGTGTTTTGGAAATAATACCTGAACAAAAAAAATGCAGATATGCACAAATAAACAAACAATAATCCATATACAACACAGATTGGCCCTCTTATGAAAAAAAAATTATAATATAATTTACAAACTGAATTAAAGACATAGGTTAATCTATGTGCCATGCACTAATCCTGTTCCTGGAACAACTCATAGTTTGGTAGAGAACGTATGAGGGGTAAAATGAAGACTAATCAGAAGAGCAACGAAGAGGCCAAGAGTAGCAATACAGCTAACATGATGCTTGCCCACCATAAACACCACCATGCTTCACAGTGGGCATGTTGTCCTCTTCTTGCTTCCATTCGCCCAAGTATCCATCAATCCATTACCTATACCAAGTTCATCTTGTGTAGTGTTACAGGTGGCCTGAAGTCTATCCCTGGGTACTTAGGGCACTTAGGGTGACAAGCCCAAGCACACCCATTCAATCAGTCATTAGGGGCAATTAAAAAATATAAATCAGCCTACAGTGCATGCCTTTGGACTGTAGGAGGAAACCTGAGGACCTGGAGAAACCCACCAAGAATGGGGATAATTATAATAATAATTAATGGGGAGAACATGCTAATTCCACACACAGACCATGAGAGACCATGTGAGATTCAATCCCCCAACCCTGGAGATGTGAGGCGACAGTGCTAACCACTGAGCCACCATGCTGTCTTTATTAAATTCTGTGAATTCTAGATAAACTGTTTTTGTATTTGCAAAAAACTGCAAAAGTATTTGCAAAAAATATAAATTTTCCCATCCATTTCACTACTAGTGTAGTAAGGCTTTCTGGAGGGGAAACTCCAGGGAGGCAGCAGGACCGCACTGCATTTTGGGTTAGGTTTACAGATCCTCCCCTAGCTATCCTTAGCTAGCACCAGGATTTATGGACACCTTCAACCTGTCTCTGGAGCTATCAATAATCTCTGCTAGCTTCAACTAGTGCATTATCATTTCTGTCCTGAAGGAACCTCACCTGCCCCAATGAGTATCACCCTATAGCCCTGACTTCAGGTGTGATGAAGTGCTTTGAACAGCTGGTGGGACTTCATTACCTTCATTACCTGACATCTTGGAGCCAGGAGATTAAAAGGCTGGAGATAATAGTGAACATCAGCACAAAGAAGTAGAGGAGCTTCCAACCCCTCATCAACAACTGAACTAGATTGGAGATTGTGGAATGCTTTCAGTACCTCAGTATTCACATCATGCAAGATCTGATTTGTAGTGGGAGTTAAGGGGATGCCCCTCTCCTGACCCAGGTCCTATTAAACTAATCGCTATCAGTTTGAAGATGTTAATGGTAACTACCCAAGATTGGTGTTCCACATGGTTCTGTTTTAGGCCCACTGCTATTTTCTCTCTATATGCTTTGCCTGGGTAACAGTGGGCATATCGATTGTCGATGTGGATGAGGCCATCTGGATATCGCATTCTTGCTCATCTCATCTTAGGCGAAGCAGGGTGAATCTCCGCAAACTTTGGCCTCTGGGTCAAACATCCCACGAGGCTGATGAATGAGACCTGGCCAAAACTGCCCTGGTAAATGCCAGGTCAATAGTGATTAAGACTTTCCTACTGAATGATTTCTTCATGTCTCGCGAATTTAACTTTTAAGGTATAACGACAAGGATAAGCATTGGTGAGTGTAGTTTTTACTGAAATTGTACCACGGGACTGTGCATATTTTAATATGCTGAGAATTTCTGGACATGGAGGAGGAGTAGCAACTGTGTTTAGTACAAGTTTTAACTGTAAGCAGCTGGAGGCAAATTTCTACTTCAGTTATGAACTAAGCATGTTCAAGTTAAAGCATTCTTCTCTGATATTATGTGCCATGATATACAGACCGTCTAGATATAATAAGAACTTTTATCAGTGACTTTTCATACGTTTTGGTGGGAATTATACTAAAATACAGTAGGATAAGGTTCTTATTGTTGGTGATTTTAACATTCATATCTGTTGTCCTAGAAAAGCTTTACTTAGTGTCTTTTTAAACCTTATTGATTCTTTTAACCTTGTACAGTTTGTGTCAGGTCCTATACAAGAGCAGGGACACACATTAGAAGTGTTTGAGATCCTGCTCCCTGTCAAATCACTAAACAGTATGTACCTGCACTGTGCTGTTGTTCTTTTAATTCTTCTACTGGGTCTACAGTTCTATGCTGCTTTTAGTAATACTCCTGAGTAATTTTTAGATGCTTCTAATTGTTTTAATGTTGAGGGGTTAATATCGTTATTTAATGTAACCTGCCATAATATTGTGGATAGTGCACCATTCAGAACCTTGTGCTCTAAACCCGACCCTGCACCCTGGATAAATGATACCACTTGTACTGCCAGGCGTGGGTGTAGAAGAGCTGAGCGAATGTGGAAGAAAGACAAGTTACATGTGTCTTTTGAAATTGTGAAGAACAGCCTAGGTGTCTATCAGAAAACTGTTAAAGCTGAGAAGACTAAATATCTCTCAGGTATTATTTTAAAACAACTGAATTGGAAACTGCCTTGGATGAGAAGCAACGCCACACATGAATGGTCTCAGGATGCTTTACTGTTGGCATGACACAGGACTGATGGTAGCGCTCACCTTTTCTTCTCCAGACAAGCCTTTTTCCAGATGCCCCAAACAATCGGAAAGAGGCTTCATCCGAGAATATGACTTTGCCCCAGTCCTCAGCAGTCCATCCGCCATACTTTTTGCAGAAGATCAATCTGTCCCTGATGTTTTTTTTGGAGAGAAGTGGCTTCTTTGCTTCCCTTCTTGACACCAGGCCATCTTCCAAAAGTCTTGGTTTCACTGTGCGTGCAGATGCGCTCACACCTGCCTGCTGCCATTCCTGAGCAGCTCTGCACTGGTGGCACTCCGATCCCGCAGCTGAATCCTCTTTAGGAGACGATCCTGGCACTTGCTGGACTTTCTTGGACGCCCTGAAGCCTTCTTAACAAGAACTGAACCTCTTTCCTTGAAATTCTTGATGATCCTATAAATTGTTGATTTAGGTGCAATCTTAGTAGCCACAATATCCTTGCCTGTGAAGCCATTTTTATGCAACGCAATGATGGCTGCACGCGTTTCTTTGCAGGTCACCATGGTTAACAATGAAAGAACAATGATTTCAAGCATCACCCTCCTTTTAACATGTCAAGTCTGCCATTCTAACCCAATCAGCCCGACATGATGATCTCCAGCCTTGTGCTCGTCAACATTCTCACCTGAGTTAACAAGACGATTACTGAAATGATCTCAGCAGGCTCCTTTAATGACAGCAATGAAATGCAGTGGAAAGTTTTTTGGGGGCATTAAGTTCATTTTCATGGCAAAGAAGGACTATGCAATTCATCTGATCACTCTTCAGAACATTCTGGAGTATATGCAAATTGCTGTTATAAAAACGTAAGCAGCAACTTTTCCAATATTTATGTAATTCTCAAAACTTTTGGCCACGACTGTATGTTGGTGTCATGCCTCAGTAGCAGCCCTTTGGAATAAGATGCTCCAGTACATGAGCTCAGACAGGCCCTTACTCTCACCTTTAAACCTTTTTATACCTTTGGCATTTAATACATGAGTGATGAGGTACTGTATTCCTCTCATTTTGATGAAGTTTTATTTATTTATTATTTATTCATGGTTGATAATAAGGCTGAACATTTTGTCATTGTATAGCATTTTATTTTTTTTATTTTATTTTCAGCACTTGTATTATATTGTACAACACTTTGCTAAAATATGTTGTGTTAAATGTGCTTTAATAAATACATTTTAAATAAATTTGACTTTGACTAACATAATTTGTTAGGTATTAGTTTCCATTGTTATGCTGATGACACATACTATAGTTACATGTATCAGCAAAGCGAGAGGAGGAAAGCCAGCTAAGACTGGATGGCCTTTCTGGTTCATCATTCATGCAGCAGTAAAAGATCTTGACCTGATTATTGATTCCAGTCATTCATTTAAAGCTCATGTAGATACTATTAATAGTATATCATTCTTTCATGTGAAAACTATTGCAAAGATAAAATACCATTGACATATAAAGCACTGAATGGTCTTGGCCAGGGAACCTGCATGAACCACTGGTATTTCATCAAAAGATGCAGACTATTTTTTGGTGCCTCATATAATGAAATCTACAGGAGGGCACATGGACACATTACCTGGTATTACCCACATGAGTAAGTGTTCCCTTTGAGTCTGAGTCCTCACAGGGGTTCGTCCTCGTATCCAGCTGCTCATTAGGAATAAACTTGCTCATTCACCCACTCATTGTCTACAGCAATTTTTCTGTTGGGGGTTGTGGGAATCTCAGGGGACTAGACAGGGTACAACCACAATTTAAGAAAATTTACTTTTACCCTAATTTGAATGTCTTTGGACTGTGGGATGAAAGCACAATCAAGAGTGTCCTCATCACAGCTTGATTTGGGAACAACACCAAACCTGCATAAACAGGTTCTCCAGAGATTAGAGAGATCAAGTGAACAGGAAGATAGTTCAATTGAATAAAATTTTATTTATATAGTACTTTTAACAATGGTCATTGTCTTAAAGCAGCTTCACAAAATTAAATTATGGAAATGTGTATGAGCAAGTAAAAATGTTGATGAGAAAGCCAAGGGAGACAGTGGCAAGGAAAAACGTTTGTGAGTTTTGTGATCTTAGGGAGCGTGGGGGATTGTAACATGTCAGAAGACTGGCTAGACACGTGGGAGCTAAACCATTTATAGCCTTGTATTTAAGTAATGCTAGTTTGTAATCAATTCTAAACTGAACAGGTAGCCAGTGCTGGGATGATAGTATTGGGGTTATATGATCATAGTTTCTTGATCTGGTGAGAACCCTGGCGGCTGCATTTTGAACTAACTGCAGCTTGTTTATTGAGGATGCAGGACAACCACCTAGTAATGCATTACAGTAGTCCAGTCTGGAGATCACGAATGCATGAACCAGCTTTTCTGCATCAGCTATGGACAAAATGTTCCTAAGCTTGGCAATATTTCTAAGTGAAGGACCAAAACATCCCAACACTAGCTCTTTTCTACACAGAGAGGAGGAAGAGCTTTAACCAGGACAATACCCAGGACTATTTATACACACAGACATAAATCCCGACCCTGGATTTGCTTGTGTGACACCCATACCCCAGATATTCTTGTTAATGTGTGAGGGTGTAAAAACCTATGCACATAGTGCTCTACATGTGTATTGTAGAATGCCAAAAATGTTTTTTATGCATTTTAAGATCATCTAATTAGGTTTGCAGAAAAGTATTGGTTTGTTTCACTCACAACAGGCACATAGACACTGAAGTTATATTAGAAATGAAGAAATTTAATGAAATATATTAGGGAAAAAAACCCAGAATAGATTTTAACACTGCATTTTGGACACCATGGACAAATGGACGCAATCAAAATACAGATATTTCTGGGTTGCCGGGCCAACCTCGCTTTCTGACAAGGAACACACTGCCTTGTAGGATTCTGCATAAAATGTTTAACGGTTCTTCCAGAGGGACAAACCCTCGGGAGTGGGCTGAGTGTGTGAGCGTTTTGTATATCCTGCATTGTTTAAAATGTTTTACTTGAGAACCGTCCCTGGTTCCAGCCCTCGATGTCTCTCTTTACGATGCAGTTTAACGGCTAATCGATTTTTTACACACCCCTTCTCCTCATTTCACACTGATTTATGTATGTATGTGTGTGTGTGTGTGTGTGTGTAGTAGCACGTAGCCGTGGGCTGCAGCATTTTATGCACAGTAGAACCGGAGCCCATCAATCCACAACACACACTCGTTACCATCCGAGAAGTGAGAAGTGCTTGTTGTACCACGCCTCTGCTGTGACAGTTTTGGACCTCAGAGTCGTCTCTGTACACTGAGGTGTGGAAGCACGTGAACTCCAAACAAAACAACATAACATGCTTAAATACAGATCAAATACTGTTAGCCAAAAAAACAGAGCAGAACATTGCTCTGTTCTATTAATTGCTCTGTTCTATTAATTTCAAGCCAATATTTTTTGTTTAGTTTTTGATTTGAATTATAATTATTAAAAAATATTTGGCACTACGTTCCCCTAAACACATCCAAGACTTATCCTAGTTAAAAAGTCATGGAAAAAAATGTAAACAAAAAAACATTTAGATGCGATGAACATTTTTTAAATTCAAAACATAAATATTCAAAATAATAATAAAAATGAAGAAATAACATACATATATGCTTTCTTCATTCATATTATTATTATTATTATTATTATTATTGTGTACAAATGATTAATGGTAATTTAAACATTTATACTTAAAAAAGTATAGTAGCTAATATTATGTGTATTCTTTCTTAATATTTACTGTAATACTGTTGTTGCTAGTGGTAGGGGTTTATTTCTTTAGGTACCATTTGTTTTTTTTTATTATTGTTGTTGTTACTATTGTTGTTTATTTGTGTTACCACGTAATTTTAAAACTTCCGTCTTTGACGAAAAGAAGTAATGTTTATACGTGCATTTTCTGACACCTGGTGGTAATGGAGTGAACTGCTCTTACGCAGAGGAATATTGAAAAAAAAAAAACATGGGCTTGTTTGAACAAGAAGTGGTAGTGTAGTATAGTTTCAAGTAGTATTGTAGTGTGATGTAGTAAAGCATAGTATAATACAGTGTAGTATTGCATTGTTTCAGTGTAAACTGTAGCATATTGTAGTATAGCATGGTGGTGTAGTGGTTGCCAAGCTCGCCTCACACCTCCAGGGTCTGGGTTCGATGCCCACCCTGGCATTTGTGTGTGAGGAGTTTACATGTTCTCCCTGTGCTTGGTGGGTTTCATCCTAAACAATACAGATCAGGCTAACTGGGATTTCTAAATTGTGAGCCCTAATCTGAACACATACTGCCCACGCCCTGGTGTACATGAAGCTCCACAACCCAGAACCTACTGGGTGACAGGGCGCATGTGGGTTGGGTTTAATTACGTGCTGGAATACGTTCCACTGGGTTTTTATCTTAGAGGATGAAAGCAACACGGTTAATGGTTAATTAATTTACTAATTTGTTACTATGTTTAATGACTCGTAATCTCATTACATGGAAGAATAGAACTAATTTGGTGTCAAAACTCCAAAAATCTCCTTCGTGGTCAGCAGGTTCCGCCTTCTGGGAATGGCATTATGATTTATTCTTTAACTGGCAACAGTATTTTGTGGGAATCCTGCCATACACAGCAGTGTGAAAGACTTGTGTTTAAGTTCAGTAGGTAAAGAAGCGAATGCAGAAGTGTCCTTGAAGGCACGCTAAAGGCAGGAAGTTGCGGCGTGTTTTGTTTGGTGTTTTCCTTTTCAGGAAAAAATGACGAATAGTTTCAAGAATTTCCACATTCACAGATTCATTTATAAAAGTAACGATAATTTTTTTCCTTTGCATTGCTTTTAGGTTTTTGTTTTATATGCCCGTTTACATTTGTGCAATTTAGGCTTCGTCATGTTACCGGTGTGAAGTCACTCAAATCTGACTTTTACCCTAAGATGACACAGATCAGTATCTGAACTTTATATTATTCCTATTAATAGTCTTGTTTTAAGGGCAGGGCAGTTGCTTAAGCATTTCACTGTGTATGACTGTGTATGTGACAAATAAAATTTGAATTTGAACCCAGATGGCGTGAGCAAAGCCGTATCGATGTGAGCCCGCTTGGGGTTTCAGCGGACAGGAGCGTCCACATTAGTGTCAGATAAAAGTGACTTGTAATTATGAATGTGAACCGACATGACCTTCAAATCCAAACTGACAAAAACAACAAGCCACAATTGAAGGATGTGGCTTGTAAAGTGAACGCAGCCTCAATAATCACAGGGCAGGCCGATAATGAGAGTGAAGCTTTGGTCCAGTCAAGGCGTCCTCACTCTTGTAAACTACATTCTGGTGTTTTATCAAGTTGTGATATTCAGCCTGGATTGGAAACAACAAACAGCATTTTTAAAGATTAAAAAAATGTTTTATGTCTGATATAGGTGGCTAAAACATTTAGTATATTAGATACTGTATGTAGATGTTGTTTTTACATAGATTGACATTAATGCAAGATGGTTGTTGTTCTTTCGCCTGCTCCTGCCAAGGCGTCCCCACAGTGGACCATCCGGTCCGCAAACAAGCTACCAAGCTTTACGTCGATGCCCTTCCTGACGCAACCCTCCCACTTTACCCAGGCTTGGACTGGCACTGCATCCAGTGCCTGGGGTTTGGGCATTGGCTGTGGATCGAACCCAGGCCTTCTGCATGACAGGTGAGAAACTTACCACTGAGCCACTAATCTGCAAGTTGTCGGATAGTGGGAGGAAACCGGAGTACACAGAGGAAACCCATCAAGCATGGGGAGAACATGCAAACTTCACACACAGACCCCCGAGGTGGGACTCGAATCCTCTACCCCTGGAGGCCCGAAGCCACAGCGCTAAAGACTACAGCACCGTGCCGTCTGTGTTTGGCGTTGATCTGATTTGGTTGGAATGACCTGGTGCTGAGTTTCCATCCAAGTGCTTCAGATGGAGCTTGCTTGCTTTGAGGAGGCTCTCATGTAATCAGTTTATTCAGAAAGCTAGCTCCAAATACAGACAAAACCAGTCCACATCAGTCTGAACTGTATAAGTCTCTTAGATCCCGCATACTATAAATACAGTTGCATGCAGTGTACGAGTGAGTCATGCTGTTTTAGGACATACTGTAATTCAGTCATTCTTCTTCCTAGCATCATCCAATGTCATGTGGATCATCAGTGGGACGTTCTTCTCCATTTCATCTAGAGTAGTGTAACTGGGTGAACTATGGACTTGTGCATCAGGAACGCAATTTCCTTGATAAGGCCATTCTTGGCCATTGGAGGACCACTGGGATTTCTTCATGGGGTTTCTGTCTTCTTGACGTTAAGATGAAGTCTGGTTTCCTCCAGGAGTGGAAACCCATGTGGAGTGCTTCTTCTTCTTCTCCCTGTATTCTTCCATCAGCCTTAGTGGGATCTGTTGGTTCACATCCTCTAACCACACCACATTGATTTGGAGAGACTCTCACAATCTCCCAATGGCTGTGATCAATAGCTCGTAAGACCAGACGGGTCGATAATTGACGGGTTCTCTAACGTCAAAGTAAATGAGTTATTATTCAGTCATGATTTTTTTTTAAATTGAAAGTCATGTTCATATTCATTCTTTCATTCATTCATTCATTTATTTATCTATTCATTAAATTATTTAGAGTAACAAGTTTATCTTGTGTGATGGAACTGGAATTTGTCCTTAGGATCGCTGGATGCAGGTGTAAAATTGATTATAGCGGAACTTTGGCCCTCCCCTTACAAATGTTCACCTCAAGGATTAAAATTTTGCAAGAAATTAGTATCGACAACAAACAAGCAGAACCGAACACCAGCTAAGTTGAGCGTACATCTGAGAACCGTTCAAAATTTGTTTACGTCAGTGGAAAGCCAAGGGAAGTGAAGTTACAAAGTTTTATGAATTTTCCAGTCAGCGAAAGCGTTTTTAAAAGAGTCAACCCACAATAGCAATGTTTTTTTGCTTTTTTATCTGTAATATTTTGGGGTGCCTGGAATGGATTATCTGCATTTATATTATTTCCTATGGGGAAATGTGTTTTGCAATACGAATTTTCAACTTTAGAACATGCCTCCGGAATGGATTAAATTCATGTGCCGAAGTATCGCTGTAAACTTTGAAATTGTACAAAATTTATCAAGTTCACAGCAAGATTTTGAATCTACTGTCATTTCATCCTATTATAATCAATGAGACAGAGAAGATATAGGAAGGTTTTTTTTACGCCTTGTTTACACTATGTTGTACTTCTTTGGTGCTCAGACAAATACACTCCCTGTTCGGTAATCGGAGAGAGAATCACAGATGAGAAATGGAAAAAGTCGATCAGATAAAGATGAAGTTTCGTCTTAAAACGACTCCGGCGTGTTAAAATTCACTTATACCACTTCAGCGCTGTTATTTCAGCCAAAGTGAGAATATGAACTAATCCCAGTCAAAATATTCACTTTATCTTTTCTCATTAATATCTATTGGTGCAGGTGTTTGTTTACATTGAGATTATTAAATTCGCCACATAACTGTTCATAACATCGCTTTTACTCAACATTTTACTTATGGTGCAGTTTAAACTTCAGGCAGAGATCTAAGAACTGCAAAACATTCATTCAATTGTGACAAAATCTGGCTGGGCAGACATACATACATACAGACAGATTTTTTTTTTCTTTTTTCTAAAACTGGTTTCTGGTCCTCCAGTGTATGAAATGTAAAGATATCATTGAAACCAACGTACAGACAAAAACTTTCTTTCATATTATAATATAAATTGATTTGGGTTTTCCGCCCTCTGGTGGTGACTGAGTGAACTGCATCGACTCTAGGATACATTCAAAAATAATGTTAAGAAAGATTTACTTATTAGCTGTTAGTCTGATAATGTTGTCCTAAGAACAGAGTATGATATCTTTAACCTGTAATAATATATAATCTTGTGTTTTATTTATATGTAGATTAGTAAATTATATCAATTATATTCAATAGTTTATGATTGGTTCATATTTAAGTCCTTTAAAAAAAAATCATTATAACTAATATAATGATTATATTATGCTCTAATTTTACAGTGAATAGATTCGATTAGCTCGGGTATTGACTAGCCGCCCTGCGCGTGCTGCCTCCAGTCTGCAGTGTCGATAACCGACTCAGAAATCTAAAGGTTTTGTCGCCAGTGTCGAATATTTCTGGAGAAAAAAAAAAAATGTCGCATCACTGGAAGCCATAACTACTCAAAGAGGTGCTAGATGAATCGATTCTGAGTGCTCGGATTAGTTTAACCCTGATTTCTCACTTGTCTGGGTGCATTATTACCGCAAGGTAAGTTCTCGGCTTAGAGCTTCTTCGTCTTGTTTAGCTAAATAAAAGCTAGCCTGTAGCCTGTTCCAATCGGCGCGCTGCTCACTACGTAGGCGCGCTTACATCCGGGTGCTTAGAGCCGGCTTTCCGACGGTACTTAGTGCACTTGTTGTTTAATGTGGAGCGATTTGCGATACAGCCAAGCTGAGTTTAGTTTCAATGCAGTCCTGGCGAGGAAATCTCTTTAAAACCTTTAAAATCTGTAAAATTGGGACTTAAACACAGATTTGAGTGCTTGATAGACCGAGTAACGATGAAGTAATTTATTTCATGTGGTAACATTTGTCTCTAAACGACCCTTCATAACATTAACCCAAATGTTTATTGTAATTTTGGGGGTTTTATCACTTTTGACTCAATTAAATAAAACAATAAGTCGTAATTAAGATTCTCATGGATCAGATTGTGTTTGGGCAAAGCATGTTTTTGGTGTGTAAAGTCTAAAACCGGTTTAGGATGTCTCAGAAAGCTAAACTGGGAGGGTACACTGGGTGTTCGGGTCAAACCGGGACTTTCTGAGAGCTGAAACTCCTTTATTTTCCTACAGAATCCCCTGATACACTAATACACTGATACACTTGATCACAGAGTAGAACCACTAGACAGTTTCCGCATGATTGAATATTTTCCGATGTCTGATTCTCGTCTGAGACGCCGGCCTCCCAGGAACTCCATGTGGAGATGTCGTGGAGCGTGGTCAGGACTGTACGCGGGACGTAACTGTCTGTAACATGCAGGTGGTGTTGGTGAATGAGTGTGTGTGTACGGTTCGCACAGACAGATGCGTCTCTTCCAGCTTTAAAGATCAGATGCTGAATGTTCATAACTGCAGTCGCCCAAAACACAGGCTGTATACACACACAGAAAATGTGCGTCAAAGAAGCTGACGTTTATGCAACATGAAAGTGACCAATCTCACTTCCCTAAAAATGACAAGTTGCTAACTTTAGCCGTTTTGGAGAGATGATTTTATACAGTACGTGCTCCAAAAATTTTAATAATCATTTAAAATGCAACCTACTCCTATTTCTTTATGAATATTGATACTAACGCTGGTGTTAGCTTCTAGAAGCATATGATCTGTAAAAACCTGTTGCTTAAATTAAAGTATTCCGTTCAAAATTAAGGATTTTTTCCCCCCCAGAATCTGTAGTGTCTGTAACCATGTAATGATTCATTTTAACAACTTAGCATTTTAGAATAATACACTTTTTCAGGTTTGTTTTTTCATGTGAAATCTAAATTGGCCAAGTTTCATCTGAATGACAGTTGAGATCATTGAAAGATTTGAATAATAATAATAATAATAATAATAATAATAATAAAAAAACACACACATGCTCTCTCACAACAAGTAAGGTTGGGTATCGTTTTATTTATTTATTTATTTATTTATTTATTTGTTGTTGTTGTTTTACAATACCGGTGCCAAATCAATACTTTTAAATTGTACTGGTCACAAAAATGGTGGTTTAAAAACAGCTTTTTATTAAAAACAACAACAAATAAACAGGTGGTAAATTGCTCGCCCTATCATCCAGGTATCCTGTAACCTCTCGTACCCGAGGGCCTGGAGAGAGCTGATTGGCCGAGCTCACTCAACAGGGAGGGATGGGAGACACTTGGTTCTCCCACATTGATTACAGATCTGCGGCCAATCAGGGGCGTCTGTGAGCTCACGCAAGCAGAAGGAGTGGATAGCGCTGTCCTCCTAGTGTGTTGCGACGCCCCCGACCGTGCGTGACCGAGCAGTTCGAAAAGATGCGGTTGGGTGGCGCTACGTGATAGTCTTCGGCCCTCCTGACTGAGTAGTATACTTAATGGGGTAAAGTAGTATCATAGTAACCTTAATGTGGGAGTCCACACTACTTAACCCAAGTACAATAATTTAACCCTGATAACAGTACAGTAGTTGGTATTCTTGGTACGTTACAAACCAACTTCAAATCTCAGCAATTCTTTTGCAGAAATATAACCGTATCTGCCTTCTCTGCCAAAACACGACACCTCTCATGACTTTTTTGGTGTGACTGTTGGTGTGACTGTTGGTGTGACTGTTGGTGTGACTGTGGCCGGGGATGTACACACACACACACACACACACACACTACAAGCTGATGTCCACACGCTGTTAAACACGGTGTACCCCTCAGCTATTACCTTCATCCCATGTGTTCTCACTGGGCTCATAGTGAGGTTTGACGTGTTTCCCCTTTACGTACAATGGTTGAAAGACATTTGTTGCACGTCACGGTGTCGGAATCCTTTGTTGTGTAATACAGTCACACTTTAGGACGTTTAGCTTTGGGCTTTTTACCACACACACTCGTGTTTCTCCAAACATTAGTTGTATTTGTGTTATTAGAGATTTCCGACTTGTTCTTAATGTGCATTTTCTTAAGCGGGAGATTAGTTTTCACGTGCGCTGAGGGTGATGATGCTTCTCACTTCTGTCTCAGGGAACTAGAGGACGGATATTTAAATTAATATTTTTGACCCTCTGTGGAATCATCAATTTCCGCTAAACCCTTTTAGAAATAAAGAGAAGATGTTTACCACAAATTTCACCGATCAACTCCTGAACTTTGAACAGGAACGCAGACCAACATGCTCGACAAACAGCCATCCGAGGACACCGAGGTTTTTCAAAGGTCACAAATCCGTCCAGAGCAGCTGACAGAACTTTCTTAGTTGGTGTGAACTTTCCCCCGACATCCCCACGGGCCCATCTGAAAAACAGCACCTGCTGAGTTTGCACCAAATTTGGCTCAAATGTAACAAACTAACCAAACAATATCATTTATAATATCTCAGATGAATGTATTTTTCCACCTTCACCTGTTTTAATCAATTAATCAATTACTTGCAGTTAAGATTTAACCTGTTTAAACATTTATTAACCGATAATCTTTGTTCTGCATCATATTTCTCTGTAGCTCGTATATCTGTTTACTAGTACAGCGTAAGGCGGTGCAGTTCCGCTTCAGTTCATGTGTAGTGTTTGCTGTAATGTTTTAGAGACATCTACTTGGACTGAGGACAGAGACAGGAGACGAGAGCGGTATTTTCAACTGCTTGGATACTAATGTAACGGCTCACGAAGCTCACAGGCTACTTTTTCTTTCGCTATTTTTGAAAGTAATGAAGACAGTAAATCATACTTAAACTTGTCAAGGTTGAGCAGCAGTGTTGCCAGATTGAACGGTTTCCAGTCACTGGGCTACTTTTATTACTTCTGACTTAAAAAAGTGTGTCTTGGGCCTGTGATAAATTTTAGGCTAATTTTAGGTGGAACGTTTGTACGTAAATTGTGGAGCCACAGTATGAGTTGCGATATTGATTTTACTGATATTTGGTGGGTTTTTTTGTTTTTCACACTACAAAAGGTTATTAAAATTAAAACTTTGTCACATACACAGTATAATATTTAGTGTAATGCTCAAACGACTGCTGATAACCTAAAATATGGGATGTTCATTAAGAATATAAAGTATGAAATAAGAGAAAGTTTTGGGAAATATAGAAAAAAAAAACCTAACTTTTAGCTGTAAAAAATGTACATTATATACAGATAATAAATAAAATACAATAAATAAATGGAATTGCAATGCAATTGGGATATAGAAACCAGAATTAAACTTTGCAAATTAATTGGCAGGTCACATACAAATGCATGCTACAAAAAAAAATAGTGGTTTCCTTCCACTTCACAATGATGTGTCACTTTGTGTACTTTTGCTCGGCTCTGTATCTCAATCGAATCAATGTTAAAAGAGTGAAGGTTAGGACTTACCAGGCCTTAATCCAGACTACGAGTAGTAGATGACAGAGTTTATATAGAGATACATTTCTCTCGCTCAGGGTCCAAATTGAGACCGAAACGTCTTCTCAGAACTGCTGAGCTCAACACGAAGCAGGAACGAGGTTCACAGATGGACTAACGTCCCCTTTTCAGAGTTTCACTCACAATCACAGGTGAGGTGGGATTAAAGCACACCGCAGGCCAATAAGGGGGAAATCAGACACCTGAAGGTCGTGTACATTATACATGGTAGAAGGTTAGAAGAACGTTTGGAGCGACATGAAGTGATCTGATGGAATGTCACAGAGAATATGGTCAAAAAGAGGAACTCACCAAGTCACCCATCAAAACCAAGACATGGAGTAGATCTTAGACAGCCACGTGAACATCTCGTTGTTATTTATACTTTATTTAGAACAATGACAATCAAGCTTAATTGAATAGAAGTGAATGATTACGAGACTGATAGAAGAGCGGTGGAGAGTAAAGTGTGCTTGTATATAAAAGAAAGAATTAGGGAGCTGAATAAATTATAAGATTACTAATAAATAATGAATTTTATAAAATAGGAGATGAGATAAAGAAACGAGGAGAAGCAACTCTGTGGCCTTCAGGTATATAAACCCATGGTATATACTTATTATAAAAATATTTTGTATTTTTCAGTCCCTGAAAGTGTGGGGAGAGATTGCAGTCTGTTACACTGTTATTATTATTAATATTACAGCTATATATCTGAATGATAATTAATGAAAAATAAATGATCGAAAGTTTGTGTTCAACTATCTATCTGTTAAAGAATTGTGAACCCAGGTTTGATTGTAAAGTTGAAGCAGAACATTTCAAAGAGGATGTTTCAAAATGGGTAAAAAAATAAATAAATAAATAAATATATAAAATATACGGTATATATATATATATATATATATATATATATATATATATATATATATATATATACACACCTACACATACAGTGGAACCTCGGATTGCGAGTAACGTGGTTTACGAGTGTTCCGCAACCGAGCGAAGATTTTTAATACATTTTTAATTGGAAACCGAGGAAGTATTAGTTTACGAGTGCAGAGTTTCATGTATAACGCATGCGACTCTCATTTTTACACCGAGCGGCAAGTGATCACAACTGACCAATGTTTGTGAGCAAACTGAGCAAATTTGTGTTTTCTTTATTTCTTATGGGAAAATTCTATTTGGTTTACGAGTGTTTTGGAATACGAGTCCACTTCCGGAACGAATTATGCTCGTAATCCAAGGTTCCACTGTATTCTTAATTAATATTAATTAAATGTTTTTTTTTGGTGCAAACCTATAATAATCCATATTAATAATTGAATAAATATCCCTGGCTAGTTGGTGTTGTAGCTAGTTCAGGGACGATTAACCAAAGAAGCAAAGATCACTCCGGAGACCAGGGGTGTGGAGGACAATAGACTTTATTCTTTTCAGAATACAGCCAAGCAGTTTCTCTGCAGGGGACAAGCTCCCGTCTCTTCTAAGATGCGCGCTCATATACGTTCACATGACACTTCTTCAACATCCTGTTCCCACCAATACACACAGTGGCCCAGCACGCAGTTTTAAGTCATCAGTCCCTTTATTGAGCACAATGATACATTTTGCACTATATTGTTCCCTACATACTGTATATAATATTGCAGATTAAACAATGACCCCACACACCCCACTCTTGACTTCAGTTCCACACTGATTATCTGCTGGACAGGCCACGCCCACAAGGCAAAAACAACAAGGCACACCGTTATGATGATTTGTATCTTGTGTCAGGTTTCTGGCCTGTGTCGCCACCTTGTCACGATTTGTATAAGAGTAAGATTTTTAACTGAATTTAAATTTTTATTCCCAGCGCTCATGGTGACCCTCATGGACTCTGCGCCCAAACCCGGCGCCTCGCAGGTCTCGGACGTCGTGTTCGTCATCGAGGGCACGGCCAACCTCGGACCGTACTTCGAATCCCTGCGCAAGAACTACATCCTTCCAGCGATCGAGTAAGTCCTGTGATTTTAATCAAAGAATCAGAGCGTACACTTTTACGAGTTCATTAACCTCCTGATCGCGTCACTGTAGGTACTTTAATGGAGGTCCGCCCGCTGAAACGGACTTCGGAGGAGACGTAAGTCGGTGCTCGTCCTTTCTGTTACTCTAAGTTCTTGTGTACGAGTAGAGTAAACTGAGAACGGTTCTCTTTGACAGTACGGGGGGACGCAGTACGGGCTGGTCGTCTTCAATACGGTGGACTGCGCCCCCGAATCTTACGTCCAGTGTCACGCCCCCACAAGCTCCGCCTTCGAGTTTGTGTCGTGGATCGACAGCATTCAGTAAGTCCTTTATCTGACCCTAACTCTAGATATGATGCTCTCAAGAAAAAGAAAACGAAACACCAGACCGTGGTGTGTGTGTGTGTACGTTCTCCGTTCTGTGATGTCAGGTTTATGGGAGGCGGAGCCGAGAGCTGCAGCCTCATCGCCGAGGGGCTGTCTGTCGCGCTGCAGCTGTTTGACGACTTCAAGAAAATGAGGGAACAAATGTGAGTATTTCATTATTGATATAGTCATTGATTGTCTTTTATCAGACAGTAAGGCATTGTCAGAGGAGTGGCCTCTGTTAGAGTAAATGGGCGTGGCTTATTCATGAGACTCATTCGTCCTGTAACTGGACGTTTCCATAAAGGAGGAGTGGTCTGGGTCCATTAAGATTAGTGAAAAGTTATTGGTCTATGTATTGGTCTCATTAAAGAGGCGTGGCCATTTATGTGTCAGTTATATTAGAAGAGGCATGGCCCTTTTGTCTGTCATCTATGTTAAAGGAGGTCTTTTTATCTGTCAGTTGTAATAATAAAGGCGTGGCCTGTTTATCTGGCGGTTATAATAGTAGAGGCGTGGCCTTTTTATCTGTCAGTTATAATAGTAGAGGCGTGGCCTTTTACCTGTCAGTTATAATAGTAGAGGCGTGGCCTTTTTATCTGTCAGTTATAATAGTAGAGGCGTGGCCTTTATATCTGTCAGTTATAATAGTAGAGGCGTGGCCTTTATATCTGGCGGTTATAATAGTAGAGGCGTGGCCTTTTTATCTGTCAGTTATAATAGTAGAGGCGTGGCCTTTTTATCTGTCAGTTATAATAGTAGAGGCGTGGCCTTTTTACCTGTCAGTTATAATTGTAGAGGCGTGGCCTTTTTATCTGTCAGTTATAATTGTAGAGGCGTGGCCTTTTTATCTGTCAGTTATAATAGTAGAGGCGTGGCCTGTTTATCTGGCGGTTATAATAGTAGAGGCGTGGCCTTTTTATTTGTCAGTTATAATAGTAGAGGCGTGGCCTTTTTATCTGGCGGTTATAATAGTAGAGGCGTGGCCTTTTTATCTGGCAGTTATAATAGTAGAGGCGTGGCCTTTTTATCTGGCGGTTATAATAGTAGAGGCGTGGCCTTTTTATCTGGCAGTTATAATAGTAGAGGCGTGGCCTGTTTATCTGGCAGTTATAATAGTAGAGGCGTGGCCTGTTTATCTGGCAGTTATAATAGTAGAGGCGTGGCCTTTTTACCTGTCAGTTATAGTAGTAACTCCCCCGCTCTTGTTTTCCAGTGGTCAGACTCACAAAGTGTGTGTGCTGCTGTGTAACTCTCCCCCGTACCTGCTACCCGCCGTCGAGAGCGTCACGTACACGGGCTGTACCACAGACAGTCTGGTGCAGATCATCCGAGACGTGAGTGGCCGCAGGCGCGCAGTTTAAAGATCTGAGCTGGGGTGTGGTGTGGCTCTGTGACAAACCTTCTCTTTCCCCTGCAGAGAGGAATCCATTTCTCTGTCGTCGCCCCGCGGAAGCTTCCGGCTCTCAGAGCCCTGTACGACCGGGCGTCGCCCATAGGAGCGCCCGAGCCGTCACACCCGGATTACAGCCAGGACCCGTTTCACATGGTGCTGATCCGCGGAATCGCGCTCCCGGGTATAACACAGGCATTTCATGTGTAGCCAATACGACGCTCTGTGTGTGTGTATGTGTGTGTGTGTGTGTGTGTATGTGTATGTGTGTGTGTGTGTGTGTGTGTTAATGCTTTTTAACATGTCTGTGTGTGCAGTCGCTTCTGGTTCCGTCGCTCCAAAACCTGTTCTGCCACCACAGCCCATGCCTGTCAATCCTCCCATCTGCTCCACCTCCCAGCCTCCTCCTCCAATCGGCACCACTCACGCATACCAGGTGACTGTGAGCTCGCGAAACATAACCGCAAATCCCTGATTTGTATGAAGACGTTTGTTCAGTCTCTCTTTCTCTATGTTTTCTCAGCCTTCTCAGTCTCTGAACGTGGCAGCTGCGGCGGCGGCGGCGATGGCTGTGGAAACCGCCAGCAATCAGAAGACTCGCTGTGAGTCCCCGCCCACCGTCTCTTCATGCGTATCTCGTTTTTAGCTTCAAAACTTTCATTTTGATCCCAACGTCCTTCATTTTTGTTTTCCTCCAGTCACAGGAATGATGAACACTGGCCCCCCCTTCGCTACCCAGCCAACCCTACCCACAGTGGGCGGAGTCAAATTGCCGCCCGCAAGCCAGCCCAGCTTGTCCACCGTCACCACAGTGTCCACGCCCATGTTACCACAGCAACCAGCCCCTCCTCCGGTCCAACAGCAGCCGCAGCCTCAGGTCCTGCCTCCCGGGCAGCCGGCAGCCAATCAGCCGCCACCTCAGGCTCTACAGCAGCCGCCGCCGACCAATCCGCAGGCGCCGCCACCCCCTCAGCCTGGCATGGTGAGGCAGTGTGCGCTTCAGGTGTAGTTAATAAAGAGGCAGGCACGTGCCTAGGACCAGTACTAGAGCGAGAGAGAGAGTGCAAGTCAGTGGCTTTCGTTCCTTCTTTTTTTTTCTCCTCTTTGGAAGAACACCGAGCCGGGACGGCGGCCAGGGCGCGCAAGTTCTCCCGGGATCACAAGCGTGAATGCATTAGTTTCCCCTGACAAGACATATTTGTAGTTTTTCTTCCAGAACAATTTGTTACAAGAGAGTGTGATGTGCACACACACACACACACACACACACACACACACACACACACACATAGATCAACTTTCTGAGTATTGATGCTCTGAGGAGAAGATACATAACACCTGAATTGTAAGCATGGCAAGTTCTGGAAAATTAAGTGCCAAGTCACTTTAAAACCTTTAAACCAGATAAAGAGAACCAAAGTGACAAAAGGGACAAGGATACTGTTAAGTGCAAATGTTTGCTCACCCCATTTAATGTTATTATTATTATTATTTTTGTCAAACGGCGATCAGGGTAAATATCGCGTTCGTAGGCAGCAGGTCCGTTTATGTCCACAATCACACGTCCCTCGTCGACATGCTCTAATTAATTGGTTTAAATGTGCCTCGTTATGGTCGTTAACGATCTCCATCAATCAAAGTCTTTGAAACCTGACGAAAAAAAAAAAAACACGAAATGAAACTCGTCAAAAGGAGCGTAAGGATGTGCGGTGGTGTTTCTCCGGTTAAAACGACAATCAGAAGTAAATTATGTCTACTTCTGCAAATAATTTATAGGGCTGTTTTTAAAACAGTAATCATTTTATTTAATTAGTGACAATAAAAATATAAATGAATAAGAATAATTTAATTAATTAGCAGTTTTTAGTGTAAAGCATAATCCAGGATGCAAGAAATGCAATTTAATAAGTAAAGAAAGAAGGAGAGAAATCACAGCAGTATAATGAATGAAATATATTTGTTAAAAACAAATATGTAAAAATGTATAAATAAATAAAAATAAAAAAGAGTAACAGCATATAGGATCATGTTACAATGATTAGAAGAGGCGTGGCCCCTTTGTCTGTCATCTGTGTTAAAATGGGGAAGAAATAAAAATAAGTTTGATGAAAATGAAAAATTTTGCAATTTAAAAAAATATTAAGAACTATTATTTATTCATCTATTTATTTATTTATCTATTAACTAATCTGTGTGGAAATCTTAGACTCACTTCATCATATGATGACACAAAGGGTGCACAAACGTTTGCACTCGACTGCAAGCAACGATCGGAAAGGATTTGTGTTTCGTTTTGCAGATAATTTAGAAAGCTGATTTTAAAAATATAAAATTATCCGCTTATTGACAAATTAAAATAAATGTCCAATTAATTAATTACTTGATTAATCAGCAGATGAATTAATTGATTCATTGATTATTGTTTTAACTTTATGTATAAACCAAATGAAAGAAATGCAAAGTAAATGATGAGAGAGAGATGGATAGAAATTAATAACAACAGTATAATAAAATAAATAGGTACAGTGGAACCTTGGATTACGAGCATAATTCGTTCCGGAAGTGGGCTCGTGTTCCAAAACACTCATAAACCAAATCATAATTTTCCCATAAGAAATAATGAAAACTCAAATTATTCGTTCCACAGCCCAAAAAAATAAATGCATAAAAATAATTAATACAATCTATGAACTGAAAATAAAACAAATTAATCTGCACTTTAACTTAAAAAAAAAAAAGTTAAACTAAATCCCGACAGATAAGTGTTTCCGTTGGTGCGCGCAGGCGCCGTCTGTGTGTGTGTGTGTGTGTGTGTGTGTGTGTGTGTGTGTGTGTGTGTGTGTGTGTGTGTAATTAGCCCCTTCCCTCGCTTCGTTTTACACAGTAACACTCCTCCTCCCTCTCCCCACCTCGTTTTTTAAGTTTCACAACAAACACACACACACAGCGGAAAGACCGTTTTAACGGAAAAAAATAAATCTCTCTGACCTGGCATGAGCGCATACTAAGGGAATCACTGCGGTAAAGTAAAAAAAAAACAAACAAACAAATGAGCCAGCACCTTACCTTTGAAAAGAATCGCCACAGAGCAGAGTTTCTGTGTGTTTGTGAAGCCGGGGAGGGGGTGAAAAGGCGAGAGAGTGTTAGGGTGTGTGTGTGTGTGTGTTGGTGTCAAATTACGCGTACGCGCACACACAAGAGACGCTGAAAGAGAGAGGGAGATGGTGATTATGCAAGTAAGAGACGAGCACTAAGACCCAGCAAGGGAGACGATTACACACAATTCCGCAGCGCAAGAGTGACGCTCGATGTCAAAATAAGAGTCACATGCGTGATACATGATACTCGGCGCTCGTAAACTAATACTTGCTCGGTTTCCGATTAAAAATCTTTGCTCGGTTTGCGGAACACTCGTAAACCACGTTACTCGCAATCCGAGGTTCCACTGTATATCATAAATGGATATTTTAAAAATGTATTAAAAGAGATTAAAGGATCATGGTACATTTAATTGAAAATAATGAGAATTAAAGAAAAGTTGTTTTAAAGAAAAATGTTTGTAAATATAAAGCGTCATGTGAAATTGTATTAATTAATTAATTAATTAATTTATTTATTTATTTTATTTTTTATTATTAATTACTCTGGAGTCTTGAATTGAGTGGAATTTTGCCGAGTCACGCAAGGAGTTATATAATGACATAAAAGGGAAATAAAAGGGAACGTCTTGGTGCTCGTGACTTTGATCTTTTCCCGTGTTCCAGGCCGGAGTTTCTGCGCCGCAGCCCGGAGCGAACCCTATCGCTGGTCAACAAGTCGTTCCTAATAAAGTGGTTGCCTGGAGTGGCGTTCTGGAGTGGCAGGAGGTGAGGAGACCTGTGTGTGTGTGTGTGTGTGTGTGTTTGTGTGTGTGTGTGTGTGTGTGTTTACAGCATTTAGCTTTGATGAGTCTCTGAAGTGAAGTCACCGTCCTCAAGCACTTATCTCAGTAACGAGCGGCGTGGGAACGTCACACTCCACTAATCCTCTGCTCGTTATGTAGAATCACCCACCCGCTCGATCCGTTAGGGAAACGCAGCTCTTAATTTCACGCATCGATTTCCTTTAGAGTGACGCATCACTGCTGAACGGAGACGGGGTGCCAATACTATTATGTGTAAGAATTTCAGTCATTTTGTTTTTAAAAATTTTTTTTATGCTTTTCTTTAACTCAGTATTTAAAGAAATGGCTGAAATCTTTTGTACTACTATTTTTTTTTTTAGTTTTGCCAGCCTGTCCAGCCGTTCGCACCTCTTCCCGTCAGGTCTTCTTTAGAAACCTGTCTCGGGGGCGGAGCTACGTATGAGCTCAGGTTATGATGTCCCAAAATAACCTCAGCAGAGTTGGACCAATCGTATCCGAGAGTGGCGATGTGTATGAAAAGTGCACTGTAGCACAGCTAGCTAGGTAACTTAGCTGAAGGTTAGGAGTTGTCATGGCAACGCTGAGAAAGTCTAACGTGTTGCGTGTGAGAAAATATTGATGCAGGTTAAAAGACTTTAATTCACCCGGCGTTTACGCGGGATTGGTATCACCTTGCATGGGTGTAAGACGTAAGACCCGCCCCCATTTTGCTCATTTGCATACTCATGTATATGCATAGATTGTTTAATGGGAAATTTTAGTTAAAAATAAGTTATATATTTGATCATTTTTAGAGATTTTCTTTTTTTTTTTTTTAACCTTGTTTCATTTTCAAACCCCAAATTAAACTGTAAAATATATACTTATATTTTATTTAAAAATGTAATAATTAACTTTTTTCTCGCTGGTTAATTACGAGTCGTTGGTTTAACTCGTCAACAGATGCTTTAATGTTGCTCATTTTAGTCAAACCCAGGTTATTCTGGTGAGCCTGGTTCTGTTTTTAGACGTACAATGATCCTTTTCTTCACTGACGCACAGTGTGTAAGGACGACTACCCGAGACTCGAGTGCACGGTTTCGCTTTTAAAGCCGCGCGCGTGTGTTTACGCTACCTGTCAATAAAACTGATTAATTGAGCCGAATCGTGGGATTGATTGACAGCGACATGTACCGCACACCGACTCTCACTGATTAGGACATTTCATTAGTGGTGTGTGTGTGTATAGGGAAATCTCGCACAGCTGGTTTTATTTCCCATGATGCACCTCTGGGAAGCGTAAACAGCCCCAGGGAGCTTTATCTGCGCTCTTTATCGGGCCGCTCGTCAATAATTTAATGTGCCGTTGCTAAGATAAGGGAGACGGTGCGACGGGAGAGGGTGTTCTCGTTGATACGCTGCTCCTGATGTCTGCGACGCTCCGCGCCGAGGCCATTAGGCTTCTCCTGATTGGTCATCGATCCGGCATTAATTTGTTATCGACGAGGGAGGAGAGGAGAGAGAGAGAGTCGTCCAGGAGCTTGTGTTGTATCGATGTGAGATGTCACGTCCATCTCGCCCCAGGCTTCACCATCAATCTGTGTCACTGAGCCCTCTCTCTCTCTCTCTCTGTGTGTGTGTGTGTGTGTGTGTGTGTGTGTGTGTGTGTGTGTGTGTGTGTGTGTTTTTGAACAGAAGCCCAAAGCCTCCTCCATTGACTCCAACACCAAACTGACTCGCTCGCTGCCCTGCCAAGTGCAAGTCAACCAGGGAGAGAACCTGTGAGTACTGCGCTTGGCTCCCATCATGCACTGCTGCTCATCCACTTATACACCTCACTAACACACTCTCTCACACACACAGTATTCACTTACACAGCATATTGTCAGTTACTGGATACGTTTTTATTTATGAAACACGCACGCCTACACTCATGTACGTTATTCTTCTGTTACATGAAGGTTTTTAACATGCGATAAGAACAACTGTACAAAAAAATAAACAAACAACCCTGAAAAAACCTTTGCTAATAATAATAAGAAAGCTGTACAAATATAAAACATTACTCACACACTCTAGTTTACTAGATGGCTCACATTCTAAATCTCATTCTCATAATTTCAAGTTATTTATGTTATTTACATTATTATTATTATTATTATTATTATTATTATTATGCCCCCTAAACCTAATAATTGGTTGCGCCAGTTGTTATTGTCACAAAATTTTAAAAACACCAGCAAATCCACTTTGAATGGCAAAATAATATATACTAATTTAAGGTGTAGTCCTTAAGTAGTCAAAAGTCCGGGTTTAAATTTGGAATTCTTAAACAGGTCATTCATGCTTGAAAATCCTCCAGAGTGGCTGAATATAAACAATTCTCGAAGAAGAGCGAGCCAAAATTCCTCCACAGCCATGTGAAAGACTCACAAACACTGTGTCACAACCAGTTCTTTAGGTTTAGGGGGTCAGGTAGGTTTAGACAGCTTTTTAAATTTATTATAAATAAACGAAATCATCATTTTAAAAACTACGTTTTGTATTTACTTAATATTAAAATTAGTTTGATGATCTCAGTCATTTAAATGCGACACATGCAGGTTGTCCCCGACTTACGAACCAGTTCTGTCCCTGGAGCGCGTTCATAAGTCAGATTTGTTCTCAAGTCCGACAAAGTGAGTCTTGTATGCCTTTGACACGGATATACAGTGCAAAGCGCACCCATACACTCGACTAAATCTCTCTACCCTCTTCCAACATTGTCATCAAAAAACGTAACCGTGCCTAAAGAAATGAATCTCACAGTGAAATGTAACATTGTTGCGTCTGCGTCTTTAAATCACGAGGAGAATCCCAGACGCCATTCTGTCTCAAGTCGACTTATTTCTCCCGAACACACACATTATATTTTAGACATTTTATACATTCTCTTATATAATTTTTTTAATATATTTTTAAATATATATAATTTATTTTATATTGAAAATATTGTATAAAATGGTAAATATTGGTATCTGGTGCACTGCGGTGTCTGTTTATTGTACAATACCTGTGAGCTACTTCTGTGATTTGTTCGCATCTATGATTAGTACTGCGGTCCGTTCGTTTCTGCGGAAATTCGAAACTTGAATGTTGGTAAGTCGGGGACGACCTGTGTGCCAAAGATCATTTTAAAGAACTGAAATATTTTTCCATGGCACGGTATGTACTGTGTCCGTACTGTATGCTAACACTGCAGTACGTTACATACGGTACTTTGTGACGTGGGCGTCTTTTAAGCTTTGTAAAATCTTGCGCAGTTGTCCAGGTCAAGACGTTTTTAGGCGCTCCCTAACCGCGTCTAAAGCCGGTTCGAACCGGACAAAATGTAGAATTACAGTATATTCATTAATGTGTTCTGATTATCTCCTTATGTTACTGTAGTACCGCTTTCAAAGTTCTAGTACAGCGGTACTTTTTTTGTAAGCGGCACACTGCGCAGCACTGATCAGGACACACGGTGTTAAGAGTTCCCGCCGGTCATGTTTCTGTAGATGAGTTGTGATGTTGTGTGCGCTCGCAGGAACACGGAGCACTGGCCTCAGAAGCTGATCATGCAGCTCATCCCTCAGCAGCTCCTGGTGAGTGGAACAGGAACAAATCAAAACAACAAGCAAACACACTTCTCTTTCCCCGATAGACGAGACTGGAATAAACCCCAGCCAGACGAGGACAAACGCACACACCCTTATTTTTCATTTTCTCACGTTTCACGTTCCCGTCTGGATCACATGACCCAGAATTCACGCCGTTTTTTTTTTTTCCCTAGTGAAATAAGAATTAGCGCAGAAGCTTCTCCGCCGAGTGCAAACATTTCTTCCTCCCGACAGAAAGCTGCGTTTTACGAGGCCGGGTTTTGGCTCGCCGAGGCGTTTTTGAGGAAAGATGGACTTAACCAGCAGGTTCCGGCGGCCAGATTCCATTTCACAGCTCCTCTAATTGCGCACTTAGGACTTTAAAACGAGTGTGAAATATTTCTTTAATTATCTCTCCATCCCCGTTCGACTTCTCTCGTTTGCTGCTGCTGCCGCCGTTTCCTTTCTAATCGTCGCGGCTCTTTTGCAGAAGAACAGCGCTGTGTTATTCCCTTTACATCCGCGTGCATTTCACTCATTCTTTATTAATGTTAATGCTGTCATTAATGTAGTAAACTATGCCTGGGCTCATGGCTTTATGCCTCACAAAGTCTCATCTTAATTGGCCTTCATTGGAGTTGAATGCAAACAGTGGGCGGGGCTAGAAGCAGTGCAGATCACTGATTGGTCAAACCTCACACAGTGTTTGTGTTTTTTTTATTAATTCTTGTTTAGTTGTTTGAGATGACAGAAAGACAAAAATTGCATTCTTCATCCTCGTTTCTACGGCGAAGGAGAAAAATATTGGCACCCTTTGGCTTGATCATGGTCTCATTTTAACATGAACGACACTTCTGTTTATTTTACTGATTGACGATAACGTGAACGCTGAATACGATCCGCGTCGTCACTGTTCATGTCCATCACTCGTCTCCACCCCAACTGATTTTGAGAAGCTCCGCCCACTTTTTGGTATCACCTGTTAAGGCTTGACGAGGTTGTCTCGTAGGATAGCGCTGTTATCTTATTGTGTGTGTGTGTGTGTGTGTGTGTGTGTGTGTGTAGACGACTCTAGGTCCTCTGTTCAGGAACTCCCGCATGGTCCAGTTTCTCTTCACCAATAAGGACATGGAGTCTCTGAAGGGTCTGTACCGCATCATGGCCAACGGCTTCGTGAGTAGAACACACTCCTACACTTTCATCTTTCTTTTATTTGCGAGGTCTCGTCCCTGTGTGTGTGTGTGTGTATGTATGTTAGTCCTGACTATAGGGGCGTGGCCCCTGTCAATATTTGTGAGAGGTGGCGTGGCCTCTGTCAATATCTGGGAAAAGAAGGTGTGGCCTTTATTGATATTAGGAGAAAGGAGGCGTGGCCTCCGTCACTTTCTAGGGAAAAGAAACTGTGACCTCTGTCGCTTTCTGTGAAAAGGAGGCGTGGCCTCTGTTGATATTGAGCTTAAGGAGGCGTGGTCCCTGTTCATATCTGTGGAAAGAAGGCGTGGCCTCTGTCACTATCTCGGGAAAGGAGGTGTGGCCTCTATGATTGCCACGTTAAAGGAGGTGCGACCTCTGTCGATATCTGGGGGAAAGGGGCGTGGCCTCTGTGATTTCTATGTTAAAGGAGGCATGGCCACTATTGGTAGCTACCTAAAGGAGGCGTGGCCTCTGTCTGTATCTCGATAAATGGTGCATGGCCTCTGTCAATGTTCTTGATCAGAGGTGTTAAAAGGAGGCGTGGCCTCTGTGATTACCATATTAAAGGAGGTGTGGCTTCTGACCATACCTGTAGAATAGAGGTGTGGCCTCTCTCAGACACAACTGAAACTTTTTGTAAGACAGCCTCTGACTTCATCTCCTTTTACTCTCTCTCTCTCTCTCTCTCTCTCTCTCTCTCACACACACACACACACACACACTGGAGAAATGACTGAGTCAGCTCTGGCTGCAGTGGCGGAGATCCTGCAGGATAACCGTAGCGTTATTAATCCTGACCGAGTCTGACGGAGACGCATCGCTCAGAAGGAGAACTCGCCGTCTCAGAGCTGTCCACTAGAGGGTGCACTGATCAGGCTGTGTGTGTGTGTGTGTTTATGGGGACTGAGGTCTCTTTTATTGAGGGTTCAGTTTTCACTCAGCGTTCCAGAGGAATGAAATGTTATTAAACACTCACTTGCTGTCTCACACTCTCTCACATTCACTGTGTGTGTGTGTGTGTGTGTGTGTGTGTGTATAGGCGGGCTGTGTTCATTTCCCCCACAGCGCTCCATGTGAGGTGCGTGTCCTCATGCTGCTCTACTCGTCCAAGAAGAGGATCTTCATGGGTCTGATCCCTAACGACCAGAGCGGCTTCGTTAACGGCATCCGCCAAGTCATCACCAACCACAAACAAGTGCAGCAGCACCGCACGGTGACACGCACACACTCACACTCACACACTCACACACACACGCACACACGCACACACGCACACACACACACACACACACACACACACACGCACGCACACACAAACAGTGATTCCTTAGGAACTCTAATGTAATATTAAATGTGTATATATGTGTATATATATATATATATATATATATATATATATATTTTTTTTTTTTTTTTTCTTTTTAATTTAATGTAATTAACATTTTTTATAGTTTGAAATCCTACAACTGTTTTGTATTTGGAAAAGAATAAAAACAATTCAAAATAATGAATATAGCTACATTTTAAACAATATTTCAATGATAAAACTGTAAGTAAAAAAATAAAACTACAGTGGAACCTCGGATTGCGAGTAACGTGGTTTACGAGTGTTCCGCAAACCGAGCAAAGATTTTTAATAATTTTTTAATCGGAAACCGAGCAAGTATTAGTTTACGAGCGCCGAGTATCATGTATCACGCATGCGACTCTTATTTTGACAACGAGCGTCAAAAAATGAAACTATTGGAAATAATGGGAATAATAATGGGAATAATTCCCAAAAACAAATAATTCCCAAAAACAAATAATGATTTGGTTTACGAGTGTTTTGGAACACAAGCCCACTTCTGGAAAGAATTATGCTCGTAATCCAAGGTTCCACTGTATAATAATAAACAGTAACCAAAAGAAATGAGAGTAGAGTTTAACATCCTGCTCTCGTGACTATATCATACAAAATGTATTTAATAATAATAATCTATCATTTAAAACGTTTTGCATGTTGTAATATTAATGAAATCAAACAGAACTGACATGAAAGATCTACTTTAATCTGTTTCCTTGGGTTTCTTTCTTTTTCCTCTTTTTATCCTGCCCTTCCTTTTTTCCGTTTTTTTTCTTTTCTTTTTACATTTCCTTTTGCTTTCTATATTTTTTACCTGTTACATTTCATTCTTTTTTATGACTGTCCTTTTACTTTCATTGTTTATTTACCTTCCTTTCCTACTTTTTTTTTTCTCTTTTCCTTTCCTTTCCTTTTTTGTTTCTTTCTGTAGATTTAGTCACTTTGTATCCAAAGTCATTGTAGGTGTTAAGTGTTAATTTTAGTATCACACACACACACACACACACACACACACACACACACACACACAGTTGTACAGGTGGCGTCCCCATGTGTGTAACACTTCCTGGTCTGGTTCTGCTCAGATGGGTAACGCGGGTCAGATGCAGCCCGCTCAGGTTCCTCCCAATCAGAACTTCCTGAACCGGCCTCCCGGACAGATCCCCGTCACTCACGGCAACGTGCAGCCACAGGTAACCACTCAGCAGCCAGATTGCCATTTAGTGGGCGGGGCTTTACCGCTGCTTCTTTCTTAAACTCCACCCCGATGTGGTTCCTGTCCTCGGGGTCACACTCCAGCTGCATGATGTTCTAACGCTCCACATCTCCGCTCACGTGTTCCTCTTTCTGTTTCTTTTTCTCCCTCCTGCTCGGGCTGTTCCTCGCCTTCCTCTCTCACTCCCTCGTTCCTTCTCTCCTTCTCTCCACCCAGCCTGTGGTGGTGGGCATGGCTCCTGTTAGTCAGGTCACAATGATGGACGAGCAGCAGAGACAGAATAACATGGTGAGACACACACAAACACACACACACACTTCATTGTATAAAGTAATATACAGTAGTATAATTTCCAATATAATCCTTTTTTTTTATTAATAAAATACAATGACGTAATACACAGTTATTGAAATTTTAAGGACACTTTGATCAGAGCAAACTGCTACGCTAATGTACAAAAGTTTAAAAACCGGTTATGTTAGCTAGCTGTTGTCATCAACTTGCATAAATACAGCTACAGCTTTTCCTCTGAAAATGGACACTCCTCCAAAAATCTCACGGAATGCAGTGTAACTATCGTTTCTCTTGACTGGAGGCCTGGGAGATTCCTCTGATTTCTGAATACACCCCCTTACCTCACATTCCTGTTTCTCTGCGAACACACTAACCCCATACTAACCCCCCCACACACTCAGCACAGCAGCGCTCTGAGATGTAACGCAGGTGACTGAATGAGACAGTGAGTTGATACAGGCTGGTGATTCAGTAGGTGTTTATCGTTCCCCAGGTTACGCAGCGCATCGTGCTCGAGGTTTAAAGCAGAACTTTGCACGCGATGGTCCGTCATCACGTGGCACGTCACGTTTGTTTTTAATTAATCTGCTTGCTGAAATTCATTCCTTCTCAGTGGTGGGATTGAGTGATGAGGGATGTCACGTTATTCTCAAACACACACGGGGAATGAAAACTTGCTCTTTTGGTTAAAGTCGGTAAAGTTAGGATTTTTTCTTTCCTTTTTATGTTCTTTTCTGTAATGGAGTACCAAGAGTGTAAATGAGACGGTGTAAAACAAAGCGGTGTAAATGAGATGTAAACAAGACGCCGTGAAACGAGAGGGTGGAAAAGGAGTCGATGTAAAGCGAGACAGTGTAAACGAGACACTGTAAAACGGGATGCAGTGAATTAGACAGTATGAAACGAGACTGTGTAAACTAGACACTGTAAAATGAGACGCAGTGAATTAGACTGTGTAGTCGAGATGGTGTAAATTAAACTGCAAATGAGACTGTGTAAAACGAGACGCAGTTAATTAGACAGTGTAAAATGAGACTGTGAAACGATACAGTGAAAAATGAGACGTAGTAAATTGGACAGTGTAGAACGAGACTGTGTAAACGAGATACTGTTAATAAGACACTGTAAAACGAGATGGTGTGAATTAGATGTGAAAATGAGATGATGTAAAAGGAGACTGTGTAAACGAGACGGTCTATTCTCATTCTCACATTCTCATTTGCACTGTCTAATTCACTGCATCTTGTTTTACAGTGTCTTGTTTACACTGTCTCGCTTTACATCGTCTCCTTTTCCACTGTCTCGTTTCACAGCGTCTTGTTTACGTCTCATTTACACCGCTTTGTTGTACACCGTCTCATTTACACTTGTTATTTCATTAATTCAGTTTAATAAAATTTTATTTGTATAGCGCTTTTAACAATTGTCATTGTCGCAAAGCAGCTTTACACAATCAAAAGAATTATATAAGTTTGTATGAAAAGTGGACGTGTATGAATAAAAATGATAAGACAGTTCCTGATGAGCAAGCCGAGGACGATGGCGACAGTGGCAAGGAAAAACTCCCTGAGATGGTAATAGGAAGAAATCTAGAGAGGAACCAGACTCAGCAGGGAACCCATCCTCATCTGGGTAAAACGGATAGCAGGGATTGATCTGCACTCATACTGTGTGTTAGGAGGCTGGAAGTTCAGTATAACAGGAGACGTGTTTAAGAAAAGAACATAAAAGGAAAGAAAAAAAACAAGATGCTGTACAACGAGATTGTATAATGAGACTGTGTGTAAAACAAATCAGTGTAAATAAGACGTAAATGAGATGGTGTGAATTAGATGATGTGAAACAGATGGTGTAAAACGAGACGGTGTAGATGAAATGGTGTAAACGAGACGCAGTGAATTAGACAGTGTAAAACAACACTGTAAAACAACACTGTAAAATGATACAGTATAAAATGAGATGTAGTGAATTTGACAGTGGTGGTGATACAGTGTAAATGAAACTGTAAAACGAGACGCAGTGAATTAGACAGTGTAAACGATACCGTATAAAACGAGATGCTGTGAATTCGATGTGAAATAGAGATTATATAAAAAGGACAGTGCGAGTGAGACAGTGCAAAACAAGACTGTGTAAAACAAGACTGTGTAAACGAGAGTGTAAAACCTGACTCTGTGAATTAGACAGTATGAAACTAGACTGTGTAAACGAAATGCTGTGAATTATACAGTGTAAAACGAGACTGTAAATGAGACGATGTCAACAAGATGCTGTAAAATGAGATTGTATAAACAAGTAAACAAGATGGTGTAAATGAGATGGTGTGAATTAGATGATGTGAAACAAACGCTTTAAAAGGACAGTGGAAAATGAGACAGTGTAGAACATGAGTGTAAACGAGATTATATCAAACGCAGCAGTGTAACTCCAGACGGTGACAGCGAGGCAGTGCATCATGTTTTAATCGCAATTTATGTATGTTTAGTGTTTTCTGTGATGGCTCGCTTCTACTACACTCTGACACTGCTTTCTAGAAAAAGTCTCAGAAATGACGCCTGACCTCGACACTAAATCAGCAGCATTAACCAGAGCGCTATTTAATATTTCCCGACTGCAGCATTTGATTTGCTGCGTGTAAATCAGATCAGGTGTTGTGCAGCCGAGTCCCGCGTCTACACGCGACAGGTGATGGAAATTAATGACTTTATTCCCGCTAGCTTGTTAGCGAGACGATACCCACAGGCTCTGCGGGGACTGTTTGTTTATGGAGGACAGGAAATACAGTTACGCTCGGCGAAGTTAGCATCTCGGGATTAACATGGGGTGCCAATATTTCTCTTTGGCAAAAGTGCTGAAATGTGGTCTGTGATTGCTTGGTATTAACTCATTGTAATGATCGCTTTAATTATATATATTTTTTTAATTTTGCATGATTAAAGATCTGTTTTGCATTTATTACGTTACATAAACATCAACGTCCGTTTTCTCAGCTAACGATGAGAGGAGCAGTGACGGCCAATCAGCAGTCTCCCGTCACCGGCGCTTCACCCAATCAGGTGGCCCAAGGTCAAGCCCAACCCCCTGGTGCCATGCTCCGCCTCCCCAACCCAGGAGCCAATCCACAGCTCCGTAGCCTTCTCCTGAGCCAGCAGCAGCCAGTAAGTGTGTGTGTGTGTGTGAGAGAGCAGCTCTTCAGGGTTACATAATGAGTGTAATCACACAATGTTCTGTGTGTGTGTGTGTGTGTGTGTGTGTGTGTGTGTGTGTGTGTGTGTGTATGCTTAAATAGGCAGCGGCTGCTTTATAGTTGGAAATGTTCCTGTGAAATCACAGTTTCTCTTTTTTCTTCGCAGCGCTGCGAAGGTTTATATACAGCCACAGATCAAAATCTTGATTTTTAAAATAACTTTTCCAGTTAAAAGTGAATAATGGGAGGATAAAAATGTTCAAACAAAACGGTACACAGTATTCCTTCAGCCGTAACGTTAAATCTCTGAAGCTGCAGCTCTTATGTGGTTCTCGGTCTACAGCGGTCTGGACCTACCAAAAGTGCTCCAAGGCAGGAGAACCGGTGAGCCGGCGACAGGGTCATGGGCAGCCAGGGGTCACTGATGCGCGTGTGGGGAGTGAAGGCTACTCGTCTGGTCCGAACCAAGAGAAGAGTTACTGTCGCTTAAACTGATGACAAAGTGAACACTGGTTCTGACAGAAAGGAGTCAGAACACAATGTGTGTCGCAGTTTATTGTGTACGGAGCAGCAGAGCGGCCAGGGTGCCCATGCTGACCGTGTCCTCCACCAGAAAAAACAATGGGCATCAGACCTGAACCACAGGGCGATGGAAGGAGACAGCCTGGTCTGATGCATTAGAGATGGCATCAGGATGCACTATTTTTCGGCATACGTGCGTCCGAACCAGGCCGAACCAAATGGCGACTAAGTCGCGCGCCTACATCAGGGCCGTTCAAAACTTGTTTGCATCAGTGGAAAGCCAAGCGAAGTGAGTTTGCATATATTTTGTGGGGTTCTTTGCATTTTGTGTAATATTTAGTGGAAACGCAGCACCATGAGTCCCCAGAATGTTATCAAGAAGAAAAGGGAGTCGCTTTCAGTTTGGTTTTTAAAGCAGCCAGTGCCAAAAGGAATCATAAATTAAGGTTAAGTGACGTTTAACGTCTACTTGTTTCATAATTTTACTCATATTTTTATAAATGTTTTGATTGTTCTTTTATGAAATAATATGATTTTGGTGTTGGAAATTGGTAATATTACCAATGGAACGGATTATCTGCATTTACATTATTTCCTATGGGACAACGCGTTTCACGATACAAAATTTCACCTTATGAACTCGCCTGCAGAACGGATTAAACTTGTAATCCGAGGTACCGCTGTACGTATGTATATTAGACTGATAAGAATATAAATGTAAAACTTTTGTATAATGAAAATGAACTCCGTATCACCTTTTCGCTCGTTTGTTTTTCTTACGTCGCTGATGACGTTTCCACTTCCTGTTTTCTCTCTCTCTCTCTCTCTCAGCAGAGCGGCGTGTCTCACATGCAGGGCATGCTCCCTCTGCAGGGTCTCAACCAGCCGATGGTGCACCCTACGGGAGCCGGCCCTCAGATCCAGTCGCAGTGGAGACAGCCCATCTCAGGTGTGACCACGTCCTTACCCACGATGCACTGCGGTTTCCTTTTTATCAACAGCGGCAAAACAACCAAAAACTCATGCCTTCATTTATTAAAGATCACACATTATTCGTTCAATCTGGGTTTTATTCTTCCAACTCCACCATCTGTGCCTAGCATCTGGTGCCACCTTATTTTACTCCGAGCAACAAACGGTTACCATGCTAACACCGGAAATGTCAGAGAGTACAATAGTTTTAAAGGAGGTTAAGGGGGTTTCCATGCTCCTTTTTTCACATGCAAGTGGTCCGTTACTAACGATGCTCCTACTGACGAGCGTTAAAGCTGAGATACAATTGTCCTAATCGTTAACGTAAAAGATTCCTCTTGTCTTACGAATACCAGAAACGTCTCTACGTGCCGGTGTTTCAGACTCGAAATGCTTCATTCAATCCATCTGTTAGCACTGGGTCTGGAGGTCTGCTTTTTATCTCGCGATCTGTAATAGAGCTTTTTTTAGCACCCTCTAGTGGTGTGGATTCAAATCGGCGGATGTAACTGGTCGAATACACTTAATAATTTTAAATGCAATTAGCTAGCATCTCTATAACTAGCAAACTAGCTAAATACCACGATAATCCCCACCCCCAAATAAATAAACAAATAAATAAATGTGGTTGCTAATTTTTTTTGTAGCGGGCAAACACGTTAGCGTTTAGGGATAGAGAAAATCATGGTTGCTATGGTAACACTGTCATATTGATGTTGTTCATACAATTCATACTATGGTCATAGCTATGACGAGTTCGAGCCTAGCTGTGTTGGAGACATTAGACTTGTGGTCTACGGTAATATTTTCATAAAAGTAAATTTTTTTAGTTTCATTCTCGTTTAATTCTCTCCCTCCGCGCAGGTCAGATGATGATGACGGGTCCGAGGGGCGCCGTGGCGCAGAACCCCGGGATGCCTCAGGTGTCGAGCGTGATGGAGGACGAGATTCTTATGGACCTGATTTGAGGATTTCCTTTTGCTTTGAAATGCCAGAAAGAAGTGCAGGAGGTTCGGTATTAGGTTGCAGGTCCTGTGCGTGCATACGTGTGTGTGTGTGTGTGTGTGTGTGTGTGTATATACTGATATTAATATTAATAATGCAAAATGTACACACATGCCCTGTTTACGGGATTGCATCCGGGAGATGTAACGCTCCTTTGGTTTAAATTGATTCATCTTGTATTTTTTATGCTTTTACTTTTGCATAGGTTTTACTTTTCTCTTAAGTTCGCCTGCGTTGTTTTAGGGGGAAAAAAATGAAATAAAGCTGATTTGTTTTGTTCAGCGATGTAATTCTTCTTTCACAAGGGTCAGGGGGGTTTCTTGGAGAGGGGGTTACAAAAGTACTGCACTGATGTGCGTGTGAGAGAGAGAGAGAGAGAGAGAGACTGAAATAGAGCGAGCCGTAGATTTGTTTAATGGCTGTTTCTGCCAAACCGTGTCACAGTGTTAATTTTAACTACTCCAATATGTCATGGATCCGTACAGCGTCCCCTCGGTGCCAGCTTCAGCTACCAGATGGCATGGTTTGGCTGTTTTTCCTGGCAGAACACACCATCAGGCTGACCGCATGCGCACAACCGCTTTGCACAAGTGCTTCTCAGATAACACACACACTCGTGTATATCTACTACATTGTATTAACTGGACTGTGACGTCATTTCATTTACACACCGACCAGACGTTGAGACTTGTTTATGCACGTTGTAATGTTTTTGAATTCTAGTCTCCTGCTCGCTTTAACAGTATAACCGTGTACCAGGAGTTCATGCCATCGAGCAACAAAGTCATTAATTTGCCATTAAGTTGATCATTAATTCTCTGTGCACCGCGCACATGCACAACGCCGAGCTGCGAGTCATTCTGTGCAGGCGATTAGCTCTAGTAAGAACAATCCTGCGGCGCACGCTAACGAGCAATGTAGAAAAACATGTTTCGTGTTGGGTTTAACTACAACAGACCTGGCAATTCCTCAATGCCGTACGCAGGTATGGGGTCTTGAATCCTCCTTAATAAAAACAAAATGGTCTGATGAGCTGATCTGTATCTGTTTACTGATAGTAACTGGCAACCCTGGAAGCTCCACCCATTTCCTGTGCATCTTGCACTGGGAATAGTCATGTATTTTTATACATGACTATTAATTTAAAAAGATTTAGGAATAACTTTAAATGTCATGATGTTTAAAAAGTGGTAAAGATCATTGTTTTTACTCCATACCACTAGAGGGTTGCAGATTTTTTTTTAACTGATAGTCATTAACGTTAATAATCAGTAATCGAATAATAATTAATGCTAAGACTTTTTCTTGCTTGTAACTTTTATTTAAACAGATCTAGTTGCACAGTCTCGACAATTTGTTACATGCAACAAATTAGCGAAGCAGAAATCATTTAAACAAACTGAATAAAGCTGGAAAAATGTACGCTTCTCATTCAAAGCAAACTCACTAAAAATACAACGAACTGTAAGTGCGCCCTCTTGTGGTACAAAAAAAAGGGGAATCAAGGATATGCAAGCTACAAAATATGCTAAACAAACATTCTCTGGTTAACACATTTATAATTGTTTAATTATTAGATTAATAATTGCTAATTAACATCCCTAGCAAATATACAACAAAATGATCTAATACTTTACAGCTATTAACATTTTATACTAAAGGATTCAAATGTTCAAACCAAGCCAACACCCAAACTATAAGTGATGTCATCAAACTCAGGTCAGGTGTGTGTGTGTGTGTTTTTACAGTGATGTTTTGTCCAGTTCAGTAAAAGAAATGTCCAGGAGTTATTCGGGACATGAAGGAGTCGACTCACTCGTGAGGTTGGTGAAATGAACAAGTGTCTCTGGTGCTCAGGATGGACCTCAGAAATGGGAGGAGTCTTGGGTGCATGCTGATGACATTATGTAAAAAAAAATAATAATTTAAATAAAAAACGGCTCACCACCAGGAGTGCGAGAACTCGAGGGCAGGGCGTGTAAAGAGAGGCGACACGTACACTGTGCTTGTTAGCAGTGTTGTTGTGTTCTTTACAGTTTCTGAGGTCTGTGTAATGTGCACTCGAAGAACAAGACACCATGATGGTGATGATGATGAAGCAGTCAGGTGATCTGAGTGGCCATGAGATGAGGAGTGTGATGCATGGATGTTTACATCGTCATGCTGTTGAACCATCAACACATTATTGATATTTTTAATAACATGCTACTGAAATATGAAGTATGTGCCCCCCGACAACCATACTCGTATATAGTTTTTTCTCTATGGAATGTCTCCATATGCTGTTAATTTAAACTTACAGGCCTGACCCTGTTCCAACATGACCACCTACTTGCCCCTGTCCATAAAGAGCTCCATGCTGTGATGAGTGTGTTGGAGTGGAAGAACTCAAGTGCCCTGCACAGAGCCCCACTGAACTCATCTGCTTTGGGGTGAACTGCACCCTCTTCGGCATCAGTGCCTGAGCCCTAATACCCCCCCCCCCCCCCCCCATAGAGCGAGTGAATGAACATAACATCCACACACATACACGCTCCAACATACAGTGTAACTTTGGAGAATATAGGAGCGAAGTGTATCCCATGCTAGTGAGACCATTGAGACTGTATAATCTGGGGATGAGGAACTCTGTCCCATACACATAGAAACAGCTGAGGAGACACCAATGCTTTATGGCTCTAAGATGCCACAGTCCTGTTCACCACCAGAACCCCACCAGACAAAAAGTGACCTAGGTGCCACTTTCCCAGATACACTTTCTAGCATAAAGAAATCTGTCTATTTCAGTAAGTGATGTTAACCCACCTGAAATTCAGAAGGTGGTAGTTGAACAGAAAAGGAAAAAACACTTCCATGAGAACAGTGGAATCATTTAAACAAACCCAACTCAAGGTTAAACTAGATTCAGTCTCTCTTGTGGGACAAATGGGGGCTAAAGTAAGACGGATATGTAACCAGAAGTAACGCAACTAAACTGTGTGCTAGTAAGAAATCACCTTTCGTGGTTAGCACAAGGACTGATTGGCAGCAAGAGCACAGCTCAGGTGGTTATTACTGGTAAAAGGTTTAACTGCCCACTTGACACAATCTTTCTATGATCGACACGAGACAGAATTTGAGCCACTCTATGACCTGTTAGTGGTGAAGGGAGCTAATGGACAGCAAGTACCTTATTTGGACTATATAAAAAATACTGTCACATTCCCAAAGAATGTCTGGGAATGCTGGTTGAAATGTCCACACTTGCCTTGGTAGTACCCGATGTACAAGCTGCTTCACAATCCCTCATTTTGTTTGGCACAAATATCCTTGATATGTTGTACAACATTTACTGTGAAACTGATACAGCAACCCATCAGCCGATCCTGTATGGTTGCGAAGCTGTTGTCAAAGTACTGGAGTTCAGACAGAAGCAGTCAAGCATCAGCCATCATGGTGTGGTAAAATTGCAAGGCAGGGGTCCTCAAGTTATTCCAGCTGGGAAAACTGTGGTCTTAGCTTGTGGCCTCCAAAATTAACGATCTGTTGTTCTCGAACATCTGCCTTCGTCTGCCTTAAATGGTGGCCTGTTAGTGAGAACTTGTTCAATTGATTTCCCAAGCAACCACCCCATAAACTCCCAGTTGTGATCAGCAATGAGTCGGACCATGACATTTTCATCCCTGCAAAGTGTGAAATTGCTGAAGTTAGTACTCATCGTGGTATTTGGTCACAAGAGCCTAATAACTAACAGCCGAGGACTAACCCACACCAAAAGTCAAGTTTAAAATTTAATTTTGGAGCAACATGACCTAGATTTTGGGAGAACAGACAAAGAAATGCACCCTATAAAACTCTCAAGAAACCCCTTTTAAATACTGTGCTCAGCCAATACACCCACAGGATATTGAGGCTGTCCGCAAGCACATTCAAGAGCTTCTTGATGCTGAAGTCATTCGAGAGTCAGAATCCCCCTTTTCATCACTGATTGTGGTGGTTAGGGGAAAAAATTATCAGGTCCTTTTGTGTATTGATTATAGGAAATTCAACCGCATGCCTCAAGAAGTGACAAATGCACCAAGTACCTTTCAAAAATTTATGAAAAAGTGCATTGGAGACATGAATTTAAAAGAGGTGCTCGTTTTCCTTTCCTAAAAGAGGTTCTCGTATTCTCCAAAATCCTGGAGGAACATGAAGCAAGATTGACAAAGGTACTTACACAACAAGAGTTTGGACTGAAGCTGTCTCCTGAGAAGTGCATGTTTTTTCAGACATCTGTCCGATACCTCGTGCATGTGGTCTTTTGGAACGGAGTAGAGACGGACCCAGAGAAAGTTGCTGCTCTTCGAATGTGGGCAGTCCCTCAGAACCTACGGGAGTTGAGGTCCTTTCTTTGGTTTCCAGGTTATTACAGGAGGTTCGTCAAGTGCTACTCCAGCATAGTCAAACCCCTTCATGGTTACCAACCAAAAAGCAAACCAAACCTATACCACAACCCTAAAGAGCCATTTGGAAGCTGCTGGACATCAACTTGCCAACAAGCATTTGAAATGTTTGTTAAAAAACTGCTCCTGTGTTAGGGTTCGCTGACCCCCAGAAGCCCTACATCCTTCATACTGATAAAGACCACAGGCCTTGCTGCTGTTTTTTATCAAGAACAGGAAGGACAACTGTGAGTCTGCGTTCTCATTCAAACTCCTGTATCATCCTGGAAAGCAAAATTCTGAAGCTGATGTACTGTCCTGCTGACCTCACAATCCCTTTTTGATGATACAAGATTTCTAAAAGATAGAGAATGTATATATCAATTCACACAGGATCACCTCTCTGATCCCAGAAATATTGATGCAACAGACCAAGCTGTTGGGAAGGCTATCTGTGAGAGACAGTTTATCTACAGTGCCAGCCATGACAGTAAAGTTTGTGCTGACTGCTTTCCCCATATTGAAATCATCACTATGTCTTCTATTGCTGTGACTGACAGCTATGGGGAGGAAGATGAATTTGCAGGATTGCCAGTTGTTCCTCATGTAACCGAAGTAGAGATAGTGAAATAGAGAGCTGATCAATGGTTAAAGCATATCATTTCCCAAACTGAGGATGGACAGAAATCATTACCCGCACTGTGCTATTTAGAACTTTCATTCAGAGGTTTCAGAACTTCCACTTCTGTAGTGAGCTCTAGGTTGCCTCGAGCTCCTAAACGAGTCCTATACAGAAGGCGTCAGGTACAAACGCTCTACCAGCTTGTGTTGCCATCTGAAATTCGTGAAACTGTTCTGACCAGCCTGCATGATCATATGGGCATTGAGCGTACCTTAGACCTTGTAAGATCCATGTTCTACTGGCCGAGGTTGGTCATGGATGTAGAGAGGAAAGTACAGACTTGTGGGAGGTGTTTGCACAGAAAGCAATCGCCGAAGAAAGCAGCACCCTTAATCAATATCAATACTACGAGACACCTTGAACTTGTTGGTATGCATTTTTTTTCTTTTGAACCAGACCGAAGTGGAACCAAAGATATCTTGATCACAGATCATTTCACCAAGTTTGCTGTTGCCATTGTAACACCTAACCAGAAGGCCCACATCGTAGCAAAATGTCTGTAGCAAAATTTTATCATGCACTACGGAATCTCTGAAAACATCATAGTGACAAGAGGCCAGATTTTGAATCTCGCATGATAGAAGAGCTTCTATCTACAGAAGATAAGGACTACCCCATACCACCCCAGGGGAAACCCTGTTGAGAGACATGCTAGGCACTCACCAAAACCAAGAAAGGTCTCATTGGCATGCTTCTGTGAAGCTACTTGTCCATGCTTATAATTGTACTGGAATGATGTCATTGGATTTGTGCCATACAAACTAATGTTTGGGCGTGAACCCCGACTGCCTGTTGACCTTGCATTTAGGTTGCCTGTAAAAAGGGTGCAGCACACACATTCTCAGTACATACAGAGCCTCAAATCCCATCTTGAAGAAAGTTACAAGTTGTCCTCTGATAATGCTTCCAAAGGAGCAGAGAAGAACAAAAATTTTACGAACATGTAACTGTCTCAGATTTAGAACCTGTGACCGAGTATTGGTCAGGAATGTCCGTATTCAGAGTAAGCACAAATTATCAGACACATGGGAGTCAGTCATATACGTGGTTAAAAGGGCAGGAACTCTTCCAGTCTATACTGTCAAACCTGAAGACCAAGATGGTACAATTAGAACGCTCCATAGACATTTATTTCTCCCTTGTGGCTATCTTTCTCTAAAGATGAGTAATGAGTCTGCTGAGAAGATACAAAGGCGAAGGCCACCAAAGAGGTAAAATTCTTAGTAGAAATGATGAAATCATTCCAGTATGCTGGTACAGTGTGCATCCCAGGGCTGAGGTCTCTAGGTATCTAACCACCCACCAAAACTCAGTACAACCTGATATCACAATACTGTAGTTAATTTGCAGGATACACGACATATTAGATCTCCAAACACAAATTCTTCTGTTGAGACTCTTGTAGATGTCCAAGAGGTGAATTGCACTCCAGAAGTTGATTAATCCTGTGATTTACCTGAGAGTACTGTAAATATAGTGGCCACTGCCAAAAAGATATCGAGCACTCATCTACTGACCAAACCAGACAAGCAGAAGGTACACGTGACTGTCATGATTCGCGGCCCCTGACATGTCTGACAGTGCTCAAGAGACAGATAAAGCTGTCTTGTTAGTTGTGTCCCAACTGAATGACTTTACTGACCCAGAAGTAGGCGAACAAACTCACATTGGTAATTGTGAAGGAACTAGTTCTACCAGATGTTCAGTCAGGCACAGGGAACAGCCTAGTCGGCTTCAGTATGTAAGGCTTGGACATCCCTTAAAAGCTGTAGTGCAGTCACTGTTTCAGGGGTTAACCACAGCTTTTAATGATGTTTTGAACGAGAACCATGCATATCACCCTGTTCAACTTCCTCAAACAGCAACAGCCTGACCTTTATCATGTAACGGGACATAGATGAGTTTAAGGGGGGAGGGTGTAGCCCATGATGGGCAACTAAGGGAAAAAAAAGAAGACTGAATACAGTTGTCATTTCTGTATCATCCTGTAGCAGTATATGCATACATATGCTTGGGCAAGTGGGGTGAGTCAACTGTATTGGCTGTTGTAGAGTACTGGCCAAGCGGAGACTGTTTTCTTTGAGGGTCCCAGACCTTTTTTCTTCTGGTGGATTGCCATTTTTGCTGCTCGCACAGCAACCGGGTTGCTCTCTTTCTCTTTCTCTCTCTCTCTCCCGCGTTTTGGTTGGAGCCTGTTTTGTTGTGTTGCTGACAGGCTCGGTTTTGTGGAATTCAGTGGTGAGTAAGAAAGAGAGGATAATTACTCTTGTTTGCTGTTTTGTTGACAATGAGTTTTGCTCAGTTCGGTTAGCCACTAAGCTAGCGATTTGAATGCAGAATGGCATAGGCAGAAGCTGCTTGTGTTAGCATCTTATATATTTGAAAAAAAATACATGGCAACAGCCAGTTGTTGGTTAAAACTACAATTGTAAAATATTTTTGTAATAATACATGATAACTGTGTGACCTGTTTTGTGTGACCTGTTTTGAGGGTGTGGGATTTTTCTGTGCATCAAGAACTGAAACTAACAGCTTCAGAAAGTGGAACAAGATAATTCCAGTCGACTGCTGGCGAGCCAGGAAAGGAGCACTACATGCCGGAGATGGAACATCAGCTGCACTAGTGCTGTAGGACCATACTATGATATGAATATCAGTATGCTCTCTCACCCATTGGTGTGGTAGGACATACTGAGCACAAACTCTGTATTTGTAATGTAGTGTAAAATGTGTAAATGTTTGTTATGAATTGTTTAAATAAGTTTATTGATATGTTGAAGTCTCCTTGTTAATATTCACACTTTGGGCTCCAGACGTTCCCAGCACCTTTGATATCGGCCAAAGCCAACCAAAATTGATAACTTAACTGTAACCCAGGTTACAGAAGCGTGCTATAACAGCAAACACAAGGTGGAGTGAATCTAAATGAGACGTTCAGCAAGGCCACATGGAGGTGATGGCTAAAAGTGGCTAAAAGTATGTGCACCCCTTTCCATGTGTAGATGTTTTGGTAGAATTCCAAGTCAAATGTGAACTCACTTTGTTCTCAGTTTGCACTTTAGTGAGAACAAGGAAGTCACTAAAGCTTTTGTGAAATTTCTTCATCCTGAATATTATGAAAAATACTTCTGCTTTCTAGGAATTCCTTTCAATCGAAGCAGAAGCAAGAGAGAGAGAGAGAGTGTCTAGGATGCTTTTTATATCATGTTTTTCTTCTCCTCCTTTTCCGTCATGCACTACAAGGTCACTGCCTGTATGACGGTTTGCACAAACACTTCTTTATAAATCAGCCGAACGCTGAACCTGAAAGAGAACCAGCTGCTTACGACCTCAGCACTTTCTCCACGCTGGAGCTTTATCTTCCTGACCTGAGGAACGTTGCACAAAGAGTCTAATGCACACACCTCAACGTGCTTATTTTTTCCTCCCTCTCTATCTCTCTCTCTCTCTCTCTCTCTCTCTCCTTATCACTCTTAATGTATTTATTATTTTTCTGGAGTCTTTCCAGGTTCCTCTTGCTGCATGAACTCGAATCTTAGTCTTCCTGACTCAGACTCAGCTCTGCTATATAAACCCATTACTGCTCAGTTCTATCTTCTGATTGGTCAGGAGATGTTGATTACACTATAATGCCAAAAGTATTCACTCACCCATCGAAATAATTTAGTTTAGGTGTATAAACTCAATGACCTAGGCATGCAGACCGCTTCTACAAACATTTGTGAAAGAATGGCTCGCTCTCAGGAGCTCAGTCAATTCCAGCATGGTACCGTGATAGAAATGCCACCTGTGCAATAAGTCCAGTCATAAAATTTCTTCATTACTAAATATTCCACAGTCAACTGTTAGTGGTATTATAACAAAGTGGAAGCGATCGGGGATGACAGCAACTCAGCCATGAAGTGGTAGGCCTCGTAAACTAACAGAGCGGGGTCAGCGAATGCTCAGACGCATTGTGCACAGAGGGGTCTGTAACGTTCTGCAGAGTCAATAGTTACAGACCTCCAAACTTCATGTGGCCTTCAGATTAGTTCAAGAGCAGTGCCTAGAGAGCTTCATGGAGTGGGTTTCCATGGCCGAGCAGCTGCAGCCAAGCCTTACATCACCAAGTGCACTGCAAAGCATCGGATGCATTGGTGTAAAGCACGCCATCACTGGACTCTAGAGCAGCGGAGACGTCTTCTCTTCTCTGTCTGGCAATCCGATGGACGAGTCTGGGTTTGGTGGTTGCCAGGAGAACGGCACTTGTCTGACTGCATTGTGCCAAGTGTAAAGTTTGGTGGAGGGAGGATTATGATGTGGGATTGTTTTTCAGGCATTGGGCTCGGTCTCTTAGTTTCAGTCAAAGGAACAGTTAATGCTTCAGCATAATGTACCAAGACATTTTGCGCAATTTCATGCTCCCAACTTTGTGGGAACAGTTTGGGGGCGGCATCATGAAAAGATGCTTTACTGACTTATTAATGTCAAAAGTGAGGAAATAATCAATCAATTAATTAATAAGCAAACATTTTTGCAATATGTAGGCAGACTGATGTGGTGTAGGCTTGCTTCTATAAGAAATTAATCACGTTGGAGGTCATGACATGCTGTGAGGTGATGCAGTTAAGCTCATCAGATCTTAATCAGACTCTTTGTGTGTGTATAGTTAAAATCTACTTAATAGATTATTAATTAATGAAGCCTCTTGTGTGTGTGTGTGTGTGTGTGTGTGTATTATGCCTCTTTTCTCGTCCAGACGACACTGTGTGCAGTCACATTCTCTCACACAGACAGGAAGTGATGTCGGTCCCCATCACCCGGGAAACAGAGACTGTTGCTAAGAAACGCTGACACTGGGATCGGATTCTGAACTCGGTCTCCATCCCCCACTTTCTCTCTCTCTCTCACACACACACTCTCGCTATGAGACAGAGGATCTTCTGTTTTCCCCGGGACGGCTGCTCATCGTTCTCGCGGCCACCCGGGTCACGTCTGCATCCCAGTCAAAGCCGGCTCTTTCTTTTTCTTTCTCTTCCCCTTTTTCACCACTGCGCTCGTATCCTGCGTCCTTCAGCTGCCTTCACTGCTATGGTGTCCTAATGTTGTTTTAGTATTTTTTCTTTTTGTACACGTGATTTTTATCTCTGATGCACGATTTGTCTTAAGCTGCTGCAGAAAGGAGCACAGGAAGCTGATGAATGTCGAGAAACACAGATCGTCCCGCAGCTTACTCACAGTCTAATTACAACATTAACGTCAGTCGCTGACATTAAAGGTGAGAACGAATATGAAAAACGATCAACTTTATGGCAGATCTATTAGTACACACTTTAATCAACATTAACATAAAACATCCGTCTTTTTTTATTATCATTTCAGTGCGATTGCAAGGACCTTCTCTAAGCAGACGGCTAATGGCAAACAAACTTAACATTTCTGTTGCCGTTCTGTTCCGCAGCTCTTTCACACAACGTATATAATAAAACTGGCGAGCTAAATATTGGGCACTTCATTTTAATGAATTACAAATAGAGCTTGCAAATGCGAGTGCAAAGAATTTAAAAGTATGAAATTAAGCTAATTTTTTACTTTTAACTTTCAGAAAGTGAAATGCAGAATGACATAATGATCCTTAGTCATGGCCACTTAACTAAACAATAAAAAGCGCACTCTAGACCTCCTAAGACCATCTAAGAAAATAAAATAAAATTATAAATACAGCGGCATCTGTTGAATTTTGAGATGATGTAATGATTTTTTCAAGGTCGATTTTTAATGATGATGGGGAGTTTCCTATTTGAATTTCAAAGTAACATATCTTCTCATATGTTACCTCAAGCTCGGCCAAATACACCTGTTAAAATTTGTTCAGTAGTTTTATGTGATGCGTGCACAAACAAACAAATCTTGATGTGTTCTATTAATTACATTTTATTAAAATCATATCGAACAAAAGTCATGTTACTCGTCGTTAAGCGCCCCACCCCCCCCCCTCCCCTCCCCTCCCCTCCCCCTAAATATCTTCTATGTACAGACAGACACGCCACCCTTACAGTTTTATTATACGTATTGCTATAGATAGATATTTGCAGTCGGCCAAAACACAGTATTGGTATTGATTTTATTTTTTATTTTTTTATGTTATATAATACAGAAAGTGTGTGTGTGTGTGTGTGTGCACCAAAGAAACTACTTCTAAAGTTTATGCAACATGGAAGTGCCCAATCTTGTTTCCCTAAAAATTCCCTAAACGTTGCTAACCTCAGCTGTTTTAGAGAGATGATTATAAAAAGCATTTGCCCCAAAATTGGTATTTTTCAGCGTTATACTGCCTCACTTCAAACAATAATCATTTAAAATGCTAATTATTCACATTTCTTTATGACTCTTGACACTAAAATTGGAAGAACATGACCTGTAAAAATTGTTGCTTAAATTAAAGCATTCCGGTTTTTGGTTAAAGCTTTTTTTTTTTTTTTTTTTTTTAACTTAACCATGTCAAATTCACGTTGCAATATTTTACACTTTTTCAGATTTATGACTTGTGAAATAAAAAATGGCCAAGTTTCATATGGCCAAGATCATAGAAAATTTGAATTTGAAGTTACGGACACTACATAAAAGGGAATGAAATTGTACTGTATTTAGCAAATGTGTTTCATTTTATCTGATAAAAATATAAACGTGTATGTATACTGAGAAAAACCAAAGCATGGATCGGGAGATAAGAAGCATTAAATATTATGAAAAATGGTGTTATATCACCCTATCTCAAGAGACACTTTTTAGCCAAATGCATCCTGGGAAAACTTCTGTTCCCTTATTCTCTTGACGTGATCACATGGTCAAGTCATGACTTTCAGCTGAGATAATAAGGAAACAATTTTCCCCTTATTAAAGAAAAGAAGCATCACGAAGGCATCTCGCTTTGCTTATAACCGAGTTTAGGAGAGGCTCCGCCTCCTCGACATCCAGCACAGAACATTCACTTCAGCAAATGTTTATTACACACGTTGTATTTCAGTTCCTGGAGTTTTTTTTTTCCCTGCAGGAAATAGAAGAGATGACTTGGCTCTCTCATTGAAAAGAAAAAGAAGGAGAAGAAGATGAAGAAGCATGCTGCTGTGCAGGTTTAAGGCCACGGTGCAGGTGGTGTAGGATTTCGTCAGGTTTGCTGTAACATGAGAGGGAGAGTGTGTGTGTGTGTGTGTGTGTGTGTGTGTGTGTGTGTGTGCTGACAGCAGAGATGTTTGAGTGTAATAATGCTGGGAAGTGCGAAACACAATGACCTTCATGAGGAAAGATCAAAGGTCATGTAATGGAGGTAAAGGGAGAAGATTCTGCACTCTGAAATTATTTTTTTGTTGTTGTTGCATTTTTGTACAGATTTGTTACAGTCCAATTAAAGACCATTCAGCTTATGTCAGCCATGATACCCCTCCATCCTCCATGTGAAGCGCTGTTCATGTACACGGTCACTGGGGCTCACGGGACATGGCAGGGTGTCCGTTGGATGGTATGTCAACAGATCGCAGGGCACAACACACACATACACACCTAATCACACACACGACAGGCAATTTGGAAATCAGCTTGAAGCATATCATTTCTTTCTACCACGTCAGGATTTCCTATCAGAAATGTATAGTCACCTCGGTCCTAGCGATTTTTGAGGTCCATAACAACTCCGCTCTTGTTTTAAATAGTTGTAGCACTGAAAATGTGTAATACAATTTTATCAGAGGTAACATTTCCTGACATACTGGTTGCTGTTTTAATGTTGTGACTTTAACATTAGCAGAATATATTAGTAATCCCTATTGCTTTAACACTGGTAAAAAAAAATAATAATAATAATAATTACTAACATAAACCCACAAGTCGCTTTGTATAGTAGCATGGATTTATGGGCGGGGCACTAAAGCAGCGAAACATGACGCATGTTCAGTCTGTGCATGCGTGGTAAGCGTTGGTAGCACCAATGGATTGCTATCATGAAATGAACATGAAATTATAGAAATTTGTCGTTAGCAGTTTTGCTAATCAGACCAGAAAGGGGAATTTTTTTTTATTTTTTTTATCTGAAATGTGTAGTTTTCCTCTCGTCTGATGAGCTGCTGTTAGATTTCCTAGATGTTCATGAACTACTTTGAAAATAACTTTGTTTAAATAAATATGTTTGTATTCAGTTTGATCCTGGAGGAGATATTAAATATTTATTGCTAATAATTCATTCTAAACTTTCTTGACTTTAAGTGAATCTCCACATACTGTAGCTTCACTCATTCACCATCTATTCACTGCAGCTCGACATGTAATCTGCACAATGTACTCAGTGGCACCACTCGTACGGTATGACCACCAGAATGTATAAATGAATCTCTGCCTTATACCAGGGATGGAGTCAAATTCAATCCATGTTGATGTCACAGGAAGGTACAAAAGTAACAGTGTCTGGGGATTCGACCTGCTGTCTGAACCTCCAACCGCGTGAAAGGTGAAAAGCTCTTTAGAAATCAACCTGGTTTTAACGCTCATCCTGGTCCAGATGTGCTCCAGTGGTTTGCGGTTTCAGGATTTGAATGTCACGACTCGGTGGGATCAAATGTCAAAAGGTGGACATAAACTAAACCGGCGTTCACAAAGGCGCGCACACACACACACACACACACACAAAGATGAACTGTAGGTAGAATGGTAGCGACTGGATGCAGTGCTTCACTACGTCAGTGTGTGAATATACAGACTTTTGATTGTGCAGAATAATAGAACACAGATCTAAGAGTAAAAACGTCCTTTATTTCTCTATCTAATCCCCTCCTACACTAATGCACTCGTCCCAGTGTTTCACTAGCGCTTGGACATCATCAAGGTAGAAAGTTTACTCAGAACATGACTGCTTGAAACGCCGGCCTCCCAGGAACTCCACGTGAAAATGTCTTGAAGGTCCGGACTGTACAGTGGATGTGGCAATAACTCCCAGCCGGGTAATGTGCAAGTGGTGTTGCTGAATGAGCGTGTGTACACTTCACACAGACAGATGTGTCTCTTCTTCAAGTTATCCACTGAATTTCAGGCGTTCCACTCTCTAAATGTTCACAGGAACGACTGCAGTGGGCTCAGAGCCACCTCGGCTGGGATCGTCACTCACAGCCGTGCGGTCTTCTTTAAAATGTTTGCACCATTCTGATGTTATACTTGCGGCTAATACTTGAGTCTCATCACCGTACGAGTCTTCTGTAAATCACCTTTTCTACACTTTCATTCATCGGAAATTTTAGCACAAGTTCCAAAATGAACAAAGAGAACAAGAGAAGCTTGTGAGAGCTGCTTCTAAAACCTGAGTCAGTTTATGATCTTTTTTTTAAAGATCGCTCAGCCAAGGACAGAGCACACGCCTTCTTTACTAGCACTGGTAACGAGACGCATTGTCAGGAATCGGGGATGATTCTGGAGATCTCCAAGGGATAAAAACTGTCCAGAGTGCAAGCGACGAGACAAAACGCCCTTGAGGGAGAAGGAGGCACATCGTGCCAAAGAAGGCTTGTTTTATAACCACTGCTTCTTAGAAAGCCAGAAACGGAGACGTGTGAGACGCTGCAGAGCTTCGACCTCCCACGAGCAGCGATAAACCTCCATTAGAGAGAGAGGGGGGGGGGGGGGGGAGGGGATTGGGGGGGCGCTGTAGTCTGCTTCGTTTACTTCGTCAGACTCGGCGCAGCACTTAAACTCTAACGCTTTACAATGAGGGTTTTATCTCATATGAGAAAATCAGCATTGTGTTAGTGCCTTAGTCTGGTCGAAAAAGGGAAAGCATGTCACAGCGTCCAGCACACAGCCAGGGAAATACAAGAGTCAGTGTTTCTGAGAACATTTACACATGTAGTAAAATCTGAACAAACACCGCTAGCACTTCTTTAAGATGGATGAAGGTGTAACTTGTGAAAGGGATTAGTTTGGATGCCGAATAAGTGACGTTTTAAACCAGCTGCTTTAACTGGAAAATAAATGGATTTAAACACCACAAATCAAGTATTAAAGTTTGGTTTAATCATTTAGCAGAAACACTATTCTATAGATGAATCAGATGTTGCTAACAATGCTGTCTAGCTAACACTGGTACTGTAGCTATAGCAACGTCATGTTCAAAGAAAAAACAATAACAATTTTTTAAACTTAATTAACAATATATATATATAATTCTTTATTTTTTTTATGTTGTTGTCACATACTTCACCACTAGCCCGGCGATCACATCTAATACGCATTTCGTTTACAGCGATAAGACGGAGGACACGTCTGAAACATTATGCCGAAACATAAATGCGAGTGGTGAATTTATTTCCGTACCTTTCGGCCATGTTGTTTCGCGGGTGGGGCATGGTGCAGCATTTCCTCTGACTTCACTCTTCACGAGAGTGCACCATCTCACGCTATTTGCCATTATTTAGCACTAATATAGCTGAACAGTAAGGGAAAGAGTGTGGGTGTATGATAAAACCTCACGATACAGCCAGCGTGTGTAAACATGTTTAATGTGTTTAAGGTGTTTCCTTGTGACGAAGCTAAAAAGTTCTGGGTGAGAAGCGAAAGCATCAATGAAAAATGCCGTCATCAAGACACTGAAGATTAATACAAAAAATAATATTTTTTTAAAGGATATGCTAACAATATTCTGCCACTACATTTTCTCTCATTTTTAATTCACACTTCAGTTTCCACGCAGTGGTCCTAAGCTCAAACTCCAAACAGGAGGACCGCTCTATATTGCCCCAGGAACGGGTGAGGAACTCTTCTTGATGGGGATGCAGGCATGCAAGGTCCCAAAGCATCACCGAAAGACAAACAAAAGAATTCAGATTCTTTATGTCATGTGGGCGGAGCCTCTGGGGTTGAGACTAATGTGTCATGTGATCACCATACACAATCGTTTGTTTCTGTTTGTTTGTTTGTTTTAAATTGGATTTTAATTTTACTTAGTTAGCTATGGCCATGACTAGGCAATTCTTTTTTCTTGAATGAACCACAAACATCTAACTATAGTGTGATAGAGAAACACTTCATGTGCAAGTTATAAGAATGGACTAATGTGCTAGCATTTTGGGAAACACTACTAAGCCAAGCCATGGAAAAACTGATTCGCTAAAATTCCATTGAAATAACCATAATATAGTTATACGGATGAACTTTTATGAACATCTAGGTGATGTTAATCCCATATTCATGCTAGCAGACCAAACGTTGCTCATGTTATCTGTAGCTGGTCACTTGTTGTTAGTTGTGGGTGTGGCCTAGTTAGCAGGTACTTAGATAAACTTCTGTAGCTGCTGTATATCCTCCTGAGACCCGAATGTCTCAGAACATGATATTTTCTCCCGACTTCATTGTCAATCCTCATATGAGGACTTTTGGGTATAATTCTTTTGACAAACTTCTTCCTGGTTGATTACATTTATAGTTAGCATCTATGAGTAAAGAGAAACAGTCAGTAGAAACTGCAATGCACACAAGAGTAGAGTCTGGCTCTACTGAAAAAAAATTAAAAACAAGTTAAATGTTTTTTTTTTTTTTTTTTTGTAATTATTGACCTGTTGTGTGCTTGGGATATGTTTATTAACATATCAAACTAGCTGCTTATATGACTTACCTAATGAGGTCATAACCATCCACCCATCCATCCATCCATCCACCCATCCAATGGCGACCATTTATATTATTAATGAGGTCATATATGACAGGGTAAAATTAAACCAGAGAACATGGAAAAAAATATATATATATACAGATCCCACCAGGACCAGTTTGAGGAATCATCATCGAGCCCAGCATTTAGCTCTTTCTCTTTCTTATTGAAAATATCAGTTAAATTAACAGTTTGGCATTGGAAATGTATATGCATCAAAATGAATGCTGTTACTTTGTCTTTTGCTCGTGTAAACACAGGGTCAGGCCTGCTTGAAGGCCCATGGATGGCTCCCTGAGACTTGACCTTACAACCTCCTTAGTGCACCCATGACAGCCACAAACACCCAGGCCTAGGTTAAAGGCCTGCAGCTTCCACGCTGTCATACACACACACACACACACACACACACACACACACACACACACACACACACACACACACACACACACACACACACACACCTCTCCCACTGGATGAGGGATGAGTAGAGGTTCGAACATGGCGTGCAACAGTGTACAAACACAAACACACTGCGGAACACACCACCCCGGAAGTGTGCAGGGAGGCTCTGGGGTTCAGTTTTTTTTTTAAATAACTGGGGGAAAAAAGATTATCTGAGGATAAAGTCGGTGACAGAGAGATTTCCGGAACGATTTCAACATAGAAGGTTCAAGAGGGGGTTGTACAGAGGAGAAAAAACGAGAGAGCATGAGAGAGAGAGAGAGAGAGAGAGAGAGAGGGGGAGGGAGGGAGGGAGCGAGGGATATCCACTGCACTGTTGTGTGACTGGAAATTTAATAGCGAGCGAGCGAGTGAGCGATGGAGGGAGGGGAAAGGGGGAGGTAGAGAAAGGAGGAAAGCAGCAATAAGGGGGCAAACATCCACCGCTATTGAGTTCCACAATACGGCCTCCGTTAGCATGGGGTGGTGAAGGAGGAGGAGGAGGAGGAGGAGGATGGAGGGACGAGGAGAGACGAAGGTGATGTTTTAGATGTGCCATCAGTACAGCGAGGGCTTTATTGTAGACAGAGGAAGAAGAAGAGTGCGTGGAGGTGCTTCAGGAGCATACTGATTTTGTAACACCCCTCCCAACACACACACACATACACATCCACATTGTCCCCACCAACCCATAGACGCATCGGTCAAACGGGAACGCAGACGATGTGCTCTTTATCGTCCACAAATGAAAGCGCAAAGCGCCGAGTCGAGGATTGTGCAGTGTCTCAGAAACGAATCCCGGCATTAAACTCTATATGATGCCTTACGCACTATATGATGCGACTGCTGTACGTGCGACAGACATGGCTTGGGGAAATGCACTAGGATATGCACTGCATGGAGTCTAATGAATGAATGAATTAATCAACTAATGCATGCTCCATCTAGTGCAGTCTGAAGAGACAAAAAGTATCATTAAAGTGCTGTTAAACTCGTCACATCATCCTGTTATAACGCACTTCCTGGTAGTGTATAATGGGAATACGAAGGGTATACATCATTTGTACACTTCAGTCTCAATCTCCACACAACTTGGCACAGGTTTTACCCTGGATGCCCTTCCTGACGCAACCCAACCATTGTATCTGCATCCAGTGGCTGAGGTTCCTAGTTTAAAATGTTATAAAGATATATCTAGTAAAATATTATCTCAAGCACAAAGCAGTGTGTTACATCAAGACAGCGTGTTTTCCAGGTTGGCTTACGTGCAGGTGATTCAGGGGACTTTCCAGAAGCGTCCCATTCAGAGTTCGGGATCAATGAGAACACAATAGGAATAGGAATGTAATACACTGAAATGATTAAGGGCCTTCTCAGATTAGGCACGATTGATTTAATCGCGTCCAGGGGGATCGCATCCCTACTCCCCCATTGGCCAACGTTCACATGTTCTCGTGTACACTTGCGTATTTCCTAGTGATGTGAATCAATTAAAGTCATAGTCTGTGATTAATCACAATTTTAAAATCTCTTGAATGGACTGCATACAGTGGCTGGGTAGTATGAGGGGCGGGGCTCAAACCCAGATCCTCAGCTCTGAAATCAACAGCCTAGAGCCTTAGCCACCTGAGCCACCACTCCGACAGCTTACAGTTAATGTATTCTTGTACAAATAGTTCCTCTTGAAGGTAGCTCGACTGTGGTTTCATCCAAACTTCCATCTAGAAGCTTTTTATAATGAAACTTGCCTGTACCATTCTCGAGACCACCTCTTCAAACGCACTCAGTTCACGGTTCCAGAGCGCGGAACGATGGTGTTCTCGTTGATAAGAATGAACCAGACTTTGGGGTTGAGTATTCTCGGAAGCAATCTCGGGGCCCTGGTGTGAAAACGCCCTGTGTAGACTCAAGATGAACTGTATTATACTGTACACCATGCATAAGCCTTATATAGTGCCGTTAGACCAGGTCGAAATCAGATTAGTAGTGTCAGTGGAGTGCAGTGCATTATGGGTAGTGTAGAGGAATAAAAAAAGGAATGATCCATAGCTCAGATATGAAGGATTATCAGAGGGGTGATTAGCGCTGGACTGATAACGTGCTATATTGAGACTCTGGGGAATCAGTCACACTCAGAGATCTCTCTCTCTCTCTCACACACATACACACACACACACACACACAGACACACACACACATCGTTGCTGCATTAACTTCTACCCCAAACACACACCTCGTTTACCCCCGGCGGCATTCGATATGGCACGGGATATTGAGCACAATGATCTATTTACACCTTTTAAATCAGGATATAGATGTGTGTGTAGGGGTGTCTGAGGGAAGGTAGGACCAGTGGTCTCTGAGCTTCAGCGTTGCCAAGGTAACACGCAGCCTTACCAGAGAGAGCATGCACACTACACTACACTACATTACACTACACACACACTAAATCTCAACTGCCTCCGTATTTAACATATAGGGCACTACATCCAGTGTAGCAGTGTGTTTATACTGTACACTGAGCCTGTACTGATCAGAGTCTGCACTGTACAGAGTGGATAAAACCTTCCACAATGGTTCTACAGAGAACCAATCCACAGTGTTTCTATAGAGAACCTCACTCCACAGTGTTTCTATAGGGAACCCAACTCCACAGTGTTTCTACAGAGAACCAATCCAGAGTGTTTCTATAGGGAACGGCACTCCACAGTGTTTCTACAGAGAACCAATCCAGAGTGTTTCTATAGGGAACGGCACTCCACAGTGTTTCTACAGAGAACCTCACTCCACAGTGTTTCTATAGAGAATCCCACTCCACAGTGTTTCTATAGAGAATCCCACTCCACAGTGTTTCTATAGGGAACCCCACTCCACAGTGTTTCTATAGGGAACCCCACTCCACAGTGCTTCAATAGAGAACCTCACTCCACAGTGTTTCTACAGAGAACCAATCCAGAGTGTTTCTATAGGGAACGGCACTCCACAGTGTTTCTACAGAGAACCTCACTCCACAGTGTTTCTATAGAGAATCCCACTCCACAGTGTTTCTATAGGGAACCCCACTCCACAGTGCTTCAATAGAGAACCTCACTCCACAGTGTTTCTATAGGGAACCAATCCAGAGTGTTTCTATAGGGAACGGCACTCCACAGTGTTTCTACAGAGAACCCCACTCCACAGTGTTTCTATAGAGAATCCCACTCCACAGTGTTTCTATAGAGAATCCCACTCCACAGTGTTTCTATAGGGAACCCAACTCCACAGTGTTTCTACAGAGAACCTCACTCCACAGTGTTTCTATAGAGAATGCCACTCCAGAGTGTTTCTATAGGGAACGTCACTCCACGGTGTTTCAATAGAGAACCCCACTCCACAGTGTTTCTATAGGGAACCCCACTCCACAGTGCTTCAATAGAGAACCTCACTCCACAGTGTTTCTATAGGGAACCAATCCAGAGTGTTTCTATAGGGAACGGCACTCCACAGTGTTTCTACAGAGAACCTCACTCCACAGTGTTTCTATAGAGAATCCCACTCCACAGTGTTTCTATAGAGAATCCCACTCCACAGTGTTTCTATAGGGAACCCCACTCCACAGTGTTTCTACAGAGAACCCCACTCCACAGTGTTTCTATAGAGAATCCCACTCCACAGTGTTTCTACAGAGAACCCCACTCCACAGTGTTTCTATAGAGAACCCCACTCCACAGTGTTTCTATGGGGAACCCCACTCCGCAGTATTTCTACAGAGAACCCCACTCCACAGTGTTTCTACAGAGAACTTCACTCCACAGTGTTTCTATAGGGAACCCCACTCCACAGTGTTTCAATAGAGAACCCCACTCCACAGTGTTTCTATAGGGAACCCCACTCCACAGTGTTTCAATAGAGAACCCCACTCCACAGTGTTTCTATAGGGAACCCCACTCCACAGTGCTTCAATAGAGAACCTCACTCCACAGTGTTTCTACAGAGAACCAATCCAGAGTGTTTCTATAGGGAACGCCACTCCGCAGTGTTTCAGTAGAGAACCCCACTTCACAGTGTTTCTATAGGGAACCCCACTCCACTGTGTTTCTACAGAGAACCTCACTCCACGGTGTTTCTATAGAGAACCTCACTCCACAGTGTTTCTATAGAGAATCCCACTCCACAGTGTTTCTATGGGGAACCTCACTCCACAGTGTTTCTATAGAGAATCCCACTCCACAGTGTTTCTACAGAGAACCTCACTCCACAGTGTTTCTATAGAGAATGCCACTCCAGAGTGTTTCTATAGGGAACGTCACTCCACGGTGTTTCAATAGAGAACCCCACTCCACAGTGTTTCTATAGGGAACCCCACTCCACAGTGTTTCTACAGAGAACCCCACTCCACAGTGTTTCTATAGAGAACCCCACTCCACAGTGTTTCTATGGGGAACCCCACTCCGCAGTATTTCTACAGAGAACCCCACTCCACAGTGTTTCTACAGAGAACTTCACTCCACAGTGTTTCTATAGGGAACCCCACTCCACAGTGTTTCTATAGGGAACCCCAATCCACAGTGTTTCTATAGGGAACCCCACTCCACAGTGTTTCAATAGAGAACCCCACTCCACAGTGTTTCTATAGGGAACCCCACTCCACTGTGTTTCTACAGAGAACCCCACTCCACGGTGTTTCTATAGGGAACCCCACTCCACAGTGTTTCAATAGAGAACCCCACTCCACAGTGTTTCTATAGGGAACCCCAATCCACTGTGGTTTTACAGAGAACCCCACTCCATAGTGCTTCTTTAGAGAACCCCACTCCACGATGTTTCAATAGAGAACCCAATCCATAGTGTTTCTACAGAGAACCCCACTCCACAGTGTTTCTATAGAGAACCCCACTCCACAGTGTTTCTATGGGGAACCCCACTCCGCAGTATTTCTACAGAGAACCCCACTCCACAGTGTTTCTACAGAGAACTTCACTCCACAGTGTTTCTATAGGGAACCCCACTCCACAGTGTTTCTATAGGGAACCCCAATCCACAGTGTTTCTATAGGGAACCCCACTCCACAGTGTTTCAATAGAGAACCCCACTCCACAGTGTTTCTATAGGGAACCCCACTCCACTGTGTTTCTACAGAGAACCCCACTCCACGGTGTTTCTATAGGGAACCCCACTCCACAGTGTTTCAATAGAGAACCCCACTCCACAGTGTTTCTATAGGGAACCCCACTCCACTGTGTTTTTACAGAGAACCCCACTCCATAGTGCTTCTTTAGAGAACCCCACTCCACGATGTTTCAATAGAGAACCCAATCCATAGTGTTTCTATAGAGAACCCCACTCCACAGTGTTTCTATAGAGAACCCCACTCCACAGTGTTTCTATAGAGAACCCCACTCCACAGTGTTTCTAAGGGAATTTTTACCAACTTTGTATTATTCATAGCCAAAATCATTAAACTCATGGGTGTAGAAATGGGCGTGTCTTCTCTGACACACCCTCAAATAAACTTTGACTGGATCAAAGACGGAGCTCAGACTCATACACTCTCCACCTCCTCTCTTGTCCTCAGTCCAACTTTACTCTCTGCTTGTGCTGAAATCTTCCTGGATGTCTCGCTTTATATAAAGTCCTCCTTCTCTGTCCACTGATTCAGACTGAAAGCTCACTGACTATCCCTATCTTTATCTTTCTTCACCTACCATTATCTATCTACAGCTTGCCCCATCCCCCTTAAGTATCCGGTTTAAACCGGTTTCCAGTCCTGTACCGAGCACTGAGGTGATGCGCAAATGGTGAATGTAAATAATATGTGCTAGTAAACGAGCTAGTCACATGCTAATGAACCGGTGAGGCCAGGTCGATGAATACAACAAAGGTGGAGTTTTAAAAAAGGGTTTACACTACAAAAAAAAGATCAATGTTGGGGCAGAACAGAATGAAGAAGTTCAAGTACAGATTGAATGTTACCATGTATTTGTTTTTTTTTTAATCTTAGAAATATCCAAAATGTCCAAACAGATAATGTATAATTCTGTGGAGACAGTATATCATCAGCATATGATCAGAAAACTTGCAGGAGAGCATGCTGAGATTACCTGAGACCTGTCAGAGTGTGTGAATGTGTATGAATATGTGTGTGTGTGTGTGTGTGTTGTACAGATTGACACGGTACAGATGTTCAGCTCTTGCAAGTTATTCAACAACATCTGGCCCACTGCAGTACAACCAAGAAGCATGTTTAAGTTCTCCTGGATAATGAGGGGTTCTAAGAATTCTAATCCAAAATAAAATGTTTAGTAAATTAAAAATAATAGTAAAAAAAAAAAAAAAGTTCAACCATTTAAAGATTCTTTGACTGTCTTTCAAGTGGAACCCTTAAATGTTCTGTCTAGAACTCTAATAATAAACTCTACGAATACAGAGCATTTTCCATTCAAAGCTTAAAAACCCTTACCTATTGTATCTAAGTCTTGAGGAGCTTAGTCCAAAGTTAATGGTTTAAAAACCTGGTTTTAAAAGAAACCATCAACTTATGTTCTAAGAGGAAAGTGACAGTGAAGGGTTTCTCACTTCTTGAAAGTGTTCTACTTGGTTTTTTTTTTAGATGTTTGTTGATTCTTCCCTTTAGGGCTCCAGATCAAATTCATTTTGGAAGCTGAAAACAATCTAAAGAGAGAGAATAGTTGCTTAAAGTTGTTGTATTCCACCCATTCAGGAAATCTACAGAACCATTTAAAACCCTTCCTGGACAAAAATGTAGAATGCTTTAGTGTTTTTAAGTGTAAATTAGTATAAAATTCACAAGTTCAAAGGAAAATGGGCAGCTAAGTGTTCCACCTGAAGCCCTTTCTGACCTGGAAACTCTGTACTAGTGTTCTATATGGAAGCTCAAAAGAAATAAGGATCAGAAGACAACTTTTGGTTTTTGTAGTGCCCCAGTAAAAAAATAAAACACCAGCATCATCCAACCAATCAAAACAATCAGGGGTATCCACTCACCACAATCATGTTGCATCTCACCTGCTCCTGCACTATGTTAAATTAGGCCATCAGGAATAGCTCATTGGTTAAGGCATGAGACTACAATTTGGAAGGTCCAGGTTCAAACCCCATGACCACCAAATTACCACTGTTGGGCCCTTGAGCAAGGCCCTCAACTATTCAGATTTATAATCAGTTAAAAATGTAAGTCAATCTACATAAGGCTGTCTGCCAAATCCCTGAATGAATGTAAACTTATTCTCACCTTCACTGAGGGCTTTATCAGGTGCCAGTGAACCTGAAGCTTCTCCCAGGAATGCTGGATGCTGGTGCATTGCAGAGTGGTAGAATAAATTTAGCACTTCCACACTGACCACAGAATCTTTATCTACAAAAAATATTAAAATCTAGAGCTGAAATACATTGACTATCCAAAGAACCCTTAAGAAACCTTTTTTTTTTTTTCATTATAGGTAGCCAGCCTATAGGTAGGAAACTCTTCACCATCCAATAAACCATTAAAGAAGTATTTTCTCTAAGGATGTACTGAAATCACTGAAATCACAAACTAAACCTTTAAGGAAAGGAACCATTTACTGTACTGTAAATGTCCCACTTTATATGGTTAGATAAGGGGTTTTAGCTCCCTAAATGTGTCCTACATAAAACTAAGGAAGGAAACAAGATTCAGATGTTGTTCTAGCAAAGATTCTTAAAACAAGATAAACAATCAGATAAATAAAGGAACCCAAGAAGAATTCATTCACAAAGTGATAATGTTTATGCAAAGAACCTGAAAGGAAATATTTTCTCTAAGAACATAGAGAATGCATTTATTTGAGTTTTTTTTTTTTTTTTTGAAGAAAATAACCCATCAATTATTCTCCATGGGCTCTTTAGTACTTAAAGGTTCTTAGGATATTTTCAGATTATGGCCTTGGGGTTGTTTCTGGTTCATTTTTATCAGTGAGAACAGAATCGTACAGCTGAAAAAGATTCAATTCAATTAAACTTTATTTGTATAGTGCTTTTAACAATTGACATTGTCGCAAAGCAGATTTAACTCTCAACACTATCCAAAGAACCCCTAAGAGAGACTGTAGGAAGCTGTTCGGATTTTGAGATTTTTAAGAAAATATTTACTTTTCTCTAATTAGAGAAGGGTTTCCTAAAGTTTCTTTACATAGCTATGAGCTCTTAATGTATTACGTTCCTCTTAAATGGGGAAACAATCTGTATGAAAGGTCCTATCGAAATTAGTTAAACGCCTATCAAAATGGTTCAACCTAGGAACCCAAGGTGAACTCTTTAAAGAAGTAAAAAAACCTTAGTTGTAGACTTTTTTTTTTTTTTTTTTTTTTTGCATTACTATGTTTATTCATTCATTTATCCTCTATACTGCGTATCCCATACAGAATCACAGGAGGCTGGAGCCTATCCCAGGAAACTTGAGGCACAAGGCAGGGTACACCCTGGACAAGGTGCCAGTCCATTGCATAGCACATATGCACACGCTCATTTAAACACTATAACACTATGGGCAGTTTGGGAACACCAATGAACCTAACCTGTCTGTAGGAATAAACCAGGGTACCTAGAAGAATGGGGAGAACATGCAAACTCCACACACATACACACAGACCTGATGTGGAAATCGATCCTCAGCCCGCGGCGTGCAGGGCTACAGTGCTAATCACTAAGTCACCGTGCCACCGTGTTGCTATGTTGTTTCTATGACCAACAATAATGACACGTGTATTTTCTGAGTTCTATGTACATTTTTGTGATATCATTCCTATATTCTTCTAGCAATACAATTTTAGCGTTTTAAAAGTAATAATATCTTTGGTCCTACCTAACATATCTGACAATCCAAATACAAAGTTTGATGCTTGAAGCCTCGACACACACTGGCTAGGCTTCTGTATAAGCATCTTTTTTTTTTTTATCATACTGTAAATAAAAACAAGCCATCCCAATGTAACAAAAGTTTAGTAGCAAGTTTACTACATTTTTACAGAAGTTTGCTGGCCAAACTAAATGTTTCACATTGCTGTTTAGTTGACTCAACTTGTAATTCAGATGAAGTAGTATTGGTTGTGGGCTCAGTTAATTATATTTCTCTAGGGTTCTCTAGGGTTGACTTAGCCCTACTTTTTATCTACTCAAAAAAAGGTAAATTGTCTCTCTAGCCCACTGATGCAGTTGGTTCAAGTGATTATTTTTCTATAAAACAAGTTGGCTTAGTTAAAAAAAAAAAAAAAAAAAAACTAAATTCTTCCAAAACTAGCCAAAGTTAAAACAGTGATCTGCTTAAAGTAGAAGAATACAGGTTCTATTTTGTTTAATTATCAATAAAATACACCAAATGCTCATCACTCTCTTACGGATTCTTTTATATTACACCGTCATAACCATTTTTAAAAACTAGCAAAGATTTGACTTTTGAAGACTACAATGTGTCAGACACAAAGAAAAGAGTTTGTTTTGTAAAGGTTATTATTAAACGTAACTATAAAAAGATTTTTTTTTTAAATACAGTTGTGTTGTTGTTTAATAAATAATGTAAAAAGATTATGTTTGAAAAACTGCTGTGATCTAAAAGGAATGAAGCATGTTTCTTTTTTTATGTTAAAACCCTTTAAATCCAAGCAGCACAGATGTGTGAAACACAGCACAGGTCAATGATGATTAAAGAACGATACATGTGTTTATATGGGAGCCTTGCTGGTGCTGTATGTGTTCACATGGAGGCTTCAGACTTTAAACTGACATTTGGGTTTCCGCATATGTCAGGTAGAGCAAAAGTTATTAGTACTTTTATAACATGTACATTTTACTACCACCAGAATATGGGAATGACGTCAAAAAAAAAATATATAGACTCTCAAACAACAACACGTGATCATGTGTATCTGTGCTATTTCTTTGCCTGTGTGACCCATTTTTTTTTTTTTTTTTTGACATTCATTTTCTCACTCATGTTTGCATAGTTGGTTAAAATGAAATACTATTCACTGCATCATATTGCCTAGGTTGTGCTGGAAAAAAAAAAGGATATGTCACTCTATAGTGCACAGTCCTAAGCCATATACATGTTTATTTACAAAAAAAAAAAAAAAAACAACGGCTAAGATGCTCTGGGTTTAAAGGGCAAACAGTAACTCTGTTCCATCACACCAAGCAACCAGCCGTCCCGAATCGCTAACCGCAGCTTTAATGCTTCGTGAATCCCTACCGACGCTTTAATGCCTCTTATTCCCCGTGCATACGCGTTCTATGAAGTAAATAATCATCAGGTGTCGCATGTTCACGCTCCATATGTCTTGATGTTTTCGGAGAGCTTCGCATGGGTCTGTAGTTAAGCTCTCACTCTGTGCATCTGTTCTCCGGTGAAGGTGTGCATATGTTAGTGAAAGAGAAGAGCAAAGCTGGTGATCATCATCATCATCATCATCATCATCATCATGATCATTTGTGTTCCATATGACCTGCAGGAAAAAAAAAAAGAGTACAGAAAAAGAGAGAGAGAGAGAGAGAGAGAGAGAGAGATGGGAGGAGAGAGGGAGAGAGAGAGAGAGAGAGAGAGAGATGGGAGGAGAGAGGGAGAGAGAGGGAGAGAGGAGGGGTTAGAGCTGAGAGAGAGAGAGAGAGAGAAACAGGACAGTGAGGATGGAGGATGTTGCTCTCTCTTTTTCTCTCTGATGGAAGGATTTTTGCTTTGGAGAAGCTGATCAGGAAGGTGAGGTGCTGCGCATGTCTTTATCTTTCTCTTCCTTCATCTCTTTTTCCATTTTTTTCCCCTTTGATGTTTTTTTTTTTTTTTTTTTTTTTGTTCTTTGATTTAGCGCAGATCAAAGCAGATCGGATCGGATCAGCGCGTGGACGTGCCTACGGGGATTTATTATTATTATTATTATCATTATTTTAAATTCATATTATTATCGTAATCTTTATTTTTATTTTTTATTTTTTTTTGCTCGGTATCTGAGATTATTATTTTTTTTTAATCCAAGAGAGGAAAAAAAAAAACATTTTGCGCATTTGCGTCGTAAACATGCTTGAATAACGCACACACACACACTCACACACACACACACACACACACACACACACACACACACACACACACACACACACACACACACACACACACACACACGACATTTACTGCTGATTTTTTTTAAAAATTTCTCTCCAAACGCACAGGAATAACGGAAGCATCAGGATACAATGTATCCATGTATTCTTTTTTTTTTTTTTTTTTTTTGAAACGGGAAGGAATTTGCGCGCCTCTCACGTCCGCGTGGATAAAGCGTTGCGGTGAAAATGCAGGTTAATGAAGAGTGTGTGTGTGTGTGTGTGTGTGCTGTGTGCGCGTGTTGTGTGTGTGTGTGTGTGTGTGTGTGTGTGTGTGTGTGTATACTGCTCATGTTTGTAGACGTCTTGTTATATTATGTTACAGCTCATGTTATATCTCTTGTATCCCATATTCTGCATCCTAGTGCGTTTTCATGGATGCAGATGTTCCAGAGGTGCGTGCCATCATGCCATGGTGATGTGTGTCACACACTCACTGCTGCGCCATGGCTGGCCTTGTTGTCTAGACTTCAAATTGTTTAAAGAAAAGCTGAGGATTTATTTTATTATTATTATTATTATTATTATTATTATTATTATTATGACTACAGTAGCATGCGTGTTATTGTTACATTCTGACCTGTTGTTCTCGCTTGTTGAGTTGACTTTTTGTTCTCTTGAACCTGAGCTGAAGTGTTAATCGAAGGCTGCAGAGATCCCAATGCCCAGCCTGTTTGAACGGAATTTCAAAACATTAGAAAGAGAAACATGGATTCGATTTGGATCTCAGCTGTTTTGTGGATCTGGGACTGTTTTTTTTTTTTTTTTTCTATTTTCCAAGAAACAGGTTGAGAATGGTTGCCATGTTGCGTTGTAGATCTTCGCTCTGGAGATGTGTGTTTCATTTTTTTTTTCTTCTGTGGTCACATACACATGTACAGTACTTGTATATGATATGCAGGGAAATGCTTATACGACCGCCCCTGACCTAAGGAGAAAGGGAGAATGAATTGCACTAGCGAGTACAATTAATAATAATAATAATAAAAAAAAGAATATTCAAATAGAGAATTAAGAATATAAAACAAACGATACGAATATGGAAAAAGAAAAAGAAACGTGCGTTTTGATGCTAACGCTGCAGGGTGATGTATCTTCATTAGGAAGTCAGGTGACCACTCTTACAGGTCAGTGTACTGTTCGTAAACTCGTCTCTGTGCAGCTTTTCGCCTTTTTACTGCATTGGTACAATGATCTATTTCTGGTGGACACTGTAGTTAAGGGGTCAAGACAGCACTGTTTCACGACACTTAATTATCCAGTGAAAGATCCTGAAAGAACCCTATATATATATATATATATATTTTTTTTTTTTTTATAAGAATGCATCAAGAAACGGTGAAGAAAATACGTAGGAAGAAAATAAAAAAAAAAAGAAATCACACTTAGCCTGTTAATGCATGCAGTGTTAGGAGGAGAAAATGTTTTTTAAAGGTTCCTTGAGGGTTCAGTGGATCATTAAGGGTTCAATGGAAAATGTCTGATAAGAAAAGATATAGAGGCTTTAAGGGAGCTTTAGAGAGACCAAAGAACATCCTACATTAAAAGCAAGTGTGTAGGTAATGATCTGTGACAGTACAGAATACAGTGGAGATCTACAGAAATCTCTGAAAACACCAACAGTCTTCATCAAACACCAACTTTTTAGTCAGTGACTTTCCACAGACATCATGATTGTCCAAAAATTGTCCAAAAGTTTTTGTTTTTCTTTGACAAACTTTCAAGCAAGTAGCAATCTAATGCTAACCAACTAATTTTAAAATTGTTCATCCACCAACAATTGTTTTTGAAGACTTAGCCTCAAACAACAATATTCTCCATGGTAAACAACTAATAAACATGAACCATTCCAACAAGCATTGAAATGATCCAACATTCTCCGTTCATCAAACACTAGCCTTTCTTCTTGACCTAATAGACATCAGCAATCTACATCATTGTTTATCGAGCAACAAGCAAGCACCAGCATTTTTCACTTCACGCCATCCAATGTTCTACTCCAGGCACTGACGAACACCAAAAAATGTCCACGAAACAGTGAAATTCTCTAACAATCTTGTTTATGTGTCCCTCAAAAAAGCTCTTACATTCTTCAGGAACCATTAACAATCTCTAGTGTTCTTTATCAAATACCAACATTTGCAACTAAACACCAACATTCTTCATTGAACATCAACGAATCAGAACTTCTCCAGAAAAAAAAAAAAATGTTTCTAATAAACTAACCAACACCACACAACAAATGATGTTCTGCATAACTCTTCATAAGACACCAGAATCTTTTTAGATTTTCAAAACTATTTTCCACTAAACATTCTGGTGACACCCGAATTTTGCAAATAAACACCAAATTTCCCATGCATCGTCTATCAAAACCAACATGCTCGTTAAAACACAGAAAGTCACCAGTACACATTTTCATATTTCTTCTATAAGAATCTCAAACGTCAGTGCATAGTGAACATGAAAATCATTCAACATGGATACGTTCTTACTATACTTTTCCATCAAACACAAACACGCTCTTTGGTCTTTCAGAACTTTCTAGCAAACACTAAAATTCTCTAAAGCTTACGTTTACACCAAATACTAATATTCCATCAAAGACCAAGAGCTTCTTACCTGAACATCAAACACCAACATTTTTTTGGTATCAAACATCAACAGGTTTTTATTTCCCCCAAAACCAACATGCCTTTCTCAAACATTCAGATTCACCAACTTGGCCAATTAAACACCAACAGGTTATTATTTCTGTGTCCAAACCTATATGCCTTTCTTAAATACTAAAATTCACCGATTTGTTCCATCAAACACCAGTAGGTTATTTTTTCATATCAAAATTCACCCATTGGTCCATTGAACACAGATAGGTTGATTCCCTTTACAGCAACATAAGCATGCGTCAACAAATTCCAACATTCTCCAACAACATTCTATTGCAAACACCAACATACATCAACATGCTCTACTGTACTAAACACCAATATTTCCTTACTTTTCACACCATACCAATATGCTCCATGAAATGCCCACAGGCACCACCACACTCAATAAATATGAGAATTCTCCATGTTGGTCCATCAAACACCAACAGGTTCCTGTTTTTTTTTTTTTTTTTTTTTATTAAACAAACCCAACATGCTCCATTAAACACCAGAGTTCTTCACCATTCTTCATCAGACACCTGCTGATATAGTAGCAAAAACATTCTCTAAAGCAATCCATCACTTTATGAGTCTCACTTTGAAGTAGAAAGTTCTAGAAATAAAGGTGCAATCAACCAAATACCTCAAACGAAAGTCCGAGAACGTTCCTAACACTCCCCCATAGGTTCTGCATAATGCCGGTGTTGATGTTGGTGTTGGTGTGTATTGGATGCGAGTGTCCTGCGAATGTAATTAGGTCAAGAGCACAGAGGAAGGGAAAGCAAGCGCACGTGTCAATCAAGTCCTCGGGTTCTGCCTCCTTCGAGAACGAGTTCCCCTGGCAACAGAGGCGGTGGAACGTCACACAAACAGATTGAACTGGTTTATGGAGACGCTCAGGGAGACAGCGTTGTTGGTAAACACCACATGACCTTCTGGTGGTGTTGCAGCGATTAGCGGGTGTATAAGGGTAGATGTGACATTGTTTCAAAAAGACTTCAAGATGCCTGATGGCTGTTTAAAAAAAAAAAAAATTCACATTAACGTTACCGAACAGTTTTTAAAAAAGCTGCGTTCCCAGGCCGTCGCTTTTCATCTGCCGCTCAGTCGGAGGTGAAGGAGTGAGCGAGATTTATGAATAATTCTGTTAATGACCTCATCGCTCTCTATTTGTCTGCTCCTCGCCGTCTGTCCCCTCCGGCCGCCCACGACCGTCTGCATACACAATGACACCAGGATGGCAGCTAACTCCACACCTAGCGCAGTGTTTCCCTCCGTTTTCCCCTAAATGAGCTGTAAATAAGCAGATCATGATTAAAGGGGCGACGCCGCAAAGTGATGGATGAAAATGGCCGAGTAAGTGGGAGGAAATCAGGGAGAAGGAGAGTCAGCAAACTCGCCTCAAACACACACACACACACACACACACACAAGTTAAAGTGTCTAATCTTACGATACATTAGCAAAATTATCATATTCAAAGCAATTTAGTATATTTGAATGCATAGACGAAGTGCTGCACCCCAGTGATTGATGGGAGTGACATGTTTGTTGGCCTGTTTGTTTAGCTAGCTAGAGAGCTAATTAGCATGCAAGTTTGGGAAGCCCAAATGACCCCATGTGTAAGTAGGAAGTTCTTTCATTATGTGTGTAAAATAAATACATACATAAATAAATTAGCATTATTTTTATTGCAGTTGCTGTAAGACAATCTTTTTCTTTTTTCTTTATTAGAAGATTTATTTATTTATTTATTTATTATTTATTTATTTATTTTACACACATAATGAAAGAACTTCCTACTTACAAATGGGGTCATTTGGGCTTCCCAAACTTGCATGCTAATTAGCTAGCTAGCTAAACAAACAATCAAGCCAATAATTATATTAATGATGGAAAATATCAAAAGAGAAATTCTAAATAATATATAATATAAAAACACAAAATCATCAAAAATAATCATGAATCAATAAAGAATATCCAAGTAATGTGGAATAACTAAATAAATAAAAAAATGAATAAATAAAAATATAGCCTGAAGAATGCCACTGGGGTGTACCGATTTTTTATTTTACTTATATTTCATTTTCCTATAATATTTAATTTCTCTTTATTTTGTTTTCCCAATTGCTTGATATCAAAATAATAATAATAATAATTTTATTATTTTTTACTCATAATAATGCTAATAAATACTAATAATATTCATGACCCATTATTGAATATACGAAATGAGAATAGTAAATACAAATGAACATAATTAATACATTAAAAATAAAAATGTGTCTGTGGTGTATTTATTTGTAAGAAACAAACACATGGACAAAAATATCAAATCAATAAAAATAGAATGTAATAAAATTTATAGTTTAAAATATTTTAAAGAATTATTTTTAATAAAAATATTTAAAACTAAGTATTATAATATAAATAAAAAAGAATAATTCATGAATTAATTGGTTTATTTATTAATATTTCTTAACCTGTATATTTATAGAGAAATATTTCAAGTTTATTCATTACCACTTAACTTTATAAATCAATAAAAGTCGCTGTATCTGTCTGATGCTCACAAGGTTCTGATGTGGATCTTTGCTCTTTATTACAGTTTCACTCTTTTGTTCTTTATTATTTCTGTTTTTTTCATGGGCGTCTCATTTTTCCTTTAAAACACCTTCGTGAGGTAACAGTGAGCAGAGACTGTTTGAGAAGATTGACTGATTATAGGCGGAACGGTGGTGTAGTAGTCAGCACTGTCGCCTTGCTCCTCCAGGGTCCGGGTTCGATTCCCGTCTCTGTGTGCATGGAGTTTGTTCTCGCCGTGCTTGGTGGGTTTCCTCCCACAGTCCAAAGACATGTAGATTAGGCTAATTTGGGGTTCCCAAATTGTCTGTGGTATGTGAACGAGTGTGTGGGTGTGCCCTGTCCAGGGTGTACCCCACTTCGAGCCCTAAGGCTTCTGGGATAGGCTCCGCCCCCTGCGACCCCGTATACCTGATGAAGCGTTATAGATGATGTGTGAGTAATTGATTAAACAACAAAATAGAAAAGTCTCATCTCCAGCATGCTCACACAGGCAGGGATTCCGGTGAGTGTGTGACGGGTGACGCTGGAGGGTGTGTATGGGCTGGAAGCAGCGCTCCTGACACGCTGGCGTTTTCAGGAAAATAAATCAGAGGTGCGAGGTTTAATTAATTAACTAATCAGGCTGAAGTGATGGTTAATTATAAATATGGCTTGTTTATGCAACGACAATTAGTATGATGATCTCACACACTCAAACACACACACACACACACACACCTATGTGAACATATGCACACATAAGAAAAGCTTCAAATGTTTTGTACATGTGTCCCTGTGTCCATAGACACACACACACACACACACACACACACACACAGACACACACACACACACACACGCCTGAACCCCTCGACTGAGGCACATCACTGTCTCTACGCGGTGAGATTTCCCTAAAGTGAGTGACGTGAAATCGGCGGCGTGTCGCTCAGCTCAGAGCGTGGACGCAGATAAGAGACTCGGGAGGACGTGAAGGCAGCCTCGGTGCGTGGAATCGGGCCGAGCCGAGGATGATGACATCGCTTGTAACCTTGTGGGAGATTGGCACGAGGCTCATCTCGAGTCCTGAATCCCTCAGGGAGCTGAGATCCGCTCTCGGGTTCCGAACGCACGCCTGCGACAAACCGGCTCGGCTTGCACTTTTCCTAAATACATGAGGAGTTTCTTCTTAGCTCACACATGATATCTGGTACACGTGTGTGTGGTGATGGGGGGGGTGGATGGGGGAGGGGGGGTCACTATGGTGCTGTTCAGGTTCCATACACAGTTACAGGATGTGGTTAAAAGCTCTGATTAAAGATTTCACATTGCTGATTTCACGTCAAAACTTAGAAAGTTTACATTCGTTATCATTTATTTAATAATATCATTGAAGAAACATTATACACACTCTTGGTTTGTTTGTTTGTTTACTGTTTTCGTCTTTTTCTTTTTTTTAAATGTCATACATTTTTACCCATGCGCCAGCTGCTTAATCCACGTTGAAATAAAAGAAAACAGAAAATTTTAAAAAGGGGGGGAAAAAAAAACAATTTTTCACTTAAAAAATGTTTAATAAATAATTAAGGGGCCAAATGCAACATTTTATTTAAACCCCTATAAAAAGTTTTTTTTGTGTTATATGTTCAGTTCATATGTGTTTGGTAAAAAAAAAAAGAATAACATTTTAATTTCAGAATTTTTGAAGACTTAATCCCGAATCTTAATCTCGCCCCCGAATCTTAATCCCGCCCCCATGGTGAGAACACAACCTTTCAGGCCCGCCCACATTTGCACTGTTAAAACCACGCCTAACCCCAGAACCCACATTCAGAGCTCACAGCGCTGTGCGGTAAAGCATTAGATTGTTAATACGATCACTCCTCAGTACACGCCGACTCCCGCATCAGAGCTTGACATTTGGACAGGAGTCCAGCAGGACGTCTCCGACCTTCACTCGTCTCCCGCAGGACAGAAACCTGACACGAATGAGCAACGAAATAAAACCCACTCGGGCTTATAATCAGCGCTGCGATACGGTTTGATGCTCACGATATTTCCTGGACACAGAAGTGTCATTAGTCTTGAGCTGAGCGGTTTAGCCGTTAGCTTCACAACCCTGAGGAATCATGGGACAGAAACGGATTTGTGTAAAGCCCAGCGTTATTGTGGTTGTTGTTTGTTATTCTCCAAATGATTACTGCTTTTAATTGATGCAATAAAACAGAAAGATTAGGCTATGGAATGGAAAACAAAAAGAAAAAATACCACACATAATAATATAATAATATAATAATAATTATTGCTTTAAATTGAGATTTTCTTTGTTTTTATTTGCACATACTGTATACATCACACTTCATTTTTTTCTTAATCTTCCTTTCTTTCTTTCTTCTTTCTTTCTTCTTTCTTTCTTTCTTTACATCCTGATTATCCTGATTGATCCTACACATTAGTCTTGTTTGTTTTCATATCATAATAAATGTCAAAATTATTAGCTATTTTTTTATTAAACCAACAAAATTATTTCTAGGGAAAAAAGAATTGTAATAAATAAAAAAAATAATAACCTTAAATAAGTTCTAAACTTTGATTTTCTGTAAGGACTAGCGTTGTTATTGTTGTAGCTCAGTGGTTAAGGCATTGGACTACGGTTCGGAAGGTCCCAGGTTCAAGTCCCACTACCACCAAGTTGTCCCTGTTGGGCCCTTGAGCGAGGCCCTTAACCCCAACTGCTCAGATGTATAATGAGATAAAAATGTAAGTCACTCTGGATAAGGGTGTCTGCCAAATGCCTAGATGTTATTGTTTGCAACAACAACAACAAAAAAAAGATTAGGCAATCTAACCGAAAAGAAAAAAAAATGCTTTATTGATATATTCATGATATTAATATAATTGATTTATTTTCTTTTTATTTGCACATATGCATCATACTCATATATATATATATATATATATATATATATATATATATATATATATATATATATACACTGTGTTGTTATTTATTTATTTATTTATTTTACATCCACATTGATCCCATACATGGTACAGTTGTTTTTCTTTACATAGTGGTGAATTTTTTAATTATTAGCTATTTATATTGTTATTCCCATAAAATGATTTCTATAAATAATTAAAGTAATTAAGTAAAATAATAATAATTTTAATGAATTTAAATAAATGTTAAATTCATAAATAACATACGTTTAAAACTAGCTTTGATAAATGTGTAAATGTGTGAATAATACAGTATTAACGTGTTTATTTAATATTTATTTAAATAACATTAATTATTTTTAGTTTGAGAAGTGAGAATTATTTTAAACAATTCTTGTGTTTTGAGCAAAAATATTCAGCTCCTGAAAAAAGAAAAAAGAAAAATAAATACTGTAAAAAGAAACGAAAATTATCTGGAAAAATTTAGACGTTTTCATGGGATTAGTTTTTTCCCTGAAAGAAAATATAAAAACTAAAGTCATTGGCACATGAGGATGATGTTTTCCAATAACATACTGTATTCTATATAGGTCTAAAAGGTGTGTACAGTATGGTGTAAAAGTCATGCCTCCCCCCCCCCCCCCCCCCCCCCCCCATCTCTTTATATTTTGCATCTGAAAGCTCTTTTGGCATTCCTCAAAGCTTCTAATGTAGCTTTGAGGAATAATTCTCCAGGCTTCCTGAAAGACCAGAGTCCCTGTACCTGAACAGTTTCAGAGCATGAAAACACAGTGACCTGAGAAACAGGAGCAGATGATGAGAGATGATCAAATTCAAATTCAAATCAATGAATTTGAATCGTACTACACAGTACGATATGCAGTGAAATGCTTAGGCAACTGCCCTGACCTAAGAGAATAAAATTAAATAAAATATAAAATATAGAATATAAAATGTAAAATGTAAGAATATAAAATATAAAATGTAAGTAAGTAAAGACTATACATTATACTTTACATTAAGTGTACAAATGGAAAATATTGCAATGAAAAATTGTAATTGTACAAGTGGAAAATAAAAATATTGAAGTGGGGACGGAATGTCCAGGGGTGTGCAAATATGCAGTAAAGTGACATGTTAAATGATTAGTTCACTGCTGATGCTGAATGCTGAGTGGTTGGAACAGACGAGAGGGGAAACGAGGTCGCTGCTGAGGCTGTCAGATACAGTGAATTTCTTAAATGTATGTTTAGACATTTTGCAGCCTGTGTGCAGTAAAAAAAAATATATATTTCTTTCATTTAATCCACATCATTTAATTTCATTTAATATAAAGGAATGAGGGGCTGCACACTGCACAGTACTGTATAATGTATAGTTGTATAATGTATACTGTATAGTTTGTTCACTTTTCATTAGACCTTTATGGAAGTGCGGAGGTGTATCAGGGGTTAAAAGAATAGTTTGGTGAAAAAGACTTTTTTTTTCAGATTTATTCTTCATCTAGTTGCACAGAGACGTGTCCAGAGTGTGACGTGTCCAGTTAGTTTTCTACCTGACTCGAGAAGGTCATGGGTTTACATCTCGACTCGGCTCTGCTCTTGGACCGGGTTCCACTTCAGTTGTAAATCGTTCCGGATAAAAGCGTCTGACGGATGAGTAAATCTATAGACTGGGGCTGCGTCCAGGACGCCATTACACCATCAGGAAGCGTCTCCAGTGTTAATACACGCGACTCGGCTTCTCCGCTTCCAATAAATCTCACAGTCGAGTCGGTGAAACTGCACACTGCTTTGGCTGAGGCTCAAGCTGGTGTATAAAAATGTGCTTTGTGCTCATGAATAAAATTACACTCGGGGCAGCTCCAAGAAGTGGACAGCAAAAAAAATCTAAATTGTGATAACAATAATACAATTAAATATTCTATAAGCATCCATTTTTAACCACAGCTTAAATATGATGTATTACATTACAGATTAGATTACAAAATAATAAATATTAATAATGAATCAATCATATATTTAAAACTTCAATAAAGATACTGTAACACTTAAGTGTACACGGAATTAAAGCACAAAAACAAAAAGGGAATTTGTTAGTGAATGTTGATGTGTTAGTGTGGATCAAGTTTTTAGTAAATTATTTTATTTTTAATTAAATTTCAATATGAGAAATTAGAAATAAATAGAATATCATTTACATACAGTACGGTGTTTGTGCATTTCTTTTCTCCATAGGTCACTGAAAAATTACCTTTAAATACAAACATAAATGTTATTTTAAAAATAAATATGTGAATATATAATAGTAATAATAATCTTAAAAAAATATTTTATGTCATAGTAATGATTAAAATAATGTTCTATCCTATTAAATCTTTTTGAATGCAAATGATTTGTTCTTTTTCTTTTTTCTTTTTTCTGAATCTACAGTCAGCAGCTGCTGAACACCGAGCGCTCATGAGTTTTATGCTCTTTGGAGCATAAAAGTAAAAGGGCACTTTGCCACTTCTCTTCACTTTCCTCCTGGATTACCCCCGGGACGTTTAGCGAGGCGGCGGCTGATGATTTGGAACGCAGCCTGTCAGCCATTCAGGGATGTATGACGAGCATTAACTCTGCTCTCGTGCTTTTTATTTTTCTGCCTCAGGTCACTCCGATCCCTACAGGTTGATTGCTAGTCAGCGTTGCTATGGTTACAATGGTCCGGTTAGCGCGGGTGACCTCTTTCTTTCGTTCAGAGGTGCGTTTTAAACCTGTTTTAATGATTTTATGTCATGTTCTAACTAACGTACAGCGGTACCTCGGCATACGAGTTTAATCCGTTCCAGAGGCGAGTTCTTCAGCTGGAATGTTGTCTTGTAAAACGCATTGTCCCATAGGACATGATAAAGATGCAGATAATCCGTTTCAGCCACCCAAAAATATTACCAATATGACCGATTTCCAACATTATAATCTTTAATTTTTGCATATAAAAACAATGAGAACATTTAGAAAAGACATGTAAATGAAGTACAATATGAAATATAGAGACATTAAACCTCACCTAACCTTAATTTATAATTCCTCTCGGCACCGGCTGCTTTAAAAACCAAACTGAAAGCGTCTGCCTTTTCTTTTTGCGGCCGTCCTTAATATCATTCTTGAAGCTAATGGTGCTGTGTCTTCACTGAATCTCACACGAAACGCAAAACAACCCGCAAAGACATATGTAAACTCACTTTAGTGGACTTTTTTGAACAGCTCCCGGATGTCCTTAGCTGGCGTTCAGTTCGGCTTGGTTGGTTCGTTCATTCATCCGTTGTGACTTGGCGGGAAAAAACCAACAACGACTCACTGAAGTGTTTGAGAACATGAGTAAACTAGCAAAGAACAGATAGCAACGTTAAGTAACGTTAACTGGAGAAGAAAAAAAGAAAATTAACACACAAAACAATGGAAATGAGACGAAAGATTCAAGGATCATTAACATGTCCACATCTTCAGACATGGCTATAAATTAGCACTCAGTTCTGTAATCATATCAAGCATTACCCGCTAATCCAGCGTCTACGATTGCGCAAAGTGCGCTAGTACTGTACAATGTAAATAAACGAATGTCACTGTGAGTACACGACTGTGTTAAACGCCACATTGGCTGTTTCTCTTGGTGTAAATTGCGTCTTGTTGAAAAATGAACGACTTCCAGATGCTCCGTCGCGTCGCTTCGCCTCGCCGCCTGAGTAAAAACATAAAACTTTAAAAAGAAAAAAGAAATCTTAAAAAGGTTTCGACATGAATTCTTAATAAAGCACAGCTGGTTTGGTTACACTTTACAGAAAAATACAAACGTAAAATAAAACGTGTCAATACAACGTGTTCTCTTCCACTACAGCAAGCAGGAAGGTCCAGGCAGAACATCCTGTACGCGTTGTATTAACGTTGTAGCGATGTGGATGAGGTACTGGATGACCATCAGACTTTGCTCGTATTTGCACCAATGAAAATTGGTCAATCCACACTGGAACAATGCTGGTTGCTTAACATTGTAGAAATATTGTTTTCCCAGCAGCTCAACTTCAACAGTTCACAGTTTTAATCTATCGATTAATGAACAAATAATAATTGACGTAGAGATTATTATATTCATATTGCAGTATGTGAGGATCAGGCTGAGGTCACGCTTCTCACCAGTGCTGGTTAGTTTCTTAACAAAAAAATCTACAGTGTCAAACTGAACCGTGATGATTGCACATATGCTTATTCAGTCTTTAAACTAAACGAAATCTACTTATTCAGTAGGTTGGTCAGGTTACAGGTGCTGGAGTGACTGACGAACAACACACCCAATTGTGCCGGGGTTAGAAGTTACGAAGAGCGTCCAAGTCAAACTGGGACTTTTGATGAATGATTGCATGAACAGTTCCCACAGACAGATAAGTGGGTAACAAATAATCTCTAGACTTTCAGTGATCAGGTGTTTTCCACTTCGCTTTTCACACTTCTTTAAAACGTTTGCACCATTCACATGTTTTACTGCGACTAAGAGTCTAAGAATCACCATACTGTGCTCGAAGTCTTCTGTAAATGTCAATCGCCTTTACGCGATTGTCCCAGAAATTTCATCAGTCCCGGTTTGACTCAAATGTCCACCGTATAAAGAATCTTTTTTCTCTTTTCAAATATAAACTTTTTACTGTAGTGTAAATGATATCTACATATATATGACAATACCAATAACGATACGAATAATCATATGATATGATATTATTTTAGTGATCGATATACCTGCAATGACATTGTATCCAAAAACACATAGACCTCAATATGGAGTCGGTCCCCCTTTTTGCAGCCATAACAGCTTCCACTCTTCTTGGAAGGCCATCCACAAGACATTGGAGTGTTATTGGTGGAATTCGTGTCCATTCATTCTGTAGAGCGTTTATGAGGTCAGACACTGATGTTGGACGAGAAGGTCCGGCTCACAATCTCCGTTCCAGTTCCTCCCAAAGGTGCTCGATGGGGTTGAGATCAGGGTTCTGTGTTCGGGCCAGTCAAGTTCGTCCACACCGAATTCATCAAACCGTGTCTTTATAGTCCTTGTTTTGTGCTCAGTCATGTTGGACTGGAAAAGGGCCACAAAGTTGGAATCATAGCATTGTATTGTCCAAGACGTCTTGGTATACTGAAGCATTAACATTGTCCTTCACTGGGGCCGGATCGATTGAAAGACCTGAATTCAACCATGTACAGGATTGGTGACATACTTTTGGCCATATCACCAGCTCATGTCCAAAATCTGGAGTAAACCTACTGCCAGTTTGTGAAGAATGATGAAGAGCTGTTTTAAAATCAGTTTTTACCGCGTGAATAACTTTTTCACTCTTTACACACCAGTTAATAACAATCGGTTTATAATTGCCTCAATACATTTTCAACACTTGTCTTTTAAAATCGATCTAATCTTTACACTGCTGTTTTTGTATTTCAATCCTTAAACGCAATTTAAAGCAAAATTGTTACAGGAACAAAAATCGACACACATCTGTGCAGTAATATTACGACATGCAACGAGGTTTAAGGGCAGTAAATCCCGCACGCGGCTGTTTCACTGAATTTCAAAGAACAGTTCTTCTGAAATTCTTACAATTTGTCTTTTGTTTTTTAGTTTAAAGAAAGTCAGCTGTGTTCACATGATCATGGGAGGAAGCATTCGTACATTCTCACACCACAGCCATGTTTAAGTCTGGATTCTGATTGTTTCAGAAGGTGTTGATTAATTCTCTATAACAGCAGCTTTGAAGTTAGCACACCCGCGCGCCGCTCACATCACAGCGTTATTTATAACTGACTAGCGTTAGTATGCGTGATTCACTGGAAACGTCTGAAAGTTTAAAGAGTTAAAAGTTTAAAGCTAAAAATAATCTGCTGATCTTTAATATAATGAGTGATATTATTATGATGATGATGATGATGATGATGATTATTATTATTATTATTATTATTATTATTATTATTATTATTTGAGGTTGAAGTCCACGTCCATGTCTGTGTGTCTCTCTGTACAGCAGAACTCTCTGTCTAACTTTTTAATACACAGAAATCACATTCTGTAAGGTCGAGTATCTGACGCCTTGTTTACACTAAGTTGTACTTCTCAGACAAATACACTCCCTGTTTAAAGGAGATTAAATCCAGCACATGACTGTTTATGACGTCGCATTTACTCAACATTTTGATTTTAGCGTGTAACGCTGGGCTCTCAGTTCAGGTATCTTTCACGTCCTCACTTCAGAGTGCTCCAGGTTTGCTCTAACGACCCGTGTTTTATCTCATAGTAGCGCTTCACACCACTGCGCTTGTTTTGTGCCACAGTTTTGGAACATATAAGACGACCTAATTTTTAACTTTAATATATACGTACATAAAAGGGAAGATCTGTTCATTCATCGTTTCAAAAGTTAAATAGCTTTTTTTGGAGTAAGCCATGCTGTGTTTCACGTTTGTTTGTTGTTTCATGATGATTTGGGCACGTTGTAGGAGCATTACAGTTGCCACATTGACTGAACTATCACACTGATTGGCTCTGTTGAGTGACGTATATAGCCACACCCACTTCCTGCCCAAAAAAGCAATGGCTGCTGTGAGGTCATCTGGCACAAAACTGCTCATACCGTCACTTCTACTCAACAATTTGATTTAATTTCTGGTGCAGGTTTAACTGTAGGCGAATGCCAAAGGACCAAAGTTCCATTAAACTCTGTCGAGACAGTTTTGCATGATGCTGTGACAAAATCGCCTGGACAGACAGACAGACAGACAGACAGACAGAAATGTTTCTGAGACTTGTTTCTGGTTTCTGGTTCTCCAATGAAACAAATGAAAAATGAGACATTGAAAGAGTGTGTTCTTTAATTTATATACGTAGATGCACCCGTTTCTGATACGTTATAGTTTCCATAGCAACAGCTCTCTAAGAAGCTGGGGAAGGAGTCCCCAGTGCCAGAGCTTTATGAGTTTCTCCGAAGGTTTTTTGCTTTTCTGTGTTTTATTGACAACAAAAACAACAAGTGAAAAGTCGAGAGAGAGAGAGAGAGAGAGAGAGACTTGTTTATAGCTGTAGTAACAAAAGTCGTTAATTAACAGATGTTAAAATTATAATCATTAAGAGATTATGAGTAAATAAATAACTTGTGCATGTGCTGGAAGAGATTATTAAACAGATTGAGACTAGATAGAAACTTCACTTGGATTGGCATCCACCAGTCTAAAGAGAAGCTGGAGCCAGGATCAGACCCGTGAGCTGTGACGTGCTAAAAGCCTGTCCACCGCACCGCCTTCATCACTCCATCGAGCTCCAGGGCCGCGTCCAGATCAGAGCACTTGGAACACGCTCACTCGACTAACCCCTCTGTTCTTGCTGAAGCTCGGCTCTCACTCTGTAACCAGCCACACCCCCCCCCCCCACCCCACCCCAACCCCCCCCCCCCCCTTCCTTAATTAGCCCTGACTGCTCTGATTGAGCAGCTCGGTCCAAGCCAAAGCTCCTGGGGAATAAATGAACACTGTCAGCCCTTTAATTATTGAATAATTGTCAGTAAAAGATGGCAGTGGTTAGTGATATTAAAATGGATGGCACAATCCAGGCAGGATTGGCGTGTATGGAGAGAGGGTTAGTGCGGTTAGCATGTCCTCTGTGTGTGTGTGTGTGTGTGTGGGGGGGGGTTCAAGTCTATGATGTCGGAGTCAGTGGGGTGTAAGGAAAGAGGTGATGGGATCAGGTTTTAACAGCGTCTCAGTGGTTAAGTGAGTTAATCGCTCTAGTAAGCATGAGCTGGTCGAGAAGCTGGGAAAAAGAACAGGATGATGATGATGATGATGATGATGATGATGCCTTCAGATGCAATTCTCATCCAAATGAGCTGTTAGAAACGATTCATTTTGTATTCTGATGATGATTATGATGTGTGAAGTGAGTTTCAATGATGAAGGCTGCGGTAAGTAAATGTTGTGCCTCAAACCTGGTTGCTCACTTAGAGCTGAATCCCAGAGCACAAATACACACACACACACACACACACACACACACACACACACACATGCAAAAGAAGAGCCAAGCACACTATTATTAGCTAGACTGAAAAAAAAAAAACAGAGAGCAGCGAGGGCAAGTGCTGAAAAAAACACAACACAGTAAGAATGTAAGAGTGTGAGAGGAAACTGCAAAGCATGTTATGATTATTATGATTATGATTATTATTATGATTATATTTTTGCATGTTCTAAACAAGATGTCCGTCTCAGTCTGACGCTTCATGTCTGATGTGTCTCGCAGTAGTGCTTCTGTCATGTTCAAATGTGTACCTTTGCATTGACATCTTCTCTTAGTAAATATTCAAAGACAGAGATCAGACAGTTTGATTTTTCCTGTCTGAGCACCAAACTCCTGTTCTTTTAAAATGATTTCGACTTTTAATTTCAACAACAACAAAAAAAAGTACTGTTCGAAGCAAATTCAAAGCGGAAGCTACAGTACCTCTGAGCCATCTGTTTTGTTCTCCTACCACAACACGGCTAACGCTTAGCGACAAAGCTAACTAGATTCACACACGAGGCTGAATCACAAATCCCTCTCTAACCCCTGATCAAGGGCACTACTTGGTGTGTGAAACAAGGGACTGTACAGCCTACATAGTGCACTAGCTTTCCGTTTAACACTATTTGGGATTCGACCCCGAAACCTGGAAGTTAACGGAGCTGATGTTCCAAAGTGTAATGAGTGTAAATCTGCAGTAAATCTGGTGAGTTTCTCAGGACCGAACACCACCTCCATGGTTTATTCTGCTCACCTGTCGCCTACAGAGTACCTCTGAGAGTTTACCACGACTCTCACCTCCTGTTCATTACACTAACTGTCAGTTGCCAGCAGAAGGATACTTGTGGGCGGAGCAAAATAACTGGTTAAAGAAAGAAACAAATCATAATCTGTTGATAATAAACATTTGTGAAACTGTTGTATCAACATTTCAACATGAGACAACATTTCTTTTAAAAGTTAGAATGACCTTGATGAAATGGCATTGAGATCATTTTGAATGACTGATCCAAGTACAACGTTGCAAAGAGAGCTTTAAAATAATGAAATTTTAACCTTTATTTGGAGCATTAACACCGATTAACATGGACTGCTACTGTGAAATAAACGAAATAAAGCATAACTGTTACCAAGTCATCCATAATCCACAATAAAAGAACTTTAAAGTAGCGAGAAGTTAAACAACAAATATCTTTTTCAGTGCTCTACAGGAAGCAATGTTATTAGTGAAGGTTTTTTTTTTAACCCACTCTCAAGTGTTTTCTAACTCTGGGGTGTCAGGAAGTTCAGTGGTCACGGCATTGGACGATGGTTCGGAGGGTCCCAAGTTCACACCCCACGAAGTTCCCCCTGTTGGTCCCTTGAGCAAGGTCCTTAACCCTCAACTGCTCAGATGTATAATGAGATAAAATGTAAGTCGCTCTGGATAAATGCCTGAATGTAAATTGTCTTATTGTTGAACTTATCCTCCGCAGCAGAGGCGACTCTCGGTCTTCCTTTCCTGGGCCGGTCCGCATGTCAGCCGGTTTCTTTGTAGCGCTCGATGGTTTTCGTGACTGCACTTGGGGAGTTTTCCCAATTTTTCGGACTGACTGACCTTCATTTCTTAAAGTAATGACGGCCGCTCGTTTTTCTTCACTTAGCTGCTTTTTTTCTTGCCATAATACAAATTCAAACTCTTTGAATGAGAAGGTGTGTCCAAACTTTTGGTCTGTACTGTCCATTTACATTTAGACATGTAGCAGACACTCTTATCCTTACATAAGTACTTTGAAGTTCCCGTCATTAAATATACCCTTGCACTGGTTCACTAGGTTACTAACTGGAAGTACCATCAGTCTAACACTGTTGGGAAGGGTACAGGAGAAAAAGATAGGTCTTTAGTCATCACATGACTCGACTGTACGGACAATTTCGAGGAAGTTCATTTCAACACCAAGGAGACCGAACAGAAAACAGTCTGAATGCATATTTTCCCCCAATCCCTGAAAAATGGTGGGACCAGTCGAGCAGTACTGGAGGATCGGAGGATACGTAGAAAGCAACTGGCAATCAGGCTAAAATTTAACGCTGGCTAACAACATACCGGAAGTACAACAAACACAACACGAGAACAAACTGAAAACCTGAAACTTAAACATGTGGCAATGGGTGCAAAAATAATCAGGAGCTAAACATGTGACCCTCAGTGGCTGAAGGAAGCTGTAGTCTTGCAACTTTGCGGAGTTTCCCTGACATTTGTATTATTATAGATGTTCTTCATTGGGGGAAAAATATAGGTGTATCTTGTTATACCCTGATTAACCATAACATTACAGTGAAAAACATTTGCCCAGGATTGTGCAGGTTCCTCTTGTGCAGCTTGGGCAGCTCTGTCCCCTCAGGGCATGACTTGACAAGACCTCTCAAGTGGTGTCTGGCAGCAGGACTTTGGCAGCAGATCCTTTTGGTGCTGTGGGTTGCAGGGTGGGGACCTGGACTGGTTTGGACTTGTTTGTGCAGCGTCCCTCATGGGTGTCCAATCGGAGTGAGATCTGGGGGGTGTGGTGGCCGGGTTAGTGGCCTTTGGCTCTTTGCCTGCTGGGTCGCCGTACATGGTGGGCAGTGATGCATTGGGTGTTCTGGTGCCCTTCTATCATGGCCAGCAGTAACGTTTTTCAGTGGTTTGTGCTGCATGGGGTTTTTTGTTGGGTTGGACTGGGCAGACTGGCCTTTGTTTTTGTTTTTTTCTGTATGTCTTGGGTCGCCATGATCGTCATCACTTTACTCGTGTATATAATTGATAATCAGTTTTAAAGTGTCAATGTTATGACTGATCGGTGTAATTTGTCACACTGAGAATGGAAAGACGCCTGAGAAGAATCTTCCGAAATATATTATCGCTCCTGTGTATGATAGGCTAAAATCTCATTATTTACATGACAACGCAACAAAGTTAATCTGATCTGGCCGAGCTTCACCGGCTAAAACTCGCAACGCTAAACGCTTCATAATCCGCTCTATGCTGCTTCTGGTGTCTCCAGGGAGAAAAAGACGTCGAAGTTTGTGCTATTATTACTCTAATACAATAAAAAAAACTCGCAATATCAGGAAGTGTTTTTCTTCTTCGTGCATAAGTGCGTGCATTCTTCAAGCAGGAATAATAAGCGTGAGCTGCAAATCAGTTCTCGGGGGTTTGGAGCAAAATCGACGTGAGGATGAGTCTAATGGGAGGACATTAGGCTTTACACACACACACACACACACACACACACACACAGGAACACATTTAACAAATGAATCATTGAAGTAAAACTTTGCTGAGAAACAAGCTTACTGGACTACTAACACACACACAAAATTCAATTCACCGAGTTCCAACGAATGTATCTACGCATCACGAAACCAAGCGTTTATTCCGGTTGCACATCAATTCAACAACTGTTTTGTGAATCTTCCATGATAATAACAGCTCGATTTAAAGTTCTGAGCAAAAGTAATAGCGCCCTGTAAAAGCCGGAGGAAGTGGCGTGTCCTGACAAAGTAGCTGACGCACTGCAGTGGCCGAGCTGCGCTACTGTGAGATTTAGCAAACGCTGAAGTGAAGGTGATCACCGGGTGTCTTCAGGACCTGCAGTAGCCCTAAACACATTCACACACCAGTCATGCTCTGGACACTTTTACTAAAAATCCACATCAAGTAATTAGTCAAGTCTTGTTTTCATGATGATCTTTTTATGTAGACTTATTTATTCATTTATTTATTTATTTATTCAAGTCTACATCGGTCAGATCTTCCTGTTTGACGTCTCTTCCAAACACACTCTGTCTTTCTACGTCTGTAGCTTTAAATGAACAGTTTCTGAACATCCAGCCCCCCCAAACCACCCACAACCGCCCCGCCCCCCACCACCCACCCCGAGGCGAGTGATCTAATATGTGTGTGAATTTAAGACCGTTTATTTGTAAAGACATCCTGAATAGTCAAAGATAAAATGCCCCTAAAAGCTAAAGAAGTAATAGTTTGTGATGCTAACAGTTAGCTGCTAAGTGCTAACGGCTAAACAAGGACGAGAGCTTTAGTTCCATTTCGGTTGTGTTTGAATTTTGACATCGATAAATCCGTTCTCTTGCACAGTTTAAATGATGTAAGAGAAAGTTATCATGAAGTAATCAACTTCAAAAAGAATTCTTAAAAACAAGCCTAGGGTTAGCTGTTAGCGGTTAGCACAATTTGGAGAAATTCAGGCTCTAATTAGCATTGTTTTTGTATTTGTTTGTTTACATGCACTGGAGACCGATCTAAACATCTCAACATGACTACAAAGAGTCAGTGTTAAGGAGTCTTGAGCTTTAAAGATCTCCTGTAGACGACCTGAGGGCTAGTGGGCGTGTCCACTGGGGCAATGTGGTGCGTTGTGGGTGTGGCTAAATGCAAACGTGTCATGAATACGCAAGCACAAATTTGGACATCAAAACATCGACATTGCCTTTAAACTTTATTAGATAGTTTAATAAGAGATTGATAAATGCTGCAGGTTATTTGGTGGTGGTTATTAGGAAATGGTGGTGTGATGATGTTCTACTGAACACATTCTCACTTACAGTTTAAGTCTGAATGAATCTTATTGCAGTAATAAATAAAAATTTTATTTGGGTTTAAATATAAAGTCGTGAAAGCTATTTTAGACAAACACACACACACACACACACACACAGTATTGTGTGTTATGAACTCTGATCTGAGACTCTGAGCTTGTGTGTGAAGCAGCTTGGACTCGGGGTAAAGCAGCGGTCAGGTTTATTTACATCCTGGTTCGGCAACAAGAGCAGCGAGGGGTTCAGCATCCTCCTGAGTGTGTGTGTGTGTGTGTGTGTGTGTGTGTGTGTGTGTGTGTGTGTGTGTGTGTGTGTGTGTGTGTGTGTGTGTGTGTGTGTGTGAAAAGTGGACATGCCGTCATCTGCATTTGAGCCTCACTGAGTTTAATTCGGGTCAGCGAGAGCCTAAACGAGCTCAGACCAGATGGAAATCTGCAATTAGAAGCGAGGGATTACATTTTTTCTCTGTTTAACGCCTGGGTTTTATTTTTGGAATCGTGGCTCTGGAGCAAAAACTGAAAAGTTGCAGAGTAGTACTTTTTTTTTCTTGTTTTTTTTTTTGTTGTTGTTTGTTTGTTTGTTTTTTTCCACTGGGCAGATTAGTAAAACCAAAAGGTGGGCGGAGCTAGAATGAATACATTATAAAGAGGGTGTGGTCACATGCTAACGATGTCTGACGATCCGGATTCGTTAACACTCAGGTCATGTGACCATTTTAGGTGTGTGTTTCTGTTCATGACTTTTAAGGGAGATCCAGACTTATAACAGCAGTAGCTAAGTGTGTGTGTGTGTGTGTGTGTGTGTGTGTGTGTGTGTGTGTGTGTGTGTGTGTGTGTGTGTGTTTTATACTCCTGCTGGAGGCAGGAAACATCAGCACTCTGCTCATGTACAGGATTTTATAGGCGGAAAGTTCAAGCAAAAAACAGGAAAGAAACAAGAAAGGAAAAAAGAAACCCCGAGAGAGAGAGAGAGAGAGAGAGAGAGGATGGAAAGGAAAAAGTTTACAGAACTAGGGGAACAAATTTTATATTTGTTTCTGTTTAAAAATGTGGGATATAAATAAAGCAGCGTTTGGATATAAAATTAAACAAGAGATTAAGAAAGAAAGAAAAAACACAGAGAGAGAGAGAGAGAGAGAGAGAGAGACGTCATGGTATCACTTAATTCACTGCTTCTCTCTGTCTGATGCAATCATGTTTCTATCTCTCTATCTATCTAGTTTTTCTATTTTCGCTCTCTCTCTCCTTACACTTTCTTTTTTATTCTCTTTCTTTCTTTCTTTCTTTCTTTCTATCTATCTAGTTTCTCTCGCCTTATACAGTTTCTTTCTTCATCTATCCATCCATCTTGGTCCATCTTTCCCCTTCTCTCTCTCTCTCTCTCTCTTCAGTACCCATCAGCCCCTGCGAGTCACATGCGAGTCCCACATGTGTTTCGTTCTGCAGTGTGTCTTTGTCCAGCGTCTGCTGTCGTGTGTTAGCGCTCACTTCCTGTTCCTGATATTGTGTGTGTGTGTGTGTGTGTGTGTGTGTGTGTGTGTGTGTGTGTGTGTGTGTGTGTGTGTGTGTGTGTTTATTTGACTCTCTGTAATAAAGATTCCGCACTTGCCTCCGCTCCGTGACTCGCTCGGCTTAGTCACACTGTTTATTAGCTTTCACTCGTCCTCGTCCTCGTCCTCTCATCACACTGTACTGAGTCTGAGGGTCCTGGCTGTCCCGGATAGAGACAGTGGGACACTGAGGGCCCGTAAACGCTGAGAGGTTAGGTGAGACGTGGGTGGAGTCTGATTTTAAAAAGGGCGTGGCTAAGTTAGAAGTTAGAAGAAGTCGAGCGCTGCTGTCTGACAGCTGGATGTAACTGCAGTGTGTCGCAATAATGTTAAGAATAAACAAACACAAAGAATAAATACAGTCAGAAACAGGTCGCTCATGTGTGGAGTGTGGTGAATAGCTTTTTTTTTTTTTTTTTTTTTTTTTTCCCTGTCTCACTAAGAACTGAGAAAGAAAGACAGAAAGAAAGAGTGAAAGCGCTGTCCTGTGTTTGTGTTGCAGGTGGTGTGGAGTGATGCAGACGTCCCGGTCTCAGAGCCACCGAGTCTGAACACACACGCAACAGGAAGTCCTGCTAATGCGAAGAACACACAAGACATGGTGAGTGTGAGGCAGTTACTATGGCAACCGGGGTCTCTTAGAGATCGCTCTTCCATTTCACACAGCGTGGGAGCGTGTGAGAGAGACAGTGAGAGAGAGAGAGAGAGAGAGAGAGAGAGTAGTATTGGCATTGGAGTCCAGAGATAATGAAGGAGCAATGAAGAAGAAGAAGAAGATGAAGATGAGGATGATGTCTGGTGCACGTCCCAAACGGCCCCTGTTCACTACATAGTGCACGAGTTTGTGATTTTGTATCTCCATGTAAAAGCCGTGTGACGTCCCAGAAGTCTCTCAGTCATGTGTTATGTACAAAATACCCATAATGCACTTTTGTGTTTTTTTTTTTTTTATCATCATCATCATCATCATCATCATCATTTTACATTTACATTTCGGTATTTGGCAGACGCTCCTATTCAGAGTGACTTACAAAAGTGTTTTGAAGTTTGCATCACTGGAAAGATCCTTACAATGGATTACTTGGTTGTTGTTTTTTTTTCATTTGTTTGTTTGTTTGTTTGTTTGTTATTTTGTGGGTGATGGTGCTGCAGTGGCACGGTGTCTTAGTGGTTGGTGCTGTAGCCTCGCACCTCCAGGGCCCAGGTTTGGTTCCTTCATCGGGCTAATTGGCGTTCCCAAATTGCCCGTAGTGTGAGAATGTGATTATGTTTGCGCGCCCCGCGATGGATTGACACCCCATTCCGTTGTCCTTATAATTCTACTTTTTATTCTCTTCTATTCTTTTCTATACGTTTTATCGTTAGTCTTATTTTGTCTTAATCGTTACATCTTTTTCTTCTTCTACTTGTTATCTTTTATTTATTTATTTATTTCAGCATAAGTCTTATGTTTGTCTTCTCTGTTTTTTGCTATTAGTCTTGCTTTTTCTCACTGGCTGCGTTCCTTTCGGCTTGAAGTTCCCTCTAAAGTACACTGCGCTGCACAGGCTGTTCCACCATGTTAAGTGTGATTTCAAACCGCAGGGGGCGGAACTGCTCAGTTCAAAGGGACCTGTGAACGGTGTAGGGACTGAGGCCACAATGGGTCTTCACTTCACCGGAAATGGACAGGAAAACTTTCACACCAATCATTGTGCCTCGTTAAAAAAAAATGGGGCTTGAAAAGGAATTAATATATTTATTATTATTATTATTATTATTATTATTATTATTATTATTATTATTATTATTATCACAGGGGATGACATTATATTAATAGGACCCAATCATAACAAATGTGTTATTAACATATTAAAAAGGTTAATTTACTCAATAAACAGGGCAAGAACCCTGAGCCATAAAAGTATCATATGGGCTAGTAATCATTAAAAAGAACTCTGGGGAATTATAATTGAATCAGATAATTTATCGGTGAGTTATACAGACACATTTCAACAGTATATGGTTTATAGTGGTACCGATTTTTGTTTGAATAAATATTCAATATTTAAAGTCCGTAGTGTGAGATTTCCACAGCAGCAGCGACAGGTATCTGATGTACTGTACTTTTGTTGCCATGGGAACGCATGGAGGAAGTGACGTCTGTGCTGGAGGTGTCCCAGGCTGTTCCCAATGGTGGAATTTTGTCGAGGGACGTTCCCTTACCCAGCATTCCCTGCACAGGGAGAAGAGCACACCCTTTGAGGCGCACTGTGGCGCTTTCTACTTCGTCTACTTCTTTTTGTGCTACGTTCTTGTTTTCCCAGTTTGGATGGTTTCATTGTGCTGCCCCTGTGCTGATGTTTGTTTGGTATGATATAAGCCGTGATGATGCGATGATGTGGGCGGTGCCGTACCTCGCGCTCCTCCTCGGGTGCTGTATCGATTAGAGCCGATTAGAGCTCGGGCTCGTTAACCTCGGGCACTTCAGGGACCGCCGTGTGCTAACTCGTCCTGTTATAACAATTATTTGATTTGGCTCGTGGTCACTGCACCCTCCGTCCGTTCTCCAGCAGGAACGCGGCTGTGGCTCAGTCGGCACCGTGGACACGAGCTCCAGGAGAATCCGTGCATGTGTGTGTGTGTGTGTGTGTGTGTGTGTGTGTGTGTGTGTGTGTGTGTGTGTGTGTGTGTGTGTGTGTGTGTGTTAGAAGACTTTGGATTTGTTGTTCGTCTGGAGAAAATGCTGGATGTCAGCACTTACAGTAAACTACTGGAGGAAAACTTCTCTCTTTAGGGACCGGGGCTTTAGGTGGTGTGGCTCCGGTACCTGTCATTCAAAGTGAAGCTATGAAGCAAACACACACACATACACACAGAAAGAGAGAGAGAGGGATGGTCTAATTTATGCCATTAAAGCTATCTTAAACTGTGTTTAATTAGATTTACATAGAGAAAAAGAAAAGTGAAAGAAAGGTAGCTTTAAAAACAGAGAGGAGGAGGCTGTCAGTGCTCTCTGCAGCCCTTCTGTTCCATCTCCACACACACACACACACACACACACAGAGGCACAGACACCTCACGCCCCCACGCTGATATTGATGGTACCGTGCAGGGAGAGGCACAGCGTCGGTCTCCACGGTGACAGGTTTCCATGGAGATGTCCATCAGTCACAGTGGGTCAGTGAGTTACCATGGCGATGCAGATCAGTGTGTGTCGTGCTCCAGGCTCTCGTCGCGTTCGTCAGCGTGAGCGTTTTTCAGCATGCCAGTCAAAGCCCGGGCCGTGTGTGTGTTACAGCGTGGCATGTGCCCATCATCTTTTATTCGGGACTCAGCGAAGACGAACACGTTCTGTCGCTCCGTTCAGGAGGAGGCGGGGAAGCGTTCTTAACGCAGTGTGTGTGCACTTGAGATAAAGTCTGCGCCATTCATAAGCCGCCTTATGGAGAGCCGTCTTTCAGAGCGTGCTTATTTCAGGACAAATTCGACGACGGCTCTGCGTGAGAACTTCATGAGTGAAAAAAAAAAACAAGGAGGATAAAATCGCCTGCTTGACTGAGGAATGTGTTTAGACATAAACATCATAGGCAACGCTTTCCTGTCCTTCCACAAGCCAGTCTTAAAACATGCAGAGTAACGTAGATGAGTACTGAACTAGCTGGCTAATGTTAATTATTATCTAAGGTGTAAAAATGGTTCTTAAGGTCAACTGGAGTGGAATGTCTGATTGTTGAAAATCACTGGATAACTTGTCACCAACTTGCTGAAGAGACGCATCTGTCTGTGGGAACTGTACACACAATCATTCATCACTTGCACATTACAGGAACACAGCTGAGAGTGTGTATGTATACACAGTGGAACCTCGGATTGGGAGTAACGCGGTTGTGAGTGTTCCGCAAGACGAGCAAAGATTTTTAATAAATCTTGACTTGAAAAACGAGCAAGTCTTGGTTCACAAGTACCGAGTATCATGTATCACGCATGAGCTTCTTGTTTTGACGCAGAGCATCACGTGAGCACAACTGAGCCAATGGTTTTTCTCTCTTTTGTGCTGCGGAATTGTGGGTAATTGTCTCCCCTGCTCGGTCTTAGTGCTCGTCTCTTTCTGGTATAATCAACATCTGCACACATGTACTGTTTACTATAACACTGTGACCATGCGTGTATGTGTAAAACATGTTTTATTTTGTGTTTGTATGTGTGTGTTTGTACAGCGAGGTTAAAGAGCCATTTTCTGGGGCCTCCGAGTGGCGCAGTGGTTAAAGCGGTCGCCCTATCATCCGGAGATCGCTAGTTCGAATCCCGGGTGGTGCTGTAACCTCTCGCAGCCGGAGGTCTAGAGAGAGCTGATTGGCCGAGCTCTCTCAGAGGGGAGGGACGAGAGGTACTTAGTGCTCCCACATTAATCACGGCTCTACAGCCAGTCAGGGGCGTCTGTGAGCTCGCGCAACGTCTGTGAGCTCCGCTGTCCTCCGAGTGTGTTATGCCGCCCCCAATGGTGCGCAATTCGAAAAGATGCGGTCGGCTGGCGTCGCGAGGTTCGGAGGAAACACGTGATAGTCTTCGGCCCTCCCGGCTGAGTGGTAGTAGTAGCCTTAATGTGGGAGCCCCCTAGTGACGGGGAGGAATTGGACACGACTAAATTAGGGAGAAAAATCGGGGAAAAAAAATCAAAAAAAAAAAAAAAAAGAGCCCTTTTCTCTCTTTCTGTGTCAACGTGCACTTTGTTTGCGAGTGCGTCATTAAACACTGTGCCCCTCCTATCAAACACCCCTCCTTGACCTCAAATAAGAGAGGAGGAAGGGTTACTGTGTAAGACGAGGAGAGGGGAGGGGCTCATTCCTCCTCTCCTCTTACTTTAGCTTCACACACACACACACATACACACACACTCATAATCAGAAACACTTATCTGTCGGGATTTATTTTAACTTTTTTTTAAAGGTAAAGTGCAGGTTAATTTGTTTTATTTTTGCTTTATATTTTGTATTAATTTTTTTGGGGGGGTGGGGGGGTGGGCATCTGTGGAACAAATAATTTGAGTTTCCATTATTTCTTATAGGACAATTCTATTTGTTGTACGAGTGTTTTGATATACAAGCCTACTTCTGGACCAAATTATGTTCGTAATCCAAGGTTTCACTGTACTTGCAAATATGTCTGTTTCTTTAAATGCCTGTAACAAAAAGAATATTGTTTTAAATTCATTCTTATGGCTATGGTGTACCAGCAAAAGAACCATTTTAAGGAATGCATTCAAAGTGCGAATTATATGCAGAACACCAGATGTTTTAAATCAGGTTCATCGTGAGTGTGAGAAATGAGACACTGATGTGTTTTCACAGAAATGGCATTTGTGTAGTAGAGGTTTTGTAAATAACAGTTGCATTTTGCTATCATGTTAACTTCCCCTATGTATAGAAACATTGTGACACCCTGTAGGATAAGATCCTGGAAACATAGAACTCTGACAACAGATGTTTCTGGGGGTAAAAACAAATTTGCAGAGGATGCAGAGGACGTAGGTCCATTGGGAACTGATGATATTGAAACCCTGGGAACTGGTGATATAGGTGTGCATGAACTTTGTAAACTGGTGATGTAGATCCATGGGAATGGATGGTATAGAACTGTGGGAATATTGGGAACTGGTGATATCGAACCCTGTGTAGAGAAGGTTTTGTAAATACAGTTGCATTTTGCTAGCATGTTAATTTCTCCTATGTATGGAGACATTGTCACATCCTATAGGATAAGATCCTGGAACGATAGAACTCTGAGGGCAGATGTGCCTGAGGGCAAAAACCCTGGCCATATAGGGCCTGGGGACAAAAAGGAAGCAGAGGACATAGGTCCATTTGAACATTGGGTGAACATTGGGGAACTGGTGATATATAACTATAGAAACATTGGGAACTGGTGATATTGAAAACCTGGGAACTGGTGATATATAACTATAGAATCATTGGGAATTGGTGACCTAGAACTGTGGGAACATTGGGAATTGGTGACCTAGATTCTGGGACCGGTGGGAACTGGTGATATTGAACTCTGGGAACATAGGGCACGAATAACATAAAGAGCTATGAAGTTCTGGTAGCATGGACATCTGTGACAACACTCACTTACTCATCGTCTATAACACTTTATTCTGTATTCAGGGTCATGGGGGGCATGGAGTCTATCCCAGGGAACTTAGGCCACGAGGCAGAATACACCCAGACAGGGTGCCAATCCATAGCAGGGCACACACATACACATACACTCATTCACACACTACTTGCAATTTTTGGAACGCCAAATAGCTTAACCTTCATGTCTTCGGACTGTGGGAGGAAACCCACCAAGCACGGAGAGAACATACAAACTCCATGCACGCAGAGATGGGAATCGAACCCGGACCCTGGAGGTGCAAAGCGACAGTGCTAACCGCTACGCCACCGTGCCGCCTCCTGTGAGAACAAGCTCTCATGAATATACATGTAGGAACATTAATCTCTGGTAATATAAAACCTTTATATAGGACATGCAGCCAGTTATGATCTTTGAATCATAGCTGCGTGGAACAGACACTCTTGGAATCTTGGGTTGAGCTTTGACAGTGGAAGTGACTAAGGAGAAACGTACTAAAGATTTTCTGATTCTTATAAACTGTAATAAAATGTGAGTCAGTTCTAGTGCTGTATGTGCAGCATCAGCACGACTGTAGTTACACAGCAGCAGCATGTGTGAATTAACACACAAACACACATCTTTGGTAACACGGCAAAATGCACTAATGCAGAAAAACGTGGAGCACAAACGCCCACGCTGAACACTGCACACAGCAGTGCGGGGAAGCGAGTCAAGGGGAGACAGAGAGAGAGAGGGAGGGAGAGAGAGAGGGAGTGCTGAGGTAAGTTCTCTCAAAAATAGCTGCAAGTGTGTGCTGCTGTGTTGCAAGTGGCCGCCGTCCCTCTGCACCACCCTGAACATTTACATGCGTGTGTGAACGGCCAGTGACGGCCTGATTAATGACTTCTGCTCCAACCAGCAGCGCTCGAGCATATCAACATGCTTAGCACTCCAATGTGGCAATTAATTGTTTGCCAGGAGCCGGGCTGTGTTTGCATGCAGAGGCAGCGGGGGACCGGGGATATTGATCAGGAGGTTGTAGTGCTGCCAGAGAACCACCTTTACAATTATTCTGCAATATGTTTATTATTGTTGTATAGTTCCAGATGTGGCTTGTGGAATTCCTTGTGATTCAGGGTGACGGTTATAGTAATTTTAAGGTGCTGGGTTTAGACTTTTCTTACACCTACTGGGCCTCATTCATCAACCTGAAAAGATTTGTTCATCATTTATTTTTGTGCGAGCATTTACACAAGAAATCTGGAGTCTCATAATTTTTAAAAATAAAAAGAAGAAGACAAAGTAAAGGGCCTCCGAGTGGCGCAGTGGTAAAGTGCTCGCCCTATCATCCGGAGATCGCTAGTTCGATTCTCAGGTGATGCTAGTAACCTCTCGCAACCAGGGGTCCAGAGAGAGCTGATTGGCCCGTGCTCCCTCAGAGGGGAGGGATGAGAGGTACGGTTCCACGCCCTCCGATCAGGGGCGTCTGTGAGCTC
>CM059222.1:29272608-29305108 GCA_030347435.1 Clarias fuscus | reverse complement strand
TGTGTGTGTGTGTGTGTGTATAGTGAATGTATGTAAATCGATTTTCATTCAGAAGTGATGACTTATACTTATAACTATATAATTATCACAAATTTCTCTTTGAATGGAGTGGAAGTAGGTGTGGCATCTGTGCTTAGCTGTTTCAGTGAAGGAGGCGTGGCCTCTCAGCCTGTCAGTCACAGTATAGGAGGTGTGGCCTTTGCCTTTCAGTTACATTAAGGGAGGTGTGGCTTCTATTTGTGTCCGTCACAGTGGAGGCGATGTGGCCTTTGTGTTTGAGTCTAAATGAACTGGGTGTGGTTTCCATGCTTGATTCCAAGTAGAGTAGGTGTGGCCTCAGTATGAGTTCATTTCAGTGGAAGGCTTATGCGTCTATGTGCCTGGAACTCCTTAAGCAAAAGGTGTCTTTTTGTGACACAAGAGAAGTGTGAAGACAAGATACAGTGAAGACGCAGCACCATGGGTCCCAAGAATGTTAGCAAGAAGAAAAGGGAGCCGCTTTCAGTTTAGTTTTTAAAGCAGTTGGTGACAAGAGGCATCAAGTAAGGTTAAGTGAGGTTTAATGTCTATTTATTTCATATTTTACTTCATTTACTTTTCAAAATGTTTTGATTGTTTTTATATGCAAAAATATGATTATAATGTTGGAAATTGGTAATATTGGTCATATTTTTGGGTGGCTGGAACGGATTATCTGCATATTCATGATTTCCTATGGGACAATGCGTTTCACAATGCGAGATTTCACCTTATGAACTCGCCTCTGGAGCGGATTACATTTGTATACCGCGGTACCGCTATATGGTATCATGTATATGATAAATGAGAGCTGCATGGTGTTTAATGCAGAGAAACCTAACTCACTGCTTTTGTTTCGTTTCATTAGAATAAGTATTACATGCCCCGGATAATATTATTTGTTTATTTATCATTTTTATGCTAAGTGACCATCATCAAGGTCTAACAGGATTCCAGAGTGATTACGCCGATCTGTAATTTCCTCAGCAGTGCGGCCTGCTCCACAGCTCAGCCCCCACAAGAGAGGAAAAGCGACTTCCTGTTTCTCGCGGCACAAAGAGGCTGCTGAAGAAAGAGGCAGTGTTTCAGCGCACTCTGCGTCTCTCTGCGTTAATTAAATGGCTGAGTGTCATGACGTCGCACAATGCCCTCATTCAGCGCCATAAAGTCCTCGGCTCTATGAGTCTCCACGAGTCCGTTGCTCCTGGCTCGGCCTCGGCTATTTTAAATGCCTGCGGGGTTTCTGCCTGGCATTGATGCACACTTAAGGTTTGGAGATTTCTCCCAAGGTGCAGGAACGCCCTGCTAGACAAGATAAGGAGCTGAAATAAGAGGCTCTCTTCAGACCTTTTTGGCGTAATTGACGCTATCAAATCTAGGCGCTATGCAAAGTGGAGTAATGAGGGATCGGTTTAAAGACTGCAGCAAAACTGAGGCGTAAAAATCTGTTTATTTATCCACTGGCTTTTCTAAAAATGCTTGAAAGTTCCCCAGCAGCAGTTCTGAGATTCTTTTAATGTTTCTGTGAGCTCTTGCTTGATGAGCAACATTGTAGGACTTTCCTGATTGAGGAATAAGATGCTATGCAGACTTCATGGCATCAATAGCAATAGTTTGGCAATATACTAAACACATATTGGACATATTATTAAGCCCTTCCCCCTACACCACTGACCTGTCCACACTGGCTTGTGATAGGGTTCTGGCACATGTGATCCTATCGCAAATCTACAAGGAATCACGGAAAGATTTGTTTGTCCACATGAGCTTCACTGACTATAACCAAGCCCTCGACTGTGTCGACCATGACGTGCTGTGGAGTGTCCTGCAAGGACTGGGGGTGCCAAAATATCTGGCCAAGTTGTTGTAACCTCTCTACACAAACCAAGATGCCACTGGTCAATTACCAAAAGGAGATGCTGAGTCAAGAAACCAAATAAGGCCTGAAACATCTGTTCAAAGAAGAAAGCAAAGAACTTTGGCTTCAACATCAAAAAGACAAAGATCATGTCCTCTGTGGAAAAAGAAATACCAATAGAGAAACTGACGGTGAGAAGTTTGACTGCATGCAGGAATTTACTTCCCTGCGTCACGGATCGATAAAGGAGGTGAAAGCAGTTCAGGAAATAAAGTACAGATTCTCCCAGTGATGATGTGCACCAATCAAATATGGACAATGAGACCATCAGCAAGGAAATATAATGCAGATTAGTTCATGTTTTATGTTTATGTTTTATTCCTATTGATATGTCTGGTTGCAAAATTTGGACCATGAGAAAGATAGACAGGAGAAAAACACATTTGAGCAGTGGTGTTGGAGTACGTTCCTGCACATTCCACAGTCAGACAAGGTGAAGAACAAGTACCAAGACATATAGAACCAGATATATCGCTGGAAGGGAAAATCATAACATCTTCTTATTTCATTGATGTAAATGTTATCAGTCTCACTGGAGAAAGTGCTTAGAATGGTCAAAGGAACTTCGAAAGAACCCGATGGTTTAAACACCATCAGATCCAAGACCAGTCAAAATTTGATGTAGCAGAAAGAACAGAAAAGCAGTACAAGACTGAACAAAAAAACAAAGTGGAAAGAACTGTCCCATAAAATGACAGTGAGTCAGACTCGACTTAACAGATAACATCAAAATCAAGTCACTGTGCACACCGGACCCCTACCTATCCTTCAGCATGCTGTTACTTTCCACAGTATTTTTATTCTCCTGCAGTCCGTGCACTTCAGTAGTTCACAGTCTCTACCTGCTTTTTGTCTTTTTATCTTGTGAATATTTTATGTCTGCTCTCGCGGTGGAAGGATAATGGATAATAAAGGGAAATATAGAGTGGTGCAAAGCACATGTCCGTTTATGATTAAGATTTATGATCATCACTACTGCTGAGTCATAATTTATGAATGTAAATGCTGCATGTATTGCATGCTTCAAAAAGACAATGCTGCTCCATGTCTAACTGTTAATCCCTAACCCCTACACCCTACACCTAACCCCTACACACTACCTCCAACACATATCCAATACGCCATGAACATTACAGTTGAGCCATTATTACCCTCTATGCTACTGTATATCCCCTACACCCTTCCCCTACCTTAATCCTACCTTCTACCAACAACCTTATCTCCCTAAATACATCCCACTCCAAATATAAATAATTTTTAAACCATACAACCTGACTCCAAACCTTAACCCACTTACACACTACCACAGTCTTAATACCTTACACACATAACTACTAATCTATACACCGTTATCATAATCACTGTATTTATAACCCTTACAACCTACTCCTATCCCTAATCACGCTATGCCCCTAAATCCTACACTTACCTTAACTCTTACACCCTGCCTCTTCCATATATACCTATCCATAACTTACTCGTACCCAAGCCCTAACTTACCTCCATGCCATAGTCCTTACCTTAGCCACTGTAGCTTAACCATGCTCTTAAACCATACTTCTAATCTTAACTACCCTAGAAAATCCACTGCACCCTACTTCTAGCCCTAACCCACCCTACCCCTAGTACCCTATGCTCTTCTACCCTTAAACCTAACCTAACTCACCGTACATGTAATCCCACACACCATAGTTCCAACCTTTAAACCCTATCATCCTACCTACATCTAACCATAATACCTTACAATCTACCCCGAGCCCCTACACTTTACCCTGACCTTAACATTATCCTTAGACACTACCACAAGAGGTAATACACTACACTCCCCTACACCATAACTTCTAAACTTATTACCCTGGACACCACTCCTAGCCCTGACACCCTACCCTAAATTTAACGTACCCTTTATACACTTCTGCAAAATCTCAGCTAAATCTTGTTCCCAACCCTAAAACTTAACCTACCCATATACTCTACCTGTACCTTTAACCTTAACCTACCCTTACAACCTACATAGAATCTCAATACCCTACACACAGCCCATAACCCCTAATGACTACACTCTAACCCAAACATTAACCTACCCCTAAACCCGACCCTTACACTTACACTTATACTTACCTTATGCTAACCTCCTAACCTCTACATCCTAGCCCAAAACTTAACCCGACTCTACAACCTACTCTCACCCCCTCGCCCCTATGCCTTACTTAACACCCTGCATCATCCTGTTCAAAAAGTACTGTACTCTCTGTACCCTTGTTCTTGCTTAGCTTTCGGCATTAAACATCAGTAAAAATCTCATCACGGTAAAGTTTAAAGGGGCGATATGCAAGATTTAAATGCCATTCAGAGCGGCGATATGTAATAAAAAGTTACTTGTGTATTATCTGCGCTGTCATATCTGAGCTCCATCATGCTCCGTGCTGTGAAAAGAGGCATTATACAAGTGGGATTTGCTGGAATGAGATATTTCTGTAAGAGTAAAATCATGTTGCTCAGGTACCAGACGCTGGTAGATTTATGAAAAGAATAAAAGAAAGTATTTTTACTCGCCTGGAGTGTTTGATCTGTCTGATCCTGTCATTCATTCTTAAACTATTGCACAGTTTCATTTGTTTCAAGCCCATTTTGGGGCCATCGGGTCTTAATTACACTTTAGATAGTGTTTACCGATATTCCTTTACGCAGTTGTTTTAAAAGCCGCTTTTGCTGTGACAGACAGGCATAATGGCCACGCCTCCTTCAAAGAGACAAACATCCTTCATGTCAGTTAAAAGACGTTTTTGTACTGAATGAAAAGTCATGCCTACTTCATTTAAACTGATACACACAGAGGCCACACCTACTTCCACTCAGCTCAAGGAGAAGTAAAGGATACAGTAGATTTAGACAGCCCTTTTGAATGACAATCATCTCACATCCTATCTCTCTCTCTCTCTCTCTTTCTCTTTCTCTCTTAAACAAACATCTAGGGTCATGGGCACTCAAGGCTAAAATGATGCATGTTGGGAAAGAATCCGTCTGGTCTGAACCCCAGAGGACGCAGTGTGATGCTTTGTGCAATGTTCTTCTGGGAAACCTCAGGTCCTGGCATTCATGCGGATGTTTCTTTCACACGCACCCCCTATGTAAACATTGTTCAGACTGAGTACACCCTCTTTCAGCAGGATAACATACTGCTAGCATTGTTCAGGAACGGTTTGAGGAACATGACAACATGGCATGACAGAGTTCAAGGTGTTGATTTGGATTCCAAATTCTTCAGGTCTCGATCCGATCCTGCATCCTGGGATGTTCTGGACAGTGAAGTCAGATCCAGGGCGCCCTCTTGCTACTTTTCGTATTTCGTGAATACATATACATATTTATATTTTTAACTGATAAACAGAAGCACATTTGCTAAATATAATTTCATGCCCTTATGCTAACTTTTTGCAAACTTGGCCAATTTAGATTTCACATGAAAAGACATGAACCTGAAAAAAAAAGTATTTTATTCTAAAATGTGAAATTGTTAAGATATCGCAACAGGAATTTACGGACACTACGGAGAAATCCACAGAATGCTTAAATTGAATCAAGATTGGTCACTTCCATGTTGCATAAACTTCAGAAGTAGCTTTTTTTGGACACACGCACAGTTTCTGTATTACAGTACATGTGTAAGCTAAGCAAAATAAATTCAGCACCGATTCTGTGTTTTGGTCGTAAGCAGGTGGATTTAATGCTACGGCTGACCAGGGTGTATTCGGATATGGAGCCGGAGCATCCGTCAGTGACAGAGCGCACAAAAGACAATCAGTATTTTCATGACAGAGCTGCACTGAAGTTGTTCTACTTCAGAAGAAGATTTGTTTTTATATCCTTAGCTGATCAAGCATTCGTCTTCCTGCGTCTTTGCCTTCGGGGCATTTTAGTTTAAAGATTTCTTGTTGAGTGGCATAAATAGAAGCTGAATGCAGAAATAAAACGGCGCTCGTCCTCCGTGGCTGTCCGCATGTCTTTACGTCGACAGCATGTGTGCTTGACGTTTTGAGGGATTCGACGAGCTCCGTTTGCATCTTGTGTCACGAAAACCGACGTTTTGAATGAAATGTACACGAGTAGCGTGTGTGGGTGTGTGTTTGTGTGTGCGAGCGCTTATGCAGCAGTTGCGGTCATGACGCATCACGCAGCCTACTTTGTGAGACATCGTAAAAGCACATGTGTGCGTGTCTTTGTGCGTATTAATGAGAGGAAGATGGAGGAAGGAAAGGGGGATGGTGGAATGGGATGGATACAGCTGGAGAGAGAGAGAGAGAGAGAGAGAAAGGCAGAGTTTGGTGAAAAGGTAACCATGGCAACTCTCATTGCTGAGGTCTGAATTGACAGAGAGGAGAGCAGGAGAGTGAGGGAGGGGTGAGGTGATGGATAGAGTAGAGGAAAAGAGATATAGAGCGAGAGAGATGTGTGTGTGTCTGTGTGTGTGTGTGTGGGGGGGGTGCAGAGTCCAGGCTGAAGGGTTAATGTGTGTCAGAGCAGCAGGTTAATCTTTCATCAAACGAGAAGGCCAGTGCAGTATTTACACACTGACCCGGACCCTGAGGAGTACACACGGATATGGATGGACGGATTGGCGGTGGGTGGATGGAAGGTTAGGGATGCAGCTCATGTAACACACTCTGGCAACCTGCTATCCACCCTCTTCCACATACATGAGCTTAAAGACTCCCACGACCAGATAATGTCACATTTAACCACTATTCGATTATGCGATGGTCTTGTTCTTAACTGTACCTATAGACAATATGGCTGCCACGTGTGTCCTGTGACCTTCATGTATCCAGGTTGCAAATGTAACACAAACAGCAGGGGGTGCTGTAGCATGACATACGACAGCTCCTCTTGTTTATTTATTTATTTATGCGGAAAAAACCACGGCATACAAACACCCCGTCCTGTGAATTTTTGCCTTAAGAACTAAGATTTTGAAAGAGATTTTCCTTCGGCATAAGAAGCTTTTTCGGCATTCGAGCAATGGAGTCGGTCGTGCATTCTCTCAGTTGCGCGTACGTCCGGGTGCCATTCGAACCTTATTTGGATCAGGCGAAAGCCAGTGCAAATAAAATCTGAGTTCACGTGGGTTTTTTTAGCAAGAAGAAAAGAGAGCCGCTTCAAGTTTGGTTTTTAAAGCAGCCGGTGCCGAGAGGAATCATGAATTAAGGTTATGATGAGGTTTAATGTCTATTTATTTTATATTTTAATTCCTTTACATGCCTTTTCTAAACGTTTTGATTGTTTCTATGTGCAAAAAATATGATTATATTGTTGGAAATCAGTAATATTGGTAATATTTTTGGGCAGCCGGAACGGATTACCTGCATTTACATGATTTCCTATGGGACAATGTGTTTCACCTTAAGAACACACCTCAAGAACGTATTAATTCGAATACCGCTGGTAGTTTCAGTTTAAGAGCGGGTGGGGTCAGTCATCAGGAAGGAGAAACTTAAAGAAAAATGGCTCCTTTAATCTTTGTAATCTTTGCTGACTGGCTGCTCAAGTCCGTGACGCATCTCCGCACGGGGTGCGACTTTTGTGCGAAAAGCACAGCCGGCTGGCTGGCCAGAGCATTCGAACGTGGCGGAGTCCTCCATCTGATTCTCTGATTCAGTCCGAAGTTGATTCTGATTCTGATTCGGCCTGGTCTGACTCAGCGGCGACGGCAGCAGATGTCATCTCCCATCACAGTCACTTAACGTGGCGCTTCACACTCTCAGCTAATTGTGTCTCGCGTCAATCATGCGTGAAGATGACACGCCGCGGGTAAATAAAACGAAGGTGGCGCTAATTCAGAGCATGATGTTTTAATAAGAGGGTTTATGGCGATTATCTGCACGTTTTTTCACTCTCCATTTTTTTTGCAAGCCGAACCAGACAGGCTGCCACGTGGGGTTCGGGAACCAGTTGGGATACGGCGGATCTGGGTTAACACACTGTAGCATGCAAAATCTGCAGTTTGGATCGCGCGCGCGCGCGCGTGTGTGTGTGTGTGTTTGTGTGTCAGCCGTAATGCCATTACACACCATGTGCGCATTATTGATCAATCTAAGCCAGGGTTATTGGTCTCTAATGCAGCTTTCAAACTACCTCCTCTCTCTTCTCTTCTCCTCTCGTCTTTTCTGCTTTATATTCATCCCCCTTGTATTGTCTTTCTTCCGCATCGCTCCCTCTCTCCCTCTCAGCCTCTGCTTTATATGCGCCTCCGTGTTCTGCTTGCCCTCCCTCCATCTCTGTGTTTCATATTCATCTCCTTCTCTCGAGCCCTTCTCCTCTCTTTCACTGGGAGAGATTATTAATATTAATGCCTCTGTCTCTCCTTCTATCTCTCATGTCCTTTCACTTTCCATATGTCTTTTTTTTCCACCTTCTTCTCTCGGTCTCACGCTCATCCTGTAATCTCTCTCTCTCTCTCTCTCTCTCTCTCTCTCTCTCTCTCTCGCTCTCTCTCGCTCTGTCTCTCTCTTTTCCCCTCTCTTGCTCTTTCACACCTTCTGTCCTGTCTCTTTTTTTCAGCACTCATCCATTAACGTTGATCATTTCTTCCTCTCCCTGCAGCTGTGCAGTCATCTATCAGTTTCGTAATCCCTCGCAACCTATCCCTCAGTTTTTCCGCTGGGCTCCGACGCCTCCCCTTGTCTAAAGGGTTTGCGTGTCATGGCCATTATGTGGACGGCCATCATTAATAACAGTCTATGTTTCACCAGATGCTCTTATATGAGGTCACAAAGGTCAAAATATCCCTGCAGAGGGGGGGGGGGGGTGTGGGGGGGTGTGGGGGGGGTCACGTCTCTCGGGGGTCGTTACTGGACGAGGCATCGATCAAAAGCAAACAAGATTTACTCCCTCTGCGTGCTGGTAGCTTTGGGTATATTAGCAGCCATATTGTTCTAGATCAAAGTCCTGTTGAGTTCTTGAATCTGATTGGTCAGGAGGTGTTGATGTGTTGTTGTCTGTAACAGCAGCAATAATGAAATGAAATTTTTTATTTTATTTTTTAATGAAATATTTTTTACCCTCAATCATTCATCTACTCTTCCAAAGTTGTTCTTGTAGCCAGAACGCTCCACCTCAATGCATGCAAAAGCTGTTGAACATGTATGGAAGGAGTCTACAGTATCAGCGATTTTTTTTTTTTTTTAAGTTTTAAAAAAAAGTACAGCTGCTATAATGTCAAGCAGAACAGGAAGCATTAAATGTATCTCTGAATGGTTACAAAGTCTTTTCTGGACATTTTCTGGACACACCACGCTGATGATAATCACCCTATAACCTCCCGGCCCGTTGGGTTTTTACTCCTAACTGAACATTCTGACACTCTGACGGCGAATAATTCTATTTACCTGTAAAGTGTTTTTATTTTTAAGGCCACTTATAAAGATAATGAGGATGTGGAAAATTATAAGGGAGTACAAACCGATCCTTCCGGAAACAGATTTTTCTCCGGGGATTGCTTTCGAAAAAAGCCCAAGCCTGCAGTAGCTCGACAGAGAGAGAGAGAGAGAGAGAGAGAGAGAGAGAGAGTTCTTTTTTATTATTGCTCTGGAGATTCATGCATGGTTGCTGTGTAATTATTCTTAATACACTTTGCACACTTCATAGTCATTAGGAGAGCGTTTAAAACAGGATTTATCGCTGCGTTCTGACCTTCTCGCAAAGTCATGACGTCTCATTTTTCCCTCTGCTTTCTTTTTTTTTTTTTTTACAGTAATTCCACTCGGAAAGGTTTTCTCGTATCCACTGAGGACCTGCAAAGACAAAGGAGATAGAAGATGTGTACACGAGTTGTTTGTGTTTAAAAAAACAAACAAAAAACAAAAAAAAACAAAGAAAGGACAAACAGGAGAGAGAAGAGTAATTAATAACAAGCAAGAAAAACAATGTTTATCTAAACCAAAACCAGCCCCTGGTGGTGGAGTCATAAAGCGGATATTTACCTTCTGGAATACCTTTAATACACAAACTTTACACCTGGAATAGCGGAAGGTCATGACCCAGATGCCATGCGGATCACCACGGTGACCGGCCTTCTCAACCCCGCCCCTTTCTTTTTCCTATTGGCCCAGCTGCTGTTTTGGCTCCTCCTCCTGGGCCAAGACTTCGCAGGAGCCACATCGACCTGCCCGACACCTTGCAGCTGCTCCAATCAGGCGAGCCGGGTCATCTGCACGAGACGAAACCTGGATGAGGTCCCGGAGAATATATCCAACAACACACGATACCTAAACTTACAGGAGAACTCGATACAGGTAAATACTGTGCTGATAAATATTGATCTTGAAAGCTTACTTACAGAGCTGCAGCACTTGTTCACTCGATTGTGTGTTTGCTGCTTGTCTGTCAACGGTTTCGCAGTTTTAATTACTGCAGCACAGAGAGCCGGTAACCCGAGCGCTGCTTAGACGGTGAGAAGAAGGCCGTGTAAGCATCTTTCACTTGACTGCTGAGACAGAAAGCAAATAAAAATAATTACAGTCGCCCTCAAAGCCGGTTGAGTTTCAGTGCTGAATCAGGTGTTGCCAAGCGACCCAATTCAAACACAACGTCTTTAGGTTTTAAATGCTTGGAGAATTTGGGGAGGCGATCCCCTTGCGGTTTGGTCTGCATTTTTTATGCATTTATTTATTTATTTTTTACATAATAACACTAATAATAATAAAGACGATGCCATTCATCATGCCTACCTGTTAGCATAAAAGATTGATTTGTTGTATCCCAGAGCCCCACTTGAAATGATTAAAAATCTAAAAATGTTTCAGCACCTGAGGGCATCCTAGATATTTTCTCTTTTGGCTTCTTTTCCTTTCGTCGCCGTGTTACCCAGAGATTAAAGATTTGTCAGGTTTTCTCAGTTCTCTTGAACACCCGCACCCCTCCCCTACCCCCGCCGATCCCACCAGCCCACAGGGTTTCACACTCTCACTTTAGCTCCCCTCCCTTCTTGCTCTTCACACAGAGAGTGAGATGGCGATGAGCCAGGAGAAGCCTTTTGCTCTCTTCCAAAGGGAAGTAGCTAAGGCTGCGGCTAATGTGCCAGTTCTCTCCGAGTCCCGAAGGTGTGAAATTTCGACGGTACTTGAAACGCAGTCACCCTTCATCACGTGTCGTGAGGGATTTCAGACGCGTCTAACAAGATACGCCTTGGTTTCTCCTCGGTGGTTTTAGTAAAGCTATTTCTCCGTCCGTGATAAATTTCTTTTACACGTGCCACCAGCAGGCTGCTGCGAGGTGTTTGTGAGGTTTTTATCAGGTGATACTATCAAACAGTTGTAGCTGATGGAGCATGGACATGTTTTATGTGCATTTGCTTTTAAAAATAGGATATACTGCAAATATACAGAGTGTTCCAGAAGTTCCCGTATGCAGTGCGGCAATCGTCAGTATATATTAGACACCCGCTCATGGGCGCCCTCTTCTCAGTTTCGCAACACTTTTAGAATTTGGTTATAAGCTTGGTAACTTTGTCCTGTATGATTCATCTTCCCATCAAAATGTTGTGACAGCTTCCCAATCCAGTCATTATTTCAAAATATTCTTCTTTTGTCTAAGGTATTTTTATGAGCTATCAGGAAACATATACACCAATCAGCCACGATACTAACACCAGCACCAGGTGAATTGAAAAACATTGATTATCAATTATATTCCAGTAAACTGGTGGCAGGATCATGGTCACCCAAGGCTCATCTGTGCCTCTGGGGACCAAATAGCAGGTCCGATCCGACAGAAAAGCCAATGCAGCTCAAAATGCGGAAAAAAAGTCAATCCTGGCCCTCATACTCCTACCGCGTATGGAGCTTTGCAGGCAAAGAGCTCAAGGTTGTTGATTTGTTGTACATTCCATCCGTGGAATGTGCCAGACAAATACGTCCAATTCATGTACGCTCACCCTGCATCTCACAGCACCCAAAGCCTTGGCCTGTAATGTCCTGGTGCCAGACACCACAGCAAACCCCCAAAGGTCTTGGAGTGGAGTCATTCCCCGAGAGGCCAGAGCTGCCCAGTTGGCACAAGGCAAACTAACAGAATATTGGGTTTAATATTGTTGTGTTTCAGTGTTAGGGCTGATGGGTGTATACAGGAGAATACAAGTTAAGAATGTAAAATTCTGGAAACCATTTTCCAAATAGACTTTATTTTACTATAAGAGTATTTTTTATAGGAGATCTGTGGGGTCTCCTTTTTTGGAGGTTTTTGGAATACCCTGTAGCACAAACAAAATGACTCTGGAAGCTCAGTTTTTTTAAACACTAGTTCGCTGCTCAATAATTCATGAAAGGTACTTTATATTTTATCTTTGAGTGCCCTGTTTGTCTAAATATTTTATAAGAAGTGGACAGGCAAATCAAACTTAGACACAACTACAATCACATAGCTGAGTTTTAACTTGCGCTCCATTAGCTGTAATATCAAACTTCTGACAGTTTATACATTTATGTCAAATTATACCTAAGCAGTCACATCAAATAGTAAATACTACTAATACTGTGTAGTTAATGAAAGCAAAGGACTTAACCTGACCTTCTCTCACCCAGGTGATAAGATCTGACACCTTCAAGCACTTGCGACACTTGGAGATCCTCCAGCTCTCCAAGAACCAGATTCGTCAGATTGAAGTTGGTGCGTTCAATGGCCTCCCGAATCTCAACACGTTGGAACTGTTCGACAACCGGCTCACTCTGGTGCCATCACAAGCATTTGAGTATCTCAGCAAGCTTCGTGAGCTCTGGCTTCGAAACAACCCCATCGAGACGTTGCCTGGCTATGCCTTCCACCGCGTGCCCTCCCTTCGCCGTCTTGATCTGGGCGAGCTCAAAAAGCTGGACTACATTTCAGACGCTGCCTTTGTCGGCCTTGTTAATCTGCGCTACTTGAACCTGGGCATGTGCGGTCTGAAGGACATCCCCAACCTGACACCTTTGATCCGGCTGGAGGAGCTGGAGCTTTCTGGAAACAGGCTGGAAATCATAAGACCTGGATCCTTCCAAGGCCTGGAGTCCTTACGCAAACTTTGGCTTATGCACTCCCAGATGTCTGTTATTGAGCGTAACGCTTTCGATGACCTCAAAAGTCTAGAAGAGCTGAATCTGTCTCACAATTCCCTGCACTCACTTCCCCATGACCTTTTCACCCCATTGCAGAAGCTGGAGAGAGTGCACCTGAACCACAATCCCTGGGTATGTAATTGCGATGTGTTATGGCTTAGCTGGTGGCTGAAAGAAACTGTACCAAGTAACACAACTTGCTGTGCCCGCTGCCATGCACCACCCTACCTGAAGGGCAAATACATTGGAGAACTGGACCAAAGCCACTTCACGTGTTATGCCCCTGTTATTGTCGAGCCTCCCACTGACCTCAACGTGACTGAAGGTATGGCTGCTGAACTCAAGTGCCGCACCGGAACCTCCATGACATCTGTAAACTGGATTACACCCAATGGAACTCTGATGACCCATGGATCATACCGTGTCCGAATCTCTGTGCTACATGATGGAACTCTGAATTTCACAAATGTCACCTTGCGTGACACTGGTCAGTACACCTGCATGGTGACCAACTCAGCTGGCAACACCACAGCAACCGCTGTCTTGAATGTCACGGCAGCAGATACCAGTGTCAATTACACTTATTTCACCACTGTCACTGTTGAAACTGTAGAATCCACAGGAGAAGAGGATTCTGCCATACGATCGTTCAACGAAACTATCATCCACATTCCTGGTCCTACACCTTCTGGACGTCTCTGGCATGATGGCATCCCAACAACAGCTTCCTCTCTATCGGTTTTTGGATCGTCTTCTTCTCCGCGAACAACCAAACCTACATTTACTGTCCCGGTCTCTGAGCCGAGCTACCCCACCGGGCTGGATGATGTAATGAAGACTACTAAGATTATAATTGGCTGTTTTGTGGCTATCACTTTCATGGCAGCTGTTATGCTGGTAGTCTTTTACAAGCTGAGGAAGCAGCATCAGTTGCACAAGCACCACGGACCAGCGAGAGCGATTGAGATTATCAACGTCGAGGATGAGATTGGTGCCAGCGCTAGCGTCCGTGGAAGTGGAATCTCTGGCGGTTCCACTATGCCCCAGGCCGGATCCAGTGGTGGAAGCCAGAGCTTAAGGCTGCATCATCCGGAGATCGTCAACCTACCCAACCTGGCTCGGACGGACCACCTTAACCACTACTATAAGCCCCACCACTTCAACAACAACATGATGAGTTTGGGGCTCTCTGGCAGCTCTGGGCTCGGCCTCAACAACAACAACAACCCTTGTTCCCAGGGCCAGCCCACGCCGATCTCCTGTTCCCAGGTGCCAGTCTCAGTGAGCTCTATTCCATCCTCAATGCCCCTGCCCACCCTAGGTATCCACGGATCACTCAAAGGCCTAATGGGTAAAGGGCAGAACCCTCAAATTGAGCCTTTACTCTTTAAGAGTGGCTCCAAGGAGAATGTCCAAGAGACCCAGATCTGAGAAAGTGAGAGAGATAGAGAGAGAGAGAGAGAGAGAGAGAGTGAGAGAAAGGGAATAGAGAGATAAAACAAGGGAGGGAAAAGTAAAACCATGACATGAGGGAGACAGAAACAGATGAAGTGTACTGGCTGTTCAGCCCCCGTGGCTTTGTTGTTCTCAGGAGTAACGAGCGAGGTAGACCCAGCATTGTATGACATATTACCTACACAAGAAAAAGACGTTGCTGTGAACCACTACGCCGCAGCGCCTGAGACAAAGAGAGGGAGGGAGAAAAAAAAGCAAGAAAGACACATGCCGCAGCATTTAGATTAATGCTTACCGAACCAACGCTGACTACGTTCAATGTCAAAACGATACCATCAGCCGAGCGAGCACTCTCAATACACACGGTATCGATTTAATAAACGATCAGTAACTATGTGCCAAACTCTCACAGATATGTGCCAAAGCTAAATCTTTGTGCATTACAAAGCTCAGAACAATAAGACAGATATGCGAAGATGCTGTAGGAAAATAACTCCACACACAGTATGCAGTAAATGAGACGTTTATAAATTTGAGAGCAAATTTTTTTTATATATGTATATCGAACATACAGATGTGTTCTAAATATGTATATATTACACAAGCAGCCGGAAGCGTCCTAGCCTCGGCGTAGGAGTGCCAAGTACAGTAGGTCAAGATTATTATTTCATTAGCTGTAGAGGTTTGCAGTAGCATTCAGGGTGGACGGATAAGACAGACCAGCACTGTGTTGAGGGCTTGTGCTTCGTTCTGATGGACTCCGCCATATTCTCACTTTCTCTATCCTTTCAACACCGCGAGGTGGAAGGAAGGAAAAGACAGAGCAATTTTTCGTTTCTTTTGTTTTTCTCAAAGGAACCTAAAGGGCAAAAGACAATTATCTAAAAATTTGAAATAACAACAACAACAACAAAAATAAACTGTGAAATGACACGATATATAAATATATTTTTCATTCAGAGAAATAAATTATGAAGAATCTTAAAAAAAAAATTTTTGTTTGTTTTTGACCGAAAGCCACGTCTTTGGATGGATCGAGCGTCTGCACTTTGCCGACATTTAGCGTGCTCGCAAACGGCCAAACGTCGGGATTCTTCTGGAGATCCCGGGGTTTCTGTTCTGACTCGTTTTTAGTCCTTGAAGTCCCTCTTCCCTAATTTTTTCTTGTTGAATTTTACTAACAGGGTTTTTCGGTGACGTGTCATGATTTGTTCATCCTTCAAGTGAAATCGATCCCTGATTCCTGTTGAACATTTTAGTGTTAACGATGTTGAATTCAATTGAATTGTACGGATTGACGGGGGGAAATAAAATCACCGACACACTATGCTAACCATGACGCAGTAATAGGTAACGTAACTAAAAGCAAAATGTGAATTTTTTTCTAAATGCTGCTATAAACACAAACCGAGAGAGAGAGAGAGCGAGAGAGAGAGAGAAAGAGAGAGAGAGAGAGCTATATATATAAATATATATAATAGAGAGAGAGAGAGAGAGAAAAGGAAAGCTAATTTTTTATGATGATTTGTCCCTCTATATTAAAGACATAAATACAATTTTATGGGTCTTACACGTAATAATTCTAATTATAAAAATGCCTATATGTCAGCTTTTTTTTTTACTTTTTATTTTTACTTTTTGTTAAAGTTTCATTTCCGTTCCTTTTGTATCCAGAGGTGATGTTTGTATTTCATTGTGCTAGACGTGATTGTCACCACAGCGGATGACATTTTATTCCCAGCGGAAAAAACAAACAAACAAACTAACTAACTAAACCAACTGAAGCAAACATCAAAAAAAAAAAACAAACATTAAAACAAACAAACAAACAAAAAAAAAAAACAGGAAGGGCGTCTGATCGAGGCGTCTTTTCGACACTGTTTTCTACGACCTCAACCAGGAGCCTGGATATATTTTTTCCCCTCGTGTGACTGAACAGAAAGCCAGGCTCTGGCGTCAACGTTACTGCAGCGGATTAGAACCTCGTCGACTCGGACAGATACTTTTCAAGAAAGCCTGATGACTCTTATGGGAGACAAAAAAAAAAAAAGGCTAAGAGATGGAGAAAAGTATCTGCAAGGATGATTTTTTTTATGGACAAATATCTGAGAAAATATAGAAATATAGAGCTCTTTTAAAAGAAAACAGACCTATTATGATAATAAGTGTCTTTCATTATTTGTTTTTATCTAGTTTCATTTTTTTTCTTCTTTTTTTTTTTTTTTTTTAAAGATCGAGTGTTATCTTAATTGTAATATTGTTATTGTTATTATGATTAGCAAACTCGTTATTCTGAGAAATATTCTGTTTAGCGGAATTAAAAAGAAATATGGCACACGAAACATGGGAAACATACAGAGTCCTTGTGCTGTTTAATTGTATTTATTTGTTTATTGATATTCTTAGTCGCATTATGATTATGATTATCATTGTTATTATTATTTATATGAGCCGGTGGTGTGTCATGTGTGTTGCTGCTGCTGCTTGGAGGGATGATACGAGAGCACAGAAAGAGTCCTGTTCTCAGAACGACACCTATTAGCGGTGCTGAGAAGAGCCGCTGCACCGTGTCAGCATCCCGTTTCCATGGCAACCTGCCTTCGATATAATTGAGCCGAACCGCATCAAAGCTGACGTGCCGTCTTTGCTGGTCCATTTGCTGGTGTATCTGAAGATCCTTCAACCTGAAACACACACAAACATGGGCACGGGCAGACACACACACACACACACACACACACACACACACACACACACACACACACACACCCTCTCTCTGGCCCCAGCATTTTCACTCATTCCCACAGCGAGGTTTCCTTGGCAACTGTTGCCGCTGCGACGGTCACCAGCGCTGTGTTCAGGTCTCTGATGCAAATGTGAGGACAGAAAATGTTTCTTGAAGGTGTAACACACACATATGTGCACACGCACACACACGCGCACACACACACACACACACACACACACACACACACACACCAGTTCATTGACATTCATGAAGCTCACACAGCCGTAACTAACACAGCACTGATCTTCCACATGCGCAGGTGTGTGTGTGTGTGTGTGTGTGTGTGTGTGTGTGTGTGTGTGTATGTGTGTGTGTGTAATGATTTTCCAATTTATCCTGGTGCAGAAATTGAAATCTAAATATTAACAATGTGTTTTGGAACAGCGATAAACATTGTGTAAAACCCAATAGCACGCGCGCAGTGTTTATTCATACGCTTGACAATTTTGCATTCTGTTTATTCATCATGGGAGAAATTATATAATCATACAGTCTCTCTCTCTCTCTCTCTCTCTCTCTCTCTCTCTCTCTCTCTCTCGCTCTGTCCTTCTCATGTAAGAGGTGTGGCCTTTATGCATGCCTCTTAAAGTAAGAAGGCGTGGTCTGCGTTATTACAGATGTTGAAGGAGGTGTGGCTTCTGTGTAACTTCCAGCAAAGGAGGTGTGGCTTCTGTGTGTGCCTCGGTAAAGGAGGCGTGGCTTCTGTGTGTGCCTCGGTAAAGGAGGCGGGTGGCATCTGTGTGTGTATGTGCCCTAGTTAAAGGAGGTGTGGCTTCCGTGTGTGTCCCAGAAAAGGAGGTGTGGCTTATGTGTGTGTCCCAGAAAAGGAGGTGTGGCTTATGTGTGTCCCCCCCAGAAAAGGAGGTGTGGATTATGTGTGTGTCTTGGTGAAGGGGGTGTGGCTTAATTTGTGAATCCTAGTAAAGGAGGCGTGGCTTCTGTGAGTCTCAGTAAAGGAGGCGTGGCTTCTGTGTGAGTCTCAGTAAAGGAGACGTTGAGTGTATACTTCTAAAAGAGCCCTAAATGGTGTGCTATTACAGTACTTATGTTAAATGTGTTTAGTTGTGTATAATTTAAAGTGAGACATCACAGAGGTAAAGAGTGTGTGTGTGTGTGTGTGTGTGTGTGTGTGTGTGTGTGTGTGTGTGTGTACAAATCAGTCTCTATGAAGCTTCTAATGCCTTCATAACCCGCGAACTGTCTACTTCTTTCTGCTCTGTAGCACTGCAGTGCCTGAGTCACAGAGAGGAAAACACGGCTTACAGCGCCAGCAGTCCTCAGCTCTCCTATAACACACACACACACACACACACACACACGCACACACACAGATTCTAGTTCCATCTTCGGCGAGCCCCAGATTGCTCAAGACTGATGAGGGTTTATGCAAATAAATACAGTGCTGCTGCTGCTGCTGCTGCTGCTGCGAGGTCAGCTAACCACCGCTCTTCTCCATGTGCCCGTCTGTCCATCTGTCTGTCCGTCTGTCTGCCTGTCCGTCTGGCTAGTCAAGGGCCTAAAAATTGGCTTCAGTTTTGACCTTTGTGTCATTAGAGTTTCAGTTTTCTTGATGTTGCTAAAGCTACACTTCTACTTTGACTGTTTCAAATCACTGACACTGGAGACTCCTTCCATACATGTTAAATAAAAAACGTTACTGTATCAAAGACAGTTCATGTGGAGCGTCCCCTGTACATGTGTCTGTGAATATGCTGTTACTATGGCAACAATAACGTATCAGAACGAGAGCAATAATACAATCCTGCACTACTGTCAGAGTCCCTGTTATCGAGAAGTAATCAACACCTTCCATTAACGTCCTCATGCCCGAGTGTATTTTTCTGCGTGTAAACATGGGCAGGCGAGTGTGAGAAGGGGTGGAGCTGACCATCCTTTTTTTTTTTAAACCCGGCGGTTTCACAGTCTCTGCAGTGTTGCGGGTGATTATTCATAACGGGCTGTGTTCCAAATGACCTTGCTCACTGTGTGTAGTGCTCTATTTTCCCACAATGCACTGCATTATAGATAATGTTCAAATGATATCTCCTACAATATCTATAATACACTTTATTGTCACTTACATGATGAGTAGCATGTGCTACGCCATTTATGTGGATAGTGAAGAGAATGTGGTTTTGGACACGTCCACGCTGTAATAATAGACAGATGTCAGTGGCCTACATAATAAAGGACTAATATTAATGAGATTAATGAGACCACGCCCACAATGGATTAATGTTTGTGATTTGGGACACGCCCACTATGGAGTCAGGTTAATGTAATTTGGCACATGGCTTTATGTTGTGTGAACTAATGTTTATGTGATTTGGGACACTCCCACACTGGACTAACGTTTATGTGATTTGGGACACTCCCACAGTGGACTAATTATTAGATTTGTAATACGGCTACAGTGGGCTGATGCTGGTTAGATTTGGGACACGACCACAGTTGACTAACTTTTATGTGATGTGGGACACTCCCACAGTGGACTATTGTTTATGTGATTTGGGACACTGCCACAGTAGACTAATGACTAGATTTGTAATATGGCTACAGTGGGCTGATGCTGGTTAGATTTGGGACACGACCACAGTGGACTGGTGTTGATGTGATTTTGGACACTCCCACAGTGGACTAATGTTTATGTGATTTGGGACACGCCCACTATGGACTCAGGTTAATGTAATTTGGCACATGGCTTTATGTTGTGTGAACTAATGTTTATGTGGACTAATGTTTTTGTGATGTGGGACACTCCCACATTAGACTAACGTTTATGTGATGTGGGACACTCCCACATTGGACTAACGTTTATGTGATGTGGGACACTCCCACATTGGACTAATGTTTATGTGATGTGGGACACTCCCACAGTGAACTAATTATTAGATTTGTAATATGGCTACAGTGGGCTGATGCTGGTTAGATTTGGGACACGACCACAGTGGACTGGTGTTGATGTGATTTGGGACACGACCACAGTGGACTGGCGCTGATATGAATACAAGCCTGCAGTGGACTGGTGTTGATTAGATCTGGGACACGGCCACAGTGGACTGATGCTACTGTCATTTGGGACACGGCAACAGATGTTGGATGTTTTTGTGGATTACAGTTCTTGTTATCTTTCCTGTTTCATGAGTAGAATGTAATTTGGGTGCGTTTTACTGTGAGCTGATTTTGGTATGATTAATGATTCATGCTCCGAGGTGACGTGTTCATGTTGCCTATACAGTGGACAGTGTGTGGACTAATGTTTATGTGATTTGGGACACGCCCCCCAGTGGAAGAATGAGATTCAGAGGGTGACGGAATATAGATTTTGATCAAATCTATAAAGCAATACTGCTGATGATTGTGTGATTTAGGACACGCCCTCAGTGAACCCAGATGCTCGGGGTGCTGTGGATGTAGCAGTAATGAGCAGATCTTACATTAGTGTGCCACTTTGTTGGTCTTAAACATAGGGAAGAGGGAGCAAGGTGACATTTTGAACAAGGTGTCTGGTGGTGCAGCGATGTGTCCTCCTTCCTGTCCTCTGATTGGCCCTGAGTCGTCCTCAAGTGATGATCGGGAAATCTAGGGCAGCTCTCACTTTCAGGGAGAAAAGTGGGGAAAGAGAGAAAAGTGTCGTTCCAGCAGTTTCTCCAAGGGCTCGTTGTTCTCAGTCATTTGAGCTTTGGCTGAAAAGTAATGAACGGTGGAGGAGGAGGAGTGATGTCAGAATTAAGCTCTCGAGCCAGGCAGGAAAATCTCTGATTACCATTTGGACAAGCTATGTCTTTTATATCCTTTATTTACATTTAGGCATTTGGCAGACACTCTTATCCAGAGCGACTTACTTTATGATTTCCAAGCATGGGCAGGGCCAGAACTTTTATAATGGGGTGGCCGGGTTAGATCCAGTTGGGGTGGCAATCTAGGGTGAGATAAAATACTAATCCACGTCCTTTAAACATGACATAATGATGTTATTTATCTGTATGTAGCCTGAGTAGGAACTCAGGCATAAAGCCTAAGCCAGAGTAGTTCAATCATCAAGCTCAGTGCTAAACATTATAGTTAGCATTAGCTAACCGTATCTAATAACAAACTGAAGAAAAACGCCTGAATATGCATTCTGATAGTAATTAACCCTTTAATGAACCCTTCTGCTCAGCTGGTTGATGCTGCACATTTATAGTGGAGCTAATGCTATGAGTAGCTCTATTCAATTTTTCAATGACGCAGATAGCTTGTTTGAATAAAACTTTGCGTTGTGCGTCACTCTCAGGTTACAGGAGGATGTTGTCGTAGTTGTTTATAGCTCTGCCATGGGCGGAGTTTAGTACGTTTCAGCAATCGTTCAGTGCAAGGTAGTTAAGACGTTGGGTTTGCAGCTGGTAAGCGATGTAGAAGATGTAAGCACGAAGATGTCCTTGCCGATGTTAGCATAAATCTTGAAGCTTTTGAAGCAAAACTCTTTAGATGAAGGTTAAGTTAGAGCAAAAAATAAATAAATAAAATTTACTCCACCGCTATGCGCAGGTACGTCAACCGGCAGTGTGATTTAATTCTCAAGTGAAAACAGGAGCTAAATATTTTCAAACAAAGATTTTTGAGTTTGATTTAAAAATCCTATAGGAGTTGCTGTGTATTTAAATAGTATGTCATTTTAATTGCCTTATAAATATAATGCATCATGACATTATAAAGGATCCGTTTTGGTCATTTAAATTGTATTGATACTTTCAGCATGAAATATCGTAACATCTCAACCATTTGGAAGAGGCTTATTCTGGATTCTGGAAAAAAAAAGGCATAGAAAAAAGTCATTGCATTGTTTTTTGTTGTTGTTGTTGTTGTTGTTGTTGTTGTCCTTATTGAAGATGTTAAAGGATTTAACTGGCCAATCACAGCAAAACCTGGTCAGGTTTGAATCACATACTATTCAGTAGCTACTACAGTACAGTATGTCTTCCTGGGCAAAGCAAAACAAACAAACAAACAAACAAACAACAAACAAGTTTACTACACTGTATGTCGACTGGCATTGTGGTTAATGTAGGAAACGTTACAAGAGCTAAAGAAATTTAAACACATTTCGATTTAAGAGCTAAATATTTTAAAACCGAGACGTTTAATTTGCTCCGCTCAAATTGCATTTGATTACTCCAGCTCATCAGCTGATGGAAGGGTGTTACTTTACTTTGCCAGCTCGTTAACAAATCGATGAGACTGTACAGAGTGAAAGAAGGCGAGTGTGTAAGTCTCTGAGGAAATCAGTCCAGCTGCATGACCGGCTTTATCTTCCTCTCCACAATAAACACTTTTCTTGCTCATGTAACATGGCGAGTGCGGATTTCTGAGCGCGCTCGTCAACGCTTTCTTATCTAAGGATAAAGATTTCTTCATACACACTATGGACAACCTGCCATGACTTTGTACCCAAACACATAGACCTCAATATGGAGTCGGTCCCCCCTTTGCAGCCATAACAGCTTCCACTCTTCTTGGAAGGCCGTCAAGATGTTGGCGTGTTTCTGTGGGAATTCGTGTCCGTTCATTCTGTAGAGCGTTTATGAGGTCAGACGCTGATGTTGGACGAGAAGGCCCGGCTCACAACCTCCGTTCCAGTTCATCCCAAAGGTGCCCGATGGGGTTGAGGTCACAGGGCTCTGTGTTCGGGCCGCTCGAGTTCTTCCACACCAAACTCATCAAACCATTATGGTCTGTATAGTCCTTGATTTGTGCACTGGGACGGAGTCATGTTTTAATAGAAAGGGCCTTCAGCAAACTGTGGACACAAAGTTGGAAGCATATCATTGTCCAAGATGTCTTGGTATGTTGAAGCTTTAAGACTGGCGCCTTCACTGGGATACGGGGCCCGATTGAAACACCTGAAATGAATAATTAACAGGCTTGACCAAACATTTTTGTCCATGTAGTGTGTGAAGTGAAGTCAAGTCAAGTGAAGTTACGCTAAGCTGAGATCCGTCTTACAGCCTCATTCGATAGATCCAGGCTGCAGTTACTGTACATCAATATTTTTATCACCTTTAAATAAAACAAGTTTAAACAATAATATTAAAACATAGCTCATTCACATAAACATCACATTGTTTTTTTTTTATTCTAGCTCTAACAATATTAGACTTAGTACTCATCTTCTCCTTACAGTATGTAGCAGCTCTAAAACCAACTTGGAGCAGACTGCCACCTGATGTATCCGAGCGTGTAAAGACTCTAATGTCCTTGAGCACAGAACAACATTACATTACACTACATTAACGCATTTGGCAGACGCCTTTATCCAGAGCGACTTACATTTTTACCTCATTATACATCTTAGCAGTTGAGGGTTAAAGGCCTCGCTCAAGGACCCAACAAGGGCAACTTGGTGTTGCTGGAGTTTGAACCTGAGACCTTTCGGAGTGTAGTTCTGAAATAGAAAGTGCGAATGCTTTAAAGCTATAAGAGGATTTGCTTGGGTGTCTAGAATCAGAGTTATAAGTACCTAGTGGTCAAAAATGTGAACTGCAACCAGCACTTGTAGATGTTGATCAGGGCAGGAATCGCGCTGCCACATGCGCATGGCTGGATCAACACAGAAACATTAACGGCAGATTTTTTTTTTGATTGATTTGAATTATTAAATTTTTTTAGATTTACACCAAATTGAGAATAAATTACTCAAGAATGGCGAAGGTATTTGTGCGTGCAGAATGACCCAAAAATTAAAAATAATGAAAGTCTTATACAAAGCGAAAATGTACTGTAAGTGCAGACGGAGTTTCTGTGCTGTAGATAAACAGTGTAGTCTAAGACGTACTGCACAGATTAAGAGAGGAAAAGAGGGATGATGAAGTAAACATGTCTGTACAGTGCACGTTTGAAATGCGTGCGCACCACCGTGAGCTTGAATCCAATACAAAGGCTGAGATATAAAAAAGAATGAGATATATCGTCCTTATTCGATGTGCTGATTACTTGGATTAGTTTGACGACTCGTGCGTGAATTTATTTTTTATTTATTTTTGCTGAAACCTGGCAACCCTGGTGTGGAAACAAGAGATCTTCTGCGTCTGAAAAATGAAATGTGAAAGCTGTGCGTAACAGATGCGCTACAAATAAACAGGCGTTCAGGAATTCACAAATTGCTTCTCAGATTATGATGGTAATCTGATTAGCGTTGTTTTAAAATAAACACGACAGTCTTTGGATTCAGAGCATCACTTCGGTCCATTTTTCCTCCTAGTTAGCGTTTGCTTTTCTTTTTTTCCATCAGCACCGGTCGTCTAAAGTTTGCCGAGACTCGTTTCCAGCATGCGAATGAGGCCCGACTCAGAGGTAATTTCATCAGACTTGTACTTATTTCTTTATTTGGCACCAAACTGCATAATTTATCATTTATCTCCAATATTAGCACAATCGCTTAGTTTATTTATTTTCTTTTTTCTGTGGGTTTAACCGAAGAGTGTGTTTGACAGGCCTGAAATTGAACATTAAGCAAGAAAGAGAGAGAGAGAGGTAAAAAAAAAAAAAAAAGTGTGTGTGTGTGTGTGTGTTTGCTAAGTATTAATGACATAGAATGAGATCAGCTGTTCACCACGGCTCTTTGCGTCATCACGGCGATCTGTAAACGTGCCCGAGGCGACTCGTCAAACAGTGATTGTTCTGAGCACACACAGACACACACACACACACACACACACCAAGTTCACACGTTCTCCTCCTCCTCACGGTCCTCAAGCCTCACTCCTGGATAGTCTGAGATCTGTAAAGAAAACCGAATAAAATCAAGGCATTTTATTGCATTTCTCATCTATTAGCCTCATTAATCCTCCAACACGAGAAGAAAAAACAGCGAAAGAACATTTCCCCGTACACAGTATCTTATTTGTCTTGTTTCTGCTTTGTATATGTGTGTGTGTGTGTGTGTGTGTGCGTGTGTGTGTGTGTGCGTATGCAACATCTCTGACAACAACAGAGGGTTTGTCAGAAGGTTCTCAGATGGTCTACAGGGAAGCATTCAGTTTCACAGCTCTTCAAAGAACAGAGAAAAAGTTTCCTCAAAGGGGCATGGATGAAAATAGACACGCGTTTAGGTTAAAAAAAAATAAAGCAACAAAAAAAAAAAAAAAAGAGAAGAGAAAAGAGGATGTTTTTGTTTTATCACTTATCCAACAGTACACTTATCCAATCTCGGAAAAATATATACCTATATATTTCCTCAGGGTTCCTTTGGATTGCTTTAAGAGTTCTTCTTTTTCTTCTTCTTCTTCTTCTTCTTCTTCGAATATACAACCTATGAGGCCATTCCCGTAACAAGAGCTCCTGGTGGGGAAACGGTTCCTCAGGGCTTCTTTACAGTCATCCACGTGATCTTCTTCTCCTAATCTTGGAATGTGAATGAAACCTTCAGTAGTTCCCCAAGAGCAAAAAAAAAAAAAAAAAAAAAACCACTTAAGAACACTTCTTAATTGTGTTCAGTTCATCTCAGTGGGCTCTCCAAGGGTTCTCTGCTTTATAAGAGGAACCTCAGTCAAATGGAATCCCTCTGTTAAAGGGATCTGCAACAAAACAAAAAACTTTTAGAAGTGTAAAATAATATGAAAGTAATCCCATCCTGTTCCTCAAACTGTTATACTTATAGAGGCTCCCTACACAGAAGATGTAAGACAAGACAAAGAACCTTAAAAGCAACATTTTTGAGCACTGATGAGAAAAGAAGATTTTGATGTGACTCTAATGTATGTGAGCCTCGCTGATGAAAAGTTATTGTGATATGGTGAGGAGAAAGTGTGACGTGATCAGGAACCATGATGTGATGACGAGATAAGCATGACATAATGACGGGTAAGTGTGACGCATTGACGAGTAAGCATGACGCCATACCGGTAAGCGTGACACAGAGATGAGTAGGCATGGCATCTGTATGGGTAAGCATGACACAATGACAAGTAATTATGATGTGATGATGGGTAAGAATGGTGTGATGACAGGTGGTTACAGGTCATGCCAGTAGTTAAGGCATTGGACTACAGTTTGGAAGGTCTCAGGTTTAAACTCATGTGACCACCAAGTTCCCACTGTTGGGCCCTTGAGCAAGGCACTTAAACCTCAACTGGTCAGATGTATAATGAGATACCAATGTGAGTCTCTCTGGATAAGGGTGTCTGCCAAATGCCTAAATGTAAATGTAGGTAAGCATGACGTGTTGACGGGGAAGCATGACGTGAGACTGATAAGCATGACGTGATGACGGGGAAGCATGACGTGATGATGGATGAGCATGACGTGATGATGGGTGAGCATGACGTGATGACTGATAAGCATGATGTGATGACGGGTAAGCATGACAGGAGACTGATAAGCATGACGTGATGACGGGTAAACATGACGTGAGACGGGTAAACATGACGTGAGACGGGTAAACATGACGTGAGCCTGATAAGCATGACGTTATGACGGGTAAGCATGACGTGATGAGGGAGAAGCATGACGTGATGACGAGTAAACATGACGTGATGACGGGTAAACATGGCGTGAGACTGATAAGCATGACGTTATGACGGGTAAGCATGACGTGATGACGAGTAAACATGGCGTGATGACGGGTAAACATGACGTGAGACGGGTAAACATGGCGTGATGACGGGTAAGCATGATGTGATGACAGGTAAGCATGGTGTGATGATGAGTAAGCATGACGTGATGACGGGTATCTCATGACATGAGAAGGCGTGACATGATGATGGGTAAGTGTGACATGATGATCAAGCATGATGCAATGATGAGTAAACATGACATGATGAAGGTAAGAATGACACCCTGATGAGTAGGCATGACATGTACGGGTAAGCATGACACAATGACAAATAATCCTTCCATGATGACAAGTAAGCACGATGCACTGATGAGTAAGCTTGTGTAATGAGGAAGCATTACATAATGACTAGTTAGCATTAAATGATGAAATGGATCTCAGGAGAACAAAGCTGTGATGATGTACTGTATGGGTGTATGACATAATGACAAGGAAATGTGGTTTGATGATAGGAAAGCGTAATTCAATGACGAGTAAGCATCACGTGATCATGAGGAAGTATAACATTAATGATGAGGAAGCAACACGTGATGACGACGAAGCGTGACGCAGCAAGAAGGAAGCATGATGTGATTATCACGACAGAAACGACTTGTGATCAAGCATGGCGTCATAACGCTCTACTCAGTGTGCAAAAGTCCTCCGTGGTTAACAGAGAAATCATTCATTTTTATCTGAAAATCAGTCAGCAATTTATCGCGTAGCGTGTTGCATGTTCTCACTCCTTTCATTTCCAACGCCAGGGCTGACAGCTGAATCAAAATGACAAGTTGAAATCCCGACTCTGTACATTCACATGAATTATGAATCACGCTTGTCACTCTCAGAGCAGCACCCGTATCCAGAGACCCCGTGCTGGAACGTCACTGTGAATATCCGTCTGCGCTCTCAGACAGCCCACAGTCAGAAACATCCGCTTATGCACTCCATCCTCGCTGAAACAGGGCGCTCTCAGGAGCGTTTATCCACATGACTGACCGCGGAGGTCGGGGGAAGCTCACAAACGATGCGAGTTTTAATTCCTGTTGTCCTGCTAATCCTGGAATCTCTGCACTTTTTGTTTATTGAGTGCGCCAAGGCCACGTTTTCACTACAATTACATTTAACATCCTGACCGTTTGCGCTCGCAATCACAATTGACGCTGAAATACTCGTCTTTAATGTGAACGCATCCGTTTTCCAAATGATCTATTGATTTCCAGCTCTTCTCATTTTCAGTGCTTTCTAATTTTGCTTGAATCGACTCCCAAAACAATCGAGCACATTAATAAATTAGCGTCCGCATCCTCCCGCTGAACATCATCATCATCATCATCATCATCATCGCTCTCGCTGCACTCCGGTGTTGGCGTGATCACATTGCAGAGGTCGGATGGTGGTGACATTAAAACAACGTGAAACCCAGTCTGAGCGTTCCCCTTCATCTGGCATGGACGCTTATTGGATATGAAAGTGGTTCGGGTCTGATTTAGTGCCGGGTGACACCAAGATCGTGACAAATAATTCATGTTTTATCTCATTTTTCTTGCCTTCTACTATACAGTAGATACAGTTTGTTTTTGGGCTCCATCTCTCATTATAACTTGTGAAGACGGAGAGGTGGAATATTGGTGGGGCTTTCATAGAATGATGATTTGAACAAGGTCAAGGTCGCAGCAAGGTCGAATGCCTTTTTCAATAACTTACATGAACCTGTTTGAAGCTCATTATGTTGCCAAATGTATGTGCACCCCTGACCAACAGTACGTCTGTGTTGATTGTAGTGTTTCACTGGTGTTTGCTCCCATAACGCGCTCCGCTCTTATAAATAAAATGTTGATTGGTTATCTCGTAAAGGTTTTCCACTAGATGTTGAAGCATGGCTAAGGAGGTTTGCCTTCATTCACACGTTCTACAAGAGCGATAGTGGGCTCAGGCGCAGGAGGCCCCTGTTGCAGTTCATTCCAAAGGTGAGGCTTCACTTACTCCGGTTTCCTCCCACAGTCCAAAGACCTGCAGATTAGGTTAACTGGCGTTCCCAAATTGCCCGTAGTGTGTGAGTGAGTGTATATGTGTGTGTGCCCTGCGATGGATTGGCACCCTGTCCAGGGTGTACCCTGCTTCGTGCCCTAAGTCTCCTGGGATAGGCTCCGCCCCCGCGACCCTGAATACAGGATAAAGTGGTATAGATGATGAGTGAGTGAGTGAGTGATATCAGGACTGATTATTAATGCCACAGAATTGAAATGCTGCGCTGAGTTGAGTGTTCAGTGCGGTTAGATATTATTAAACAGTTTATGAGTTGTCCTGTGAGCTCGACAGACCGTGCTTCATCTATCGTAGCTTTATTGAACTCCCGCGTAAGAAGAACGCAGTCTGCCTTCTCACACGGTCAAGGTGCAAGGACGGTTAATCGAGCGGGATCTGCGTTGCGATCCGGTAACAGCGCAGACAAACGACGACTCCGCTCGCTATTATCTCAGCACATAAAAGGCCGAGCGTGAAGTCGCAGTAAAGATTCATCAATATGAAATTAAGTTTAACTGGAATGATCGATTTCATGCTAAACTTTGCCTCCGCCGGTGATTCCTGAGCTCCTTGTTTTCCGCCGATGATCTACTCCTGCAGGCTCAGACTTCATCACTTTTTATATTCATCTCTGTCTTTTTCAAATTATTATTTCTCCGCCGGGAGTTGTGTTCCGGTCTCTGGAGAGAAACACCACAGCATAAACACACACACACACACACAAGCTGAGATCTGATATTACTATAAACCAGACAAGCCTGGATGCTCTCTGACTTATTGATGTTTTTCAGTAAATGTAGTCAGATTAAATTGGAAAAAACTACAGACCAGGAACATCAGGAGCCGCAGTGTTGGACCTGCTCTGTCCCAGTTGTCTAGACATTGCAATTCGGCCCTCGTCACTACAGTAGCTACAGTCACGCTTTTATAACAGTGGTGTCTGTAAGTGAGTGCGATGTATGAGGCAGCAAGGGAACATATTGTCCCTAAAGATGATGTGCTGGAAGCAGGAAAAATGGCCAGGTATAAAGATCTGAGTGACTTTGACAAGTGTGAGGTCTAGAAGACTGGGGCAGAGCAACTCTAAAACCGTAGCTGTGTGGTGGATTGGTGCCAGGGATATGGTGAGGGGGGGCAAGGCTCATTGATGAGAGAGAGTGATACAGATTGATAGAAACATCTTCGCCATGACCACGGCATATCTGACATCTCCTGACCTGGTTGTGTAAGAAATAAGAAGGTGCTCAGTGCATCGGTTAAGTAATTTGCTGCATCTGAACCGCTGCAGTAATTATCCAATGAAAGGTTCGTAACTCTTCACTTAGTTATATCCAGGTGGTGACTGCTGTATATACAGTATATATGTTCCTTCAAACCCAGGTGACAAGATACAATCAGATCATTCATTTAAACACATCAAACGTTTAAAGACAAATGAAAACGCAGTGGTGGAATTCCTCGGAGAAATGTGACAGTGCAAGGAAGAGAGAGAGGGAGAGTGAAGGAGAGAGAGAGATGTTGGCAGTCAAAGGACACTCAGATGTCATTTTTAATCTTGTCGTCTTTATGTATGCTTTGAAAGAGAGAGAGAGAGTGTGTGTGTGTGTGTTCACTTATTTGTACGGGTGTGTAATTGGATTAATCATACAGCTTTCTAAATAAAGGTGTGCGTGGGTGAACGAGTGTTTGGAATGTACATTTACCTGCACTTGCTGTAGGAGTCGAGTTTGTGTGTGTGTGTGTGTGTGTGTGTGTGTGTGTGTGTGTTTATGTGCAACATGTGACACAGGAGGATGGTGGGGGGTGGTGGGGGGCAATGACCTCACCCTTTTCAACCTGCAGCAAGGAGATGAGGAGGAGGATGATGATGATGATGATGATGATGAAGAGAGTCTCTATGTTCTTCTTTTCTATCGCTTTCTCTGCATCACTCAGCACCATTTAAGGAGCTGCCTTCTTCATCTGTGTCACGTGAGAGATGTTTGTTTTTTTCTAATAGTTTTCCTTTGATGGTGTTAACTTTCCCAGGCTTCTCTCTCTCTCTCTGTTCCTGAGATGATCCTCATTCCTTATATGGTAATATAGAACATGCGAATGGCCCGGGCTCTTAGATGTAGCGACGGATGGACGACGAACACTGAGACGTTTGCGTTGTTGCGTCTCTCCCCCTGTCGACAACCGGCGGACACGTCAAGTGATTCCTCACTCATCAATCTTTAAACGTAACCCTGCTCGCCTCCATTCATCCTTCCTCGTCACCTTTTTAAATCTTCTAACCCGTTTAATAACTGACTGCCGGATTTCTCGTGCACAACGTATTGCGATGCATTTTATTTTCCACCTGATCTGTAAACTCCACACTAATTATTCTCATCATAGGTGAACACGAAAAGCCGCGCACAGGCATGTCCGCTTGTTATTGTTATAAATAAGATCTGACCAGTGTGTCGTGCTGTTGTGTTTCTCTTACACCTCCAACAAGCTGCTCACCATTACAAACTTTTATTAATCAAAAATCAACATCTTGTTTTATTCATCCATTTATAGTAACTTTTATTGCTGGTTGAAAAATAATATTTAATTTTCTGACTTCAACAAAGCTGTTAAAATCATTTCTGTTAAGGCAGCCCAGTGGCGTAGTGGTTAGCACAGTCCAAAGACATGCAGGTTAGGCTAATTGGCGTTCCCAATTTGCCTGTAGTGTGTGAATGTGCAGGTGGGTGTTGACCAGAGGTCCTACCATGGTTGTAACACTGGGAATAAATCCACTGACCCCCGTTGGCCTCCACGGTCCCTAGTTGGATTACAGAGGTTTCTACTGTAGGTGGATGAGTGGATTGTTTCTGATAAAGCCATAACCTGTTAATGCTTGCAATTAATTAAAAACCCATAACATGTTAAAATTATAAAATGCAAACAAATTCAGAGCTTTTCGGTGTGATGAAGCTAGGGTTAGGGTTAGGGTTAACCCTAACCCTAACCCTAACCCTAAGTTAGCGCTAATGGAAACAGAACTTCTGCTTCAGTTTAATCGGACCTGACTCCTGGGTCTCAGATCTGTTTCTGTGATCACTGGAATATTTGGGTAATAAGGAGTGGCTCGTGTCGTTGTCATGCTGACTGACGACAACTGACTAGAAGAAATTCTGAATCAGATGTGTCCTGTGTCACACTGAGGGACTCAGCAGTGTAATCCATATGTTCAAGAGCTGCAAACACCAATAAGAACGCAGGCACGTCAGCACACGTCATGCATGAAGACCGGCATGCTGTATGTTTACACCGAAGTGTGCGCGTTAATTAGTTTGCTTCATGACATCGTACAGATCGATGCGTAAAACATAATCTACTGTACCGAAAGCCCTAGTTTTAGAAGTAGCAGCTCTTTCTCTACACGTCTTCTTGGTTTCTCAGAGACATGACGAGTTAACATCAAGTTGAAATGAAATGTCTCTCAAGAGAGAGTAAAGAGAGGCTGGTGAGGGCACGAGTGTTTATAACTGCTATAATGTGAGTTACAACAGGAACGCACTCATCTACATAAAGTCTGCGTAAAGTATGTCCACAAAAATGTACAAAATGTAATGGATGCATTCCTTGAAAATACACCAGGGCACAAAGCTGTTCACAAAGCT
>CM059222.1:29215108-29267608 GCA_030347435.1 Clarias fuscus | reverse complement strand
CTCTTCTGCTTGTTGTCTGTCCTTAGCAGTGGTTTCCTAGCAGATATTCTAGCATGAAGGCCTGATTCACACAGTCTCCTCTTAACAGTTGTTCTAGAGATGTGTGTCTGCTGCTAGAACTCTGTGTGGCATTGACCTGCTCTCTGATCTGAGCCGCTGTTAACCTGCGATTTCTGAGGCCGGTGACTCGGATGAACTTATCCTCCGCAGCAGAGGCGACTCTCGGTCTTCCTTTCCTGGGGCGGTCCGCATGTCAGCCGGTTTCTTTGTAGCGCTTGATGGTTTTTGTGACTGCACTTGGGGACACTTTCAAAGTTTTCCCAATTTTTCTGACTGACTGACCTTCATTTCTTAAAGTAATGACGGCCGCTCGTTTTTTTCTTCACTTAGCTGCTTTTTTCTTGCCATAATACAAATTCAAACTCTTTGAATGAGAAGGTGTGTCCAAACTTTTGGACTGTACTGTATGTCTTGCACACTTGGGTAAAGAGAAGGGCAGACCTGTCAACTGATCACCATCTGGTGGCAGGGGAGGCCCCTCGACAGAACTAGTAAGCCCAAACCAGTAGTGAATTGAGTCTAGGGGTGTCCCCTGAGCAAGAGGCCTTTGAGTCCCACCTCCAGCAAAAAAATTTTGGCATCACCGAGGAAGCTGGGGGCATTGAATCAAAGTGGTCACTGTTCAAAGCTTCTATTGCTGAAGCTGTGGCTGTGAGCTGTGGTCTTAAGGTCCTGAGTGCCTATAGGAGTAGTAACCCTCGAACAGCGTGGTGGACAACGGAAGCGTGGTCATGGAAGTCGTCTGACTGAACAGGGAAGCCTTCAGGGATATGGTGTCCCTGTAATGGGATCAATGTCGATCTCCCTGGGTGAGGTCACTGAGGGGCTGTCTTTGTTGACACGCCTTTTCCATATTGCGCGGAAGTTGGGGATGGTGTCTAAGGAGTGGCAGACTGGGGTGGTAGTTCCCATCTTCAAATAGGGGCACCAGTGTGTGCCAACTAAAGAGCCATCACACGACACAACCTCCTTGGGAAGGTATCCTCTAAGAGGCTGGAAAGGAGGGTTCGGCCGAATGCCTGGAAGTCTTGGAATGACAGACCAGCTTTTTACTCCTGCAGGAATCCTAGAGGGGGTTGGGAATATGCCCATCCAGTCTACATGTGTTCTGTGGACTAAGAGAAGACATATGATTGAGTCCCCCCTGGATTTTCTGTTGGAGGAACTGCTGGAATAGGGAGTGAAGGAGACACTTCTCATCTAATCCATTTATGCCGAGAGTGAGAGCTGTGTTTGTGTTCTCAGCAGTAAGTTGGACCTGTCTCACTGGGTGTTGATTTCCTCTAGGGCTGTGCTCTATCACCATCCCGTTTGTGATTTTCATGGACAGGATATCAAGGTGCAGCCATGGAGGAAAGGGTATCCAGTTTGGTGGTCTGAATATTCCATTGCTGCTTTGCAGATGATGTGCACTTGATGTCATCATCAGTCTGTGTTCTGCAGCGACTGCTGGATCAGTTTGCAGCGGTAGGGATCAGCACCTCAAAATCTGTGCACATTGTTCTCAGCAGAAATCCAATAGATTGTCTACTCCAGGTAGGGAGTGATTCATTACCCCAAGAGGTTTAAGTGGATTTGCCCTCTTGTTTACAAGTGATGGGACATTGGAGCATGAGGTTGGCCCGTCGGTATTGCAGTTGCAAAAACAGAGTTGAGTCAAAAGGCAAAGCTCATAATCTGCCAGTCGATCTTCGTTCCTTCCATTCACCTCTGGTCATGAGCATTGTGCCATGGACGAAAGGACAAGTTCACGAGTACAAGTGATCAAAATGGGTTTTCTCAGAAGGATAGCTAGCTCCTCCCTTCTACGATGAGAAGCCCAGTCATCTGTGAGAAACTCAGAGTAGAACCGCTGCTCCTTTCCATGGAAAGAAGTCAGTTGAGGTGGTTTGGGCATTTAATAATAATGCCTCCCTAGAGAGAAGTTCTTGGCAGATCCAGCTGTAGGGAGGCCACGGGGCAGACCAAGAACTAGGTGGAGAAATTATATCTCCACACTGGCCTAGAAAGGCCTTGGGATCCCCTAGTCCCTTCTGGAACTGCTACCCCCATGACCAGATTTTGAATAAGCTGTCGATGGATGTATGGATGGATGGATGGATGGATGGATTGTCTCCTTCTTTTTTGCTTGGCATTTTTTTAGCAGTACCAGCTTCATTGCCGATCCTTTACGCTTGCTTCCAGATGCAGGCATGTGACAATGTGATCATGTGATCAAACTTCCGTGACCAAACGTGTGAATGCATGTTCATATCTTTCAAGTTTTGTAACTTGAATGTTGAAATGTAGGGGACTTACTGTACTGCAATTCAGAGCATGATTTTTATAATATTTATTTTATAGTAATAGTGTATGTTATTGTTTCTCTATAATCCTGCAGGTGGCGCACTCAGCACTCAGGTGTTCACACAGCATGTTGTTATTTGTGGTAGGACTAAATTATTTGCTAAGTTTGGTTAGAATTGAAACAAAATCTAAACAATATTTAACATTGAGTCGGGATATTTATAAAATTGTGATACAAATGGAAGTGGTGCCCGGGTATCACGATAATATCATATCGGCTCGTCCCTGGTATTTCCCATCACTATATCCGTGGGCCCCATTTCACGTTTTTAAACAGGACCACTATCTTTCTGTCACAAAAATTTCGTTAAGTCAGCTTCATCACACCAGCATGCTGTTGATTCATTTATTGTAATAGTCATGGTTTTCAGAGTAACTCTAGATTATGAAACAATATTTTGTTGACAATGTCAGGGCTTCTATCTACATTTATCTTTTATTTAACTTAATCTGTATTGTCACAATTTTTCTCCAGATCTTGCTTTTTTTAAAAGCTGCATGAGACATAACACACACACACACACACACACACACACAAACACACACACACACACACACACACACACACACACACACACACAAACACACGTCTAGAGAGATTAGAGTGCATATGAAGATATTTAGTGTTAATTATTAATTAGGTGTTCGTTAAGCTGACGGTCTTTACGCCGCCGCTGTCTCTCCTCCACGTCACAGCCTCGTCCACGATAACGATAACTGACGTGATTACGCTATAATTAAGGCCAGGGGAAAAAAAGCGGTGTTTCATTTTGATAACGTGTGTGTTCATTAATATATGAGATTACAGATGAGTGCAGTGGCAAAACACACACACACACACACACACACACACACACACACTGCATCAGAATCCATTAGAACGATGAAGAAAAATCATTTTAGACGGCAGTTTCCAAAACCCATATAAATTTTGAAAAATATATGTGTTAAATTTTTCTCTTTTCTTTTTTTTGATTTTCTTTCCCTTTTCTTTCTTTCAAACCCTAATATCTCATCCTTTTTGTTATTTTTCTCAAGTTGCCTTTTCATTTTGTGTTCATTTCTTGTCTTTACATCTCCTTAGAACTCTTTTTTCTTTTTTCCCCGCTTTCTGTTTCTTTTTTTTTTTTTACTTTTTCTTTTTCTTGTCTAATTTTGTTCTCACATCCTCTCTCCCATTGATTTCTTTCCATTTTTTTCACCTTGATCTTGCTTTTTTCCCTTTGATTTTTACATCTTTCATGTCTTTCCTCTCCCTCCTATCTTTTCAATTCTTTCTCCTTTTCTTTCTTTTCTCTTTCCCTTTTTATTTATTTTCAGTCTTTGACTTTAATTATCCATATTGTCTTTTTTTTCTCTCCATTCTGTTCTTTCAGTTCTTTCTTTCCATCTCCACTTTTTCATTTTCATGTCTTTCTTTTATTTCCTTTTTGTTTCCTCGCCTCTTTTATGTTTTCCATTCATTTCCTGTCCTTATTTGCTTTTGCTTTTCTTCTTCTTTTTCTTCCTTTTGCTCAGACTGTTTTTTTTCATTCATATGTTCATATGTTTTTCCCTGTTTTCATCTTTGTCCTATTATTACAATTTGTTCATTTTCTTTTCTCTTCTCTTCTTTCCCTTCCTTCTCTACTTACTTTTCTTCCTTTCATTTTTACCTTCCTTCAACAAAAAAATCAAAAGAAACAGATTTGAAAATAAAGAAAAATGAAAAACAATAGAATCGTAGAACTTCAAGTTCTGCTTTCGCATTCAGCCATAACGCTCAGCCTTACACACACTACTTAAAAGGACCTATACTGTGTGTGTGTGTGTGTGTGTGTGTGTGTGTGTGTGTGTGTGTGTGTGTGTGTGTGTGTGTGTGTGTGTGTTTAAGGTCTCTAAGGATCAACCAATTTTCAAGTAAGGAGGAAATAAAGCCGAGTGCGATACACAGTGGGATTCTATTAGCAGGAAGTATTTAAAGTTATAAGGACACGAGACTTCAGTAACATTGTGCAGTTATTTAATCGGCCTCGTGGGAACGTTGCAAGTACAAAAGAGCCACAAACTTCACCACCACCGCAGACAGCAGCACTAACCATATACTCACTGAAGTGAAACACTCATACCCACACACACACACACACACACACACACACACACACAACCAAGCAAAACAGAAGCATGCATTGGGAGAAGTAGTGTGTGTGTGTGTGTGTGTGTGTGTGTGTGTGTGTGTGTGTGTGTGTGTGTGTGTGTGTGTGTGTGTTTGAATGCTGTGCAGTCAAGTTTTCACTTCTTTCAAAAGAAAGTTCTCAAAGAAAGTGTTTTATTCCTCTTATGTCACTTTTCAATTCATCTTAATAACACGTCTTAGTTTTTATCCATTTATTGTTACATTTAGAGACGGTGAGACTGGACACAACTCGTTATCTCATATGCTCGTTAGTGCATTTAAGCTATTGTTTAAATAGTTTCTTTACATAATGTCTTTATTGTCCTGGTCGTTGTGTCAGTCATGTTGGAATAGAAAAGGGTCGAACTGTCACGGCAAAGTTCGCCAGATAGCATTGTCCAAGACGTCTTGTTATACTGAAGCATTAAGATCCCCTTCACTGGGGATACGGGGCCTGATTTCATTGATTAACAGGTTTGGACTAATACTTCTGTCCATATAGTGTAGTTAATGTCTCTGTACTTTACTTGATTAGTTTTGTTAGAAGATACTTTTTACTTTTACTCCACTACATCCTACAGCAAATATCTGTACTTTTACTTCTAAATGTCTGCATGGCATTGCATTACCTGACCACTTTAGTGACTAGTTTTTGAAGCGCCACCTGCTGAATATTATGTGTAATTGCATGACTCACCTTTCCTTTGAAACACTCATAATAACGCAACAGGTGTTTAAAACCAGAGTTTTGGCTGAGTTGGTTGCCAATAGTGAGCGAGAGAGAGATTTTTACTAATGAAAAAGGCTACTGTAGGCTAATACAACTCTGTACTTTTGATACTTAAGAAATTTGAAGGTTTTGAAATTTGAGTGCGTTCGTACTTTTACTTGTAAACACACGCCAGTGGAAGACTTTTACTTCAACCTTTAGTCCAGTACAGGATTTGTGTATTTTGTTTTTACTTACTTTATAGCAGTTAACTCCTTTTTGTCTTTAATTTTTTCCCTCTAAACACATCCTCTAATAGACGCCTGGGTAAACCTACCCTCTCACACTGCCACCTAGAGTCAGAACAGTGCTACTACAATCTGTGCGTCCGCTTTGTTCAAACACGTAGTGATTTACATGATGAAAAACTTACGTCCTTGCAGAAGTGAAGCAGATACAGTGGTTATGTCAGCTTTTTTATGGAAATAAAGTCTTCTAAAGAAATGTGCAATATATTAGAGCAGGTAGCAAAGCTACACACATACAGTACTTTATTTGAGTTATTGTATCTGGCAAAGTAATATAAGTATTAAGTAGGTTAATACTGCACAATGCTGTGTAGATAACTGTAATGTGTGTGTGTGTGTTTGTGTGTGTGTGTGTGTAGGTGTGCGTTGAGGAAAACTCGGCAGGCTGACAGAGCCTTAGCCAAGCTTCAGGCTCGCATTTATTTCATGTGTGCTCTTCAGCGCAATTTCAAAACCTCGTCCATGAAGAAACTGTGAGAAAATAAAAATGGAAAAATAAAACATGTGTATTGGGCAGAGCTTAAACAAGCTGATTAAATATTACCCCTAATGTGACCTCATATAAGAATACCACCACCACCACCACCCCCCCCCCTCCTCCACTCTAGCTTGTTGCTCAGCTCTGTGGTTCTCTGGAGGGGGCGTGGCTCAGCAGTAGCTCATTTACGTAAATGCAGAAACAGCATGTTTGAAGGAGGAGTGAAATCGACTGAGTTCGAGGTGTTGAATGACGGGCATTATCACAGAAACACACACACACACACACACACACACTGTGACCTGAGTTAAAGAAATAGCACATGGGACCTTTAAAGGACCAGGGACGTTCATGATGTCGGTTGTCGTGAATAGACGTTAACTGACCTGTGTGTTATTGAAAATGATTCAGCATCATCTAACCAATCAGAATCCAGAATTCAGCAGGGCAGGTCTTCATCATCGTCATCATCATCATCATCATCATCATCATCATCATCATCGTCGTCATCATCCTCCTCATCATCATCATCCTCATCGTCATCATCATCCTCATCATCATCATCATCATCGTCATCATCATCCTCATCGTCATCATCATCGTCATTGTCTTTGAGCTTTCACTTCAAAGCGACATCACAAAAACAGAAACGTCGCCGTGGTCACTGTTGCTACTGGAGACCCCACGAGCCGTTTCCATGGAATTCTGGGTATTTTAGCTTCTCTGAGGGAGAGTTCAGATTGTGGAATAGTCTACTCACTCTCTCTCTCTCTCTCACACACACACACACACACACACACACACACACACACACACACACACACACACACACTACTCTACATGCAATCTTACACTCATGCAGTTCCATTTACACACACTACTACACACACTTACAGTCATACAGTTCACACTCCAGCACTCATACACCTCAATTCAAACACACACACACACACACACACACACACACACACACTGTTATACTCATCCATATGGTTACACATGGTCACACACACACCCTGAACCTCACACACACACACACACACACACACACACTTGTGCCCACATACACACAATCTTGCTTTCATACACTTGTTGCACACACTCAAAGTAAGACACACCAGAACACACATTTTCATTTGTGCACACAGTATATACACTAACACACACTCGCACACACTCACACAAGCTTCCAAACACTCACACACTCTGTACAGATTTTGCTCCCACCTCTCACAGAGGTAAGCTGATTATTACACTCGCTCACACACACACACACACACACACACACACCGCACTTATATACTGTATATGCTCTTACACACTCCTAAACACACTCATCATTCATACTTGCATGCTTACTCAGATTCACACTCACAAACCAGGATAAACACTCAGTTCAATCATGATCGCCCACTCAGAGACCACACACACACACACACACACACACGCACACACACACACACAGTTGTGAGTTTTATTTGAACTATAATATGGAATAAGCGCACTCAGGCAGACGAGAGGCTGCACTCGTGTTTTTGCTGTGCTGTATGTTTTGAAGTATTTGTGTGTGTATCTGGAAATGTGTAAGTCACATGACCTTGCCAGTTACCATGGAGACCAGCACTCCCTTAAGTGACTCCATAGTAATAAATATGACAAGAGTAATAAATAAGGAGCTATAAGAGAGAGAGAGAGAGAGAGGTGGTGTGAAATAAATATAAAGAACTGCGGTTTTACACTTCTATATCTCATATACTGGGGGGGGGGGGGGGGGTGAGGGAGGGGAGGAGTCATGTAAGTTTTCGTATGGCGTCGTCGTCGTTGCCTGACGGGTTTGGTCTGAGGATTTCCCAAACTGCTGATCTACTGGGATTTTCACACACACCCGTCTCTAGCATTCGCCAAAACACAGTATTGGTGATAAAAAGTGTCTCATCAAGTGAAAAAGTGAAGTTTCAGACTGGATCATATAACACCAAGTTTCATAACTGTCACGGCGTGCGCCTGTGATGGGCGTGCGCCCAAATCTATTATCGCCCCTCGCTCACTTCGTAGGCTCCCTAAGTAGGCGGCACCCCTTCTGCAGGTGTGCAAAGGGACGGGGCCGCCTATGCGGGCCGGCTGGCAGTGATTAACGTTAATAGGATCTCGGGCTCGCTCCGCATTATAAAAGCAAGGCGCGGAGTTTAGACCGGGGTCCGAGAAGAGCGTAAAGCGGTGGAGCTCGAGAGTGGCATGGGAGTGGGGGGGAAATGGAACGTGCCCCAGAGACTTAAAAGGACATTGGATTTCCGCCTCTTTGATCTCCGCGCTGAGGACAGCGCAGGAAAGAGCTGCACGAGCTCCCACGTTCATCCTCCGTTCCCGCGTCGAGCCCGCCTTCGCGTCCTCACCGCCAAAGAGGAAATGGCCGCGAGGAGGACAGCGTTAAGGTCGCCGATCCCAGCCGGGAAAGCCGCCCAGCCGATGGACGTCCGAGCGAGACTCCCGCCTGAGGCCGCGCCCACAGAGAGCTGGGAGGGGCCAGGCCGGCCATCGACAGCGGGGAGGAACCGAGAGGGAGCGTGCAGGAGCGCTGCCTCGCATGCTCCGTTCGGCCACTCCGCCCACCGCCGCGTGCCCGCATGCCAGCTGGGCACTGCCTCGGACCCTGCACGTGCACACATCATCCCTTCCCTTTCTCTCCGTCCTCCCTCCTTTTTCCCTTTCCGTCCCCTGTTTATTCCTAATAAATTACCCTTTTCCTCTAAGATCTCGCCTCGTGTCTGTGTTTCATGGTGCCGCCCGTGCAACTTTGGATCGAACCCGTTACAATAACACTTAAGGCTTATATTTTTTTGTAAATATGCATACACATTTATATTTTCATCAGATGAAAAGAAACACATTTGCAAAATACAATTTCATGCCCTTTCATGTCTGTAGTGTCCGTAACCCTTTCATCGCTCGTAACTGTTATTCAGTTGAAACTTTTTAGAAGCCAATTTAGATTTCACATGAAAAGTCATAAACCTGAAAAAATGTGTATTATTCTAAAATGCTAATTTGTTAAGACATTGTTATGGACACTAAGTATTTTTTTTTAGGCTTCTACCAAAAACCACCTTCAGGGTTCGGGGGTTTGACGGACTTGTCCAAGGACCCAACGGTGGCGGCTCGGCGGTGCTGGGGCTTGAACCCCCGACTTTCCAATTAGAAACTCAGAGCCTTAACCAACTGAGCCACCACTGTTCTCGACACACACCTGCTGAGATTCAAACCAGGGACCTGACCCACTCTAACTCTTAGAATACGGTATTGTTCCGTTTAGCTACAGGACACAAGAATGTCCAGACTGGGTCGAAAGGCAACAGTAACACAAATAACATCTCGTTAACTGGTGACAAACCAGCATGCAAGGCTCTGAGTTACTGATTGGAAGGTTGCCGGTTCGACTCCCATCTCCGCTCAAAGTCTCTGGATGCTAAGTGCCTTCTAGCGGTCATTCCTGACTCATCCCTTTCTGCATCCCATCACACAGTCACAAAGCTAAAACTACAGTCTCAAACTGGTTCCTTGAACATGATGGTGAGGTCACTGTACTCACACGTCCTCCACAGTCACCTGATCTCAATTCAGTAGAGCGCCTTTGGGATGTGGTGGAGGTTCGGGAGATGCTTATCATGGATGTGCAGCTGGCAAATCTGCAGATTTGTTGCAAATATGGCTTTCACGTCAATATGGAGCAAAATCTCTAAGGAATGTTCCATCACCTGTTGAACCTATGATAGATCTGGATGGATGGATGGATGGATGGAGATGTACAGTATATTGTGATATAGAGTAGTGATGTCTGAACTCAGCATCATCGTCTCAGTATCTTCACTCGAATCCTGTAAATACTGTACATCCAGAAAAAAAAAAAACAGAGAAAGAACCCCGGAAGTAGTGGTTGTAGAAGTGAAACAGCGTCATGGCAACAGCAGTCGTCCATTGGCGTTCATATTTACAAGTTAACCAGCATTTGGCTTGTTCCCATCCCTCGCTCCGTCTATCCATCTGCTCTATGGCCTCACTCTTTTACTTTCTTTCTTGCAGCGGCGTTGCTGTGGCAACGGAGAAACGTGGGAATACCTCTGTCCTTCAGACAGAAAGAGTGGGAGTGTGGGGGAGAGCCATGCTGATGGGGAAGAGAGAGAGAGAGAGAGAGAGAGAGAGAGAGAGAGAGAGAGAGGGAGGCAGACACGGGGGCGGATAGATAGAAGGAAAAAACGAGAGATGCAGAGAGAAAGAGAGAGAGAGAGAGAGTTGAAAAGTTGTGTGCGTGTGTGTTACAGGTATGCGTGTATGTGTGTGTGTTTGTGTCTCCGCCTCTCCACTGTTGCTGTTACTATGGCAACATAGAGCCTGAAATAGTCAATCTTCATGGCGTGCTATATCAGCTCCACCTATACACACACACACACACACACACACACACACACACACACACACACACACACACACACACACCGTAACCCAACACCAGCCAAATACACACACCATCACTTCCATCAGAAAAATCATAAAAAACACAAATGAAACACACACAGCACCACCTACACACACACACACACACACACACACACACACACACACACACAACATCAGCAAAATACCCTGTGCATAGAGTATATGCATAGAACCAATAGATCTCTCTCTCTCTCACACACACACACACACACACACACACACACACACACACACACATATCTATGCAACCACACACTATGTTACAACACCATCTAAACACACTCCTCTCTCTCTCTCTCTCTCTCTCTCTCTCTCTGCACTGTCTTGGATCAGTTCAGATAGGTTTATTGGCAGCTTGCATTTCCATGGCAACATCGTGAAACCATGACAACCATTTTCGCTATGTGCTGCATTCGGCCCTCCATCTCTGTCTCTTACTCAGCGTACAGGCAGGTGCCTTTGTCACATGCATGTGTAACAATCCCGCTTTACTCCATGTGTATGTGCGTGTGTGCGCGCGCGTGTGTGTGTGTGTGTGTGTGTGTGTGTGTGTGTGTGTGTGTGTGTGTGTGTGTGTGTGTGCGCGTGTGTGTGTGTGTGTGTGTGTGAGGACATATGGAAGATTCTAGAACGTTCTCCTCTCTCAGCACTGGTTTATTTGGCGTATCAGTGTCAGTTTACACATCCGCTTCTGCCGCACAGGCCCCTGTAAATGAGCCGTTACTATAGAAACGGTAAAGTATTAGAATTAAAATCGGATATGAACTCGGACTGAAGACGTTTTTATGGTTTGCGTTCTTGTTTCTTGTTGATACTTTGGGTTTTCTTGTCTTTTGTACCACAAACGATTAAAGCTCCAGGTCCTTTCCAGGTTTTCACCATATTTTTCGACACAATTTTAAAAACCTCTCTCTGACATCATTGGCGACGTCGCAGCCACAAAGCGATGAAGGCAGCGATACGGTGATGTATAAATTTGGTTCAACAGAGGCCACATATGATGATATGATGATTACTCAAAAGGAGTTCCATAGTGCCGCTGCGATAACCGAGGTAGTGCTGGTCAGTGGGATTATATACTGTACGCCGATCAGCTATAACAATACAACACAGAACATTAATATGTAATATGTAATGTAGCTTTTCTTTCTGCCACCATGTACTGACCCCGCAAGGCCTGTAGGGGGTGCTGCATTGCCTGGCACCAGCTTGTTAACAGCCTTTGGTTACTGTGACTTGTGGGTGGGGCTTCTGACTCGACTGGATTGAGACCAGGGGAAATTGAAGGCAGCCGTGGGTATGCAAAAGTGTCACTTTTTAAGTGTTTTAAATGATAGCTTTCAGACTTAGGAATGTTAAAAACAAGGCAACTTTTGGAAAACACTTTCCATAAGTATGATGTTTATTTAATATGAAAACATTCCATACAGCTGCGGCGGCTGTGCTGTAATTACACTTAGCATTACACTTACCCAGATCTATCGAGTTGATTCAAATAAAAGACCAAACTATAACTATAAGCATGGTCTCTTTGCCTGTTAAGCTTTATACACAGCAGGCTGCGCTGCACTGGGTATTCTGGTGCCTTTCTAACCAGTACAGTGGAACCTCGGATTGCAAGTAACTCGGTTTACGAGTGTTCCGCAAGACGAGCAAAGATTTTTAATAAATTTTGACTTGAAAAACGAGCATGTCCTGGTTTACGAGTGCTGAGTTTTCTGACACCGACACACACACACACTCTCTCTCGCCTTTACACCCCCCCTCCCCGGCTTCACACAGACACACACACTCTGCTCTACACAGAAACTCTGCTCTGTCACGATTCTTTTCAAAGGTAAGGTGCTGGTTCATTTGTTTTGTTTTTTGTTTTACTTTACAGAGGTGATTTTGTTAGTCTGCGCTCACGCGAGTGTCATTAGAGAGATTTCTTTTGTTCCTGTTAAAACAGTGTTTCCGTTGTGTGTGTGTGTGTGTTTGTTGTGAAACTTAATTATTTTTCTGTATTTATTTTTTTGGGCTGTGGAATGAATTATTTGAGTTTTCATTATTTCTTATGGGAAGATTTCATTTGGTTTATGAGTGTTTTGGATAACGAGCCCGCTTCCGGAATAAATTATGCTCGTAATCCAAGGTTCCACTCAGTGATTTGTGCTGATTTGGTTTTTCTGTGGGATCGGACTGGATGGACTGGCCTTTGGAGAGCCTTGGTTTACTGTGGCATAACTGATATAGTCAGCGGTGCTCAGTTCACCTGGTGATGTGTTAGTGCTGATCGGTGAATATCTCCATAAATAAAAGAAAGGTTTTGTCTGTACATTGGTCAGAACTCACTCTTTCAGTGATATTTTTATGTTTATGAGATTTATACATTGGAGGACCAGAAACCTGTCTGTCTGTCTGTCTGTCTCTATGACAGAATTTACTTAATCTTCTGCACTTAGATCTCTGGCTGAAGTTTAATCTGCACCATCAGTGAAATCTAAATGTTGAGTAAAAGTGATGTTATGAACAGTTATGTGTGGGATTTAATAATCTACTTTAAAATAATCTACTAATGCGCTACTGTCTCAATGTAAACAAACACCTGCACCAATAGATATTAATTAGAAAAGATAACGTGAATATTTTGACTGGGATTAGTTCATATTTTCACTTTGGCTGAAATAACAGCGCTGACGTGGTATAAGTGAATTTTAACACGCCGGAGTCATTTTAAGACAAAACTTCATCTTTATCTGATCTACTTTTTTCCATTTCTCATCTGTGATTCTCTCTCCGATTACCGAACAGGGAGTGTATTTGTCTGAGCGCCAAAGAAGTACAACTTAGTGTAAACAAGGCGTCAGATACTCGACCTTACAGAATGTGATTTCTGTGTATTAATAAGTTAGACAGAGAGTTCTGCTGTACAGAGAGACACACAGACATGGACGTGGACTTCAAACTGAACAGTCGTGGCTCTGGCCAATCATGGTCGTTCTGTTAGATTATCAAAAAGATGTTTTTGGTCGGTGTCACGTGGCTCGGAGGAAACACATAGTAGTCTTGATTCTTCATGACCAGTAGCTCTAGCCTTGATGTGGTAGTGCCCTAATGACGGGTGGGAATCGGCTACGACTGTATTTGGGAGAAAAATGCAGAGAAAAAAAAAGCAGGACAAATATTTCCTGTATTTCACTTCAGTGATGCTGATTACATGAAAACTGGTGTGAGAACGAACATTGGTAGGCTTATGGAACATTCAGTGACTCTGCGTCTCTGTGAAAGACGAGCAGGGAATCACCGCGGGTCACCTGACACACCATGGGAAGCCATGATCTTGCAGTTGGACTGGCCTTGATTTGTGAATTCACAGCAACTGGGCTTAAATATAGCACACAACCTGAAATGAGTTGATTAAAGGGGATGTGTATGATGGTGAAGTTACGCATCTCTGATAGGTTCATAAAATACTTCCTGTTTTTTTTCTTCACTTCACTAAAGAGCAGGGAACTGATCCGGAGAAAGCTTACGGATCGGATTGATGGCATTCGCTCCAGTCCCTGTTTAACAAACCTTCATTATCTCGACCCGGCTTTCTCATTAACGTGTGGAAATGGTAACGAATAATCAATTAGAGAACAAACACCGCCATTAAACCTGAGATAATAAATCAGACGTGGAGAAAAGGCTAAAAATACTGGAAACAAAAAAAAAAGCCTCATTGGAACGCTCTCACGCCGGGTTAAACTGATTATGTGAAAGAAAGAATTAAAGTTATTGACTGGAGGAAATTACACACAGCTTGGGTTAAAATGGTAAAAATTGAAAATCAGTAGAAAAGGCATTACTCTCTCTTTCTCTCTCTCTCTCTCTCTTTACTATACAGCACTGAGTTTAACAAAATTCATTCATTCATCTTCTCCAGCACTTCCACCTGTATACAGAGTCCGGCGGGGCCTGGAGCCTATCCCAGGAGACTTGGGGCATGAGGTGGGGTACAACCGGAATAACAGGGAACACACAAACACACACAGTAATTAACCTAATCTGCATGTCTTTGGAGGAAACCAAAGTTCCCGGAGGAAAGGCACAGAGCACGAGGAGAACATTCAAACTGCATGCACACAGACCTGAGCCCTGCATGCACACACCGAACCCTCGACCCTGGAGGTGCACGGCCACACCACTAACCATTACGGCCCTGTGCCACTTAATTTAATATTAATATCATATTCGTTTAAAAATCATTCATAACTTGTTTTATTAGAAAATCAGAATTTAATGATGTGTATCCTGATTATTGTTCGTTTTATCCAGTATATATTTTATTATTAAATACAACCTACAGTCGTACCTCGCATACAAACTTAAGCCTTTTCACATTAAGAACACCGAACTAAAGGGATTTTACTTTTTTTTTTCTTTCATTTTTTAAATTTAAATTTAGTGAAGACGCAGCACCACAGGTCCCAAAAAAGTTATCAAGGACAGTAGCAAGAAGAAAACCGAGACGCTTTCAGTTTGGTTTTTAAAGCAGCCGGTGCCGAGAGGAATCATAAATTAAAGTTAAGTGAGGTTTAATGTGTGTTTATTTCATATTTTATTTCATTTACCTGGCTTTTATAAATCATAATCTAAAACTGTTTTTATATAACATGAAAAATGTGAGCATAGTGTTGGAAATTGGTAATATTGGTAATATTTTTGAGTGGCTGGAACGGATTATCTGCATTTACATTATTTCCTATGGGACAACGTGTTTCACAATACAACATTTTACCATAAGGACTCGTCTCAGGAATGGATTTAATTCATATACAGAGGTACCGCTGTACTTGTAGACAAATTTATATTTTTACTTGAAGAATCCAAGAATCTGTTACAAAGAGGTTTCAATTTATACAATATCCTTACAAATATAAAATAGATAGATAGATAGATAGATAGTTTATTGATCCCAAATGAAATTCAAATAATCATTTTACAATATTAGTTTCCGCTGTACTGTTGGTGGTTCGATGGAATCAATGTGACCACAATGAAGTTGCTGGAAAATTACATTTCTGTTTTCATTATGGCAGCTATAAACACACATTCACTCACCTCACCTCTATTTAAGGCAATAAATGAAAACATATAGATGTAATAATGAATAAATAAACAGCTTGTTATATCATATATTACTGAGATGAAGAGAAAACTATTTGTCCTGAAAAGTTACAGCTTTACTACTGAAAAACATCTGATCATGTAGCGTGTCGGCCGTTCGAGTCTCTGTAGAAGTATAGCGTATTGGAATGAGCTTAATCAACACCTTCTGACCAGTGCGGAATATTACAGCTCTCTGGTCTAATAATTTACACATAGAAGGTTTTGCTTTTGGAGGAAATACTTATCTTTATTCATATGAATTTAGACTGTAGGCTCGAATTAGTTGGTGTGTGTGTGTGTGTGTGTGTGTGTGTGTGTGTGTGTGTGTGTGTGTGTGTGTGTGTGTGTGTGTGTGTGTGTGTGTGTGTGTGTGTGTGTGTGTGTGTGTGTGTGTATGTGTGTGTGTATGTGCCCACCATACGGAAACACTAGCAGACTGCACACGCTCTATTCTCGGCCTGTCTTCACACTCGGCGGAGGTAAACACGCCGCGGCCCACGCGCACCTTCAGCTTGTTTATTTCACACCCAGGCATTTCATAACTCTGACACGCTCCGGTCTGTTAGCGCAGATATCTGAGTGAGTCGGCCAGAACTCACCATCAGATGCGGTCTGATTCACTTTTGAGCTTTATTCAGCTCTGATTAATCACACACACACACACACACACACACACACACACTGATGTTTTATACAGTACATGTAGCGTGACACTGATTCATGAAAGAGACAGCAGACAGAATCTTAATTCTTATCCTGATCAATCACACAATGATCAACATGCACTCTTTACTGTTTTACACAAGAATTCATTACAGTTTAAATCATATATACTGTATATATATTACTATTATTGTTTTTATAGTATTTATGAATTGCATTCATTTAGCATGCAGTTCTGTGTGAAAAAAGCAAAAAGATTTTGCTCCATTTTTTCCCCCTTTCATTTCTTTTGACTAACAATCAATGAGCCCGTCCTCCTCTGTGAACTTACACTAAACTGGAAATTCACAAACTATTTGACATGAATGGACTTTTGAAATATTATAAAGAAGCGTTATAAGGATATTGCGGGGATGTGATGAATGTTTTAGACAGGATTGATGCAGGACCAACATATTTTACTCCCTGTACATACAGTAATCGGTCATGTGTTATATGTATATTGTTCGGTCATGTGTTGGTTTGTTTACTTATTTGTCTGCTCTGAATAAAAGTGCTGTATTTTCCAGTCAGTATATTTTCCAGACAAAACTTTTTTGCAGTCAGCCAAACTCTCCAGATGGACTGTTTTTAGGCAGCAAATTTAAAATGAGACATTTTATCCTGACAGCTGTACAGTCCAGAAACACGGTTTCCATACAGCATGTTTTGAAGGCATTATTTTTTCCAGACAGAATGTTTTCTTTATGGCATGTTTTAAGATGTGTCTCCTAAGCTGCATGTTTTCCAGACACTTATTGTTCTCCAGTTTCCAGACGGCATGTTTCGTAGATGGTATGTTGCAAGAATTTTTATTATTTTTTTTCTCCCAGACTGCACATTTTCCAAGTGGGCATATTTTCCTGACATAAATGTTTCCAGACACCATGTTTTCCAGACGGCATGTTTTCCAGACATTCATTTTCCCAGACATTATTGTTTCCAAACAGCATGCTTTCCAGACGCCATGTTTCCTAGGCGGCATGTTTTCCAGACATTACTTTTTCCAGACATTACTGTTTGCAGACATGTTTTCCAGACAGCATCTTTTATATGTGGTATGTTTAAAGATATTAACGTTTCCAGACAGCATGTTTCCCAGGTGGCCTTTTTTCCAGACATAATACTTTTCCAGACAGCATGTTTTCCTTTATAAAGTCTCTGAGCTCTGAGTGCATCACTTTACCTCGGTTTTGTATTAACCCACCAGTTTACACATTTTATAACGTGATAAATCTGTCCAAACACAAAGCTTTGTCTGTTATTGTTGCTTAGCAACCAACACTTAATGTTAACACACTAGATTGTGGGTCATAATATTTGTTTATTGCAAATTTGATTAATAATGAACTCTAGTATATATTGGACCTTGGATTTTTTTTATCATATTGTTGTTGCGTTTTTAATAAACATTGTAATCAACTCAAAGCTGTACATTATATTTAATATATAACATGCCCTCTAGTGGTGCTTTGCTTAATATTTTAACTTTAAAAACTTTTCTTTTTTTTTTTTTGGAGAATAATGTAAAGTATAATGGAAATGATGTTCCTCCTGCTACTTTCTTTTTGTTGTATTCTTATTATTTTTCTTATTACTCTTATTATATTTCAAAATTAACATTTAAATGATTTAGATTCCTTATATTTATAATTATCTAAGATTTACACCAACACCAGGGTTGCTTTAGTAACCTTTAACCTTTGCCCATTATTATACATCATCACACCAGAGTCCCTTTCCTTGTACTAAGCTAATGTTTACTGTTTCAGCTATTTGTATTTGTGCCATTTACTAAATTATTGTAGTTGTTCGTTAATAATGAATTTTTTGATTTGCCGTATGACGTTCAGGATGATGCCGCGGTCGATATTCCCACAAACCAACAGCCCACTGCAGACCAATAACGTTTAATCAATTCAATTCAATTAAGAGCTGACTGAGAAACACAACGACGTCCAGCGCGCCAAGATTACTGGAGTCAGGAAGTGCTGATTGATTCCAGTGTGAAGAGCTCGCACGTAGGCGAGGAAAGAAGTCGACCTGAAGTGCTCGTCGTGCCCACTCAGTCAGCGAGTGTTTCAGACGGAGAGAAACCCGGTGCTCTCAAGAGGCAAACCTGAATATTTAAAAGGGGTGTGTTCTCTGTCTTTTTAGGTTCAGATCTCAGATGTTTTGTTTGTGATGTTCCTGTCAGTGTTAGAAAACCCGCAGCACGAAGGAAACACGGACAACATCTTCATTTGCATCTCAAAAACCGGCAGCAATGTCAGAATTGATTCGTGTGTCAGAGGTGCGCAGGATTGAGAGCTCATGGGACACGATTTTTAAAAAGTTCAGTGAGCTTAAAGCCTGATTAGTGTGATATAACACAACTGACACCAGAAACAAAATTAATGTTCATGTCTAGCGGGATTTTAAACAGGACTGTACATATCACCCAGTCTTTCCTTGCTACCTTTGCCCCTGGCTTGCTCATCGGGGACTGAAAATGATGATTTATACATATTTCCTTACACTTCTCAAACTTATTCTATAAATCTGCTTTGCAACAGTGACTGTTGTTAAAAGTGGTATATAAATAAAACTGAATTGAATTGAAAAGGGAAAAATTTATATACAGTATCTCACAAAAGTGAGTACAACCTCACAAAGGTAAGTACACCCCTCACATTTCAGCAGCCACTTTCTTATATGTTCTCAAGGGACAACGCGATAGAAATGAACATTGGATGTACTTTAGCGTCGTCAGTGTGCAGCTTGTATCTCAGTCCAGATTTACTGTCCTCTAAGAATAACTCAACATGCAGACGTTATTTAGACAATATCCGAGGGAAGAGGAATCGATTCGGCCAGCGTTTTAAACCACCGGCGCCAAAATGGCAGATCAGCGGCCGAGCGCTCTCGCATCGTCACAAATTCATACATGTTTAAGAGAAGTAACATTACAGAGATGTTTTAACTATAGCAGGTAAGATTTTAGGAGTTTAAAACGGTGGCAGGGCGCATGCGCCGAATCAATCTCTCCTCCTTCGGATAGTAACGCCTGTGCATGTGGCCTTGATGACGTATTTTTGACAGCGGTTTAACACACTACATTCATGGGCGTAAATTCTCAATTCGTCCGTGTAACAGAGGAGTTGTACAAACGAGTTGTAAATGTGTCTGTAAACGGTCAGATTCGTATATTTCTGAGTTGTACTGTAACAAACACACTAAATATCGTATCTGTAAGCTGTCGTGGCCGTAGATTTTGGAATCCAACTCGGACAAAACGCAGAATTACACACAAATCTTTTTTATATATATATTCCATAAATAACTGGCAATGAAAAAGAGTACACCCAAAGTGAACATGTCAAACCTGTGTCCAAACTGTCAATATTCTGTGTGACTGCATTGTTATCTATCACGGCCTCAATCCTCCTGGGCCTGGACTTCACCAGAGCTTCACATGTTGTTGCTGGGATCCTCTTCCACACACATTCTCTTAAAGTGCAGGTTAGTTTGTTTAATTTGTACTTTATATCTTGTATTAATTATTTTTATATGAATATGTTTGTATTGTGGAACAAATCATCTGAGTTTCTATTATTTCTTATGGGAGAAATACGCGTTGATGTACGAGTGCTTTGATAGACGAGCATGCTTCCTGAATCATTTATGCTCGCAATCCAAGGTTCCACTGTACAACCATGTTTGAGAGATCTGTTACATACAGTATATACCATTGTTTAGGAGAGATTTCATACTAAAAAACTACCAGTCAAAAGTTCGAACACCCCTTCTAACTCCATGGTCTTTCCTGATTTTTATTTCGTTCTACACTGTAAAACAATATTGAAGGCGTTTATCCAAAATATACAATAATCTCCTTTGAACAGTTGATATTGAGATGTTTCTGCTACTTCTGCTCTGTAAAGCTTCATAACGGGTCTTGCTTTCCTGCGAAGGTCTTCATGAGAGACAGTTTCATCGTGGAGCTTGATGGGTTTTACAAACGCACTCGACACAATACTGTTCTTGTGAGAACTGTTCCAGAACAGCCGACCTAGAAAATAAATCCACTTGTGTCCAAACATTAGACTGGTACTGTACATGACTGTCTATTTAAGTCAAGTAGTCACTGTTTACAACCATGTTGAACAAAAAAAGCATATCCACACAAAACATTGAAGCATGACATACTGTAGATGCACTACAAGACAACATCAGGATCCACTCACAGAAATTAGACAGCTGAAGAAGCTGTGAAAAGACCAGGTGCTCACACTGTAAACCCGAATAAGTTGGCAAAACTTAAGGTAATCACTTACATAAAATGTTTTAAGTAATGATGTTTCCAATTTTAAGTAAACAGAACTATTTAATTCATATTAATTGTTATTTACTTGCATTACTGAGTAGCCTAACTCATACTATAATTTGTTGTCGCAAATTAAATAAATTGTTGTTGGTCTTTCGCCTGCTCCTGGCAATGGGTCGCCACAGCAGTTTCTACCCCAAATGCTGTTCTGAACACAACCCTCCCATTTTTATCTGGGCTGGGGACAGACACTTCATCCAGTGGCTGGGAATCGAATCGCAGGCGAAACACCTACCATTGAGCCACCAGTGCTCTTTTACAAATCAAATAAGTATTATTTGACAACTTTAGGGTGCCCAGATTTGTAAATATTATACTTACAGCATCATGTGGAGACAGACAAATCCACCATCTTGACTAAAACAATTCAATGTGGGCATTGATGACGTCAGACACAAAATCGCTAGGCTGAAGGATGTTAAGTTGGAGGAACTGTAAGGAGACAGTTACTGTGGCTTAAAATATCAAATTTGTTCAGCTAACTTGAAAAGTGTCATTGCTACAAACTCATAAATACCAAACAGTTCTAAATACTCATCAAGGTCTATTCATTGTAATTGTTTAGGTTAACAGTACTCGATATGTATAATTACTTTGAGCATTAGGGTTTACAGTGCATGATCACATTAGATTCCTGGTTTTGACTGACAGGAGAAGAACCCAGTGTGGTCTTCTGCTGTTGTAGCTCATCCAACGTTGATAATTTGGTGCATTTTTGGAGACGAGCAGTTTCTGAAATGTTTGAATCAGCACGTCTGGGACCAACACGCACATGCCGTGGGTAAAGTCTCAGAGATCTGACTTTTTGATGTTCAAGATGAAGTTCACCTGAAGCTCTTCACCTGTATCTTCATGATTTTATTCATCACGCTGCTGCAACTTCACAGACTCCACCAAAGAGCATAGCTGTAACGTATATCTCGGATTCCTAAATACTTGTAGTATATACCATTACACTAATATAGATATATAACTGTAAATAAATAGACTATATAACAATTCAGGATCTTAATCAATTATTCATAAGAGACAGTCTCACTGATGCTGATTTTACAAGTGCCATGATCCGGCTGAAATAAAAGCTTTATTCGTTTCTCCTACAGAATGTGAACCCTAATTAGCATAATACTTTTTATTTATCCGCCTCGCTGCAATTGAAGAACGCCGTTCTTGCAGGGAGTCTGTGGAGCGTTCGTGGAGCCTATGTAATGGATTGTGTAGGACAATTTACAAGGTTTAATCTTATAAACATGCATGCATACTCTACAAGCATGCCTCTAAATCGAATAGTTTTAACAGTCGTGTATTTTTAACTGCTAGAAGCAATTCATTTCATTCATCGGCTCCGGAGCCGCAATTACGTGTTTAAACTAGAAATTTCTTTAGAGCCTCATGCACCGCTTACATACCTGCAATTAGTACTTGTTAAAATGAAACAAAAACGTATTCCATTTTGTTCTGTCATACATACAGAGCCTATAAAGGGACATGGAGGGGAAAAAACATACAGAAAAGACTGTCTATTTGAAACCTATTATATGTAAAAAGAAATTTGTACAAGATCTCACCATAAAAAAAATTGACTTCTGAGCTTTAATCTTTAGACAAACAGTTACTGTAAATACAAATACCATACACTAATCGGCCACTTCGTTAGGTACGTGTTCAACTGCTCATTAACACAAATATCTAATTAGCCTAGATGATTGTGTTAATGAGCAGTTACCGCATATTCCAATCACATGGCAGCACCTCAATGCATTTCGGTCAAGACGAACTGCTGAGGTTTTATATTATTATTATTATCATTAGTAGTAGTAGAAATGGTAGTAGAAGTATTGTTATGTTATTATTAATAGTAATCAGAGATGGTAGAGAGATACATTTACTCCGTTACATTTACTTGAGTAACTTTTTGGAAAAATTGTACTTCTGTGAGTAGTTTTACTGCACCATACATTTTACTTTTACTTGAGTAGATTTGTGAAGAAGAAACGCTACTCTTACTCCGCTACATTCGGCTACACTCGACTTGTTACTTTTTTAACCATTTATTCTACACATGCAGCCGGTAGATCTACCACATGACTGTTTCACCAATCAGACGCAGCAACAATAATCACATGACTCCGTTTGACCAATCGGGTCAGGTAGAATAGAGGAGGACAAAATCTTCTGTAAATTCATACTACCTGTGAATCCATCCTACATAAGCTCACTGCACAACAAAAGTTTTTGCATCTTTCTCTAATTTTGCAGAACGCCCATAACTCCATCCTGCTATTAGTGGGATCTTGCGGTTAGTGTACAATCTTGCGGTGAGTAGTTTGCGTTTTTGTTTTTTTTCATGTTTGTATGATTATATGTTAACTGCAATTGTACATACAGTATAATATACAATTACAATTACCTGGCATCATATGCAAAGCATGTTTCATACTGCGGTGTCTTCTCTATCTTCCAAAACAGACAAACATTTCAGCATATGCACTACACACATTAATTCAATTGAATTCAATTAAATTTATTTATATAGTGCTTTTAACAATGACTGAATGATGAATGAAATATCTCTGATGAGCAAGCCAATGGTGACGGCGACAGTGGCAAGGAAAAACTCCCTGAGATGGTAATAGGAAGAAACCTTGAGAGGAACCAGACTCAGCAGGGAACCCATCCTCATTTGGGTAAAACGGAGAGCAGGGATTGATCTGCATCATACTGTGTGAGATTGGAAGTTCATTAAAACAGGAGATGTGTTTAAGTTAAAATTGAGTCCAGTTCGTTATTGGAGGCTCAGATAGACTGTAGGAAACTCCAGTCCTGAACTATCCTGAACAGCGGTCTGCATCAGCCAAGGACAGGACCGTCTGAACCTGCTTGTTTTTGTCCCCAGGCTCCTGTAGCGCCTCCCAGAAGGCAAGAAGGCAAAGAGCCTATGAGCAGGGTGAGAGAGGTCCTTTGTGATATTGTGTGCTCTGCTGAGAAACTAGTAGTGAAGCTCCTACAATGCATTGGGAAGTACATGCAGTACCTTCCGATCCGACACAGTGCAGTTTCCATATCAGACTGTGATACAGCTGGTCAGGATGCTCTCGATGGTGCAACGATAGAAGTTCATCAGTATGTCTGAAGAGAGGTAGTTCTCTGGAAGAAGTCCTCAGGAAGAAGTGGCCCTGGTGAGGCTTCTTGACCAGACTGGAGCTGTTGGTGGTCCAGGAGAGATCCTCAGAGATATGGATGCCCAGGAATTTGAAGCTGGTAACACGGTCCACCACCTCTCCATTGATGTAAATGGGTGTGTGTGTCACCGTTTTCTTTCCTGAAGTCAACTATGAGCACCTTGGACTTCTTGCTGTTGAGCAGCAGGTTGTTGTCAGCACACCACGCAGCTAGACGGTCCACCTCCTCTCTATAAGCTGACCCAATCACCGTGGTGTCATCTGCAAACTTGATAATTGTGTTTGAATCATGTATAGGCTTGCAGTCATGGGTGAAGATTGAGTAGAGAAAGGGACTCAGCACACAGTCTTGTGGTTATCCAAGGATGAGGGTTGAAGAGCAGTGGTGATCTGCCTGGACATACTGGGGCATGTTGGTCAGGAAGTCCAGAAGCCAGTTGCATAGAGATGCGTTAATGCCCAGGTCTCCGAATTTAGTGACTGACTTGGAGGGAATGACTGTGTTAAATGCAGAAATAAAATTGATGAAAAGCATTCTGGCATAGGTGTCTTTATTGTCCACTTGCAAGAGGACTGAGTGCAGCGCTGTAGAAACTGTGTCCTCCGAGCTCCTGTTCTGACAGTAAGCAAATTGGTAGGAGTCCAGGGTAGCAGGAAACAGGTTTTGAGGTGTGCCAGGACCAACCACTCAAAGCACTGGTTGATGATGGGGGTGAGCGCTACTGGTCAGTAGTCATTAAGGAACATTGTAGTGGAGTGTTTGGGTAATGGCACAATGGAGGTGGTCTTAAGGCAGGTGGCACAATAGCTTGGGTTAGAAAAGGGTTGAATGAGTCCGTTAGGACCCCTGCTAGTTCTCCAGCACATGCTCTGAGGACACGTCCGGGGATACCGTCAGGCAGTTTTCCGTGTACTGATCCGGCTCAGAACTGTGCTGACATCGTTGTTGGAGAGTGTGAGTGGTTGGTAGCTTGAAGGGAGCTCGAATTTGATTGCTGGCTCCAGATTATCCCTTTCAAAGTGATCGTAGAAGTTGTTTAGCTCATTGAGAAAGGGGATATCAGTTGACGGGGGTGGGGGGGGGGGGGGGGTGTTGATGGGCCTGACTGACTGTTTGAATACCTTGCCACCCCGCCTCAGATTGGCCCTGGCTGTACTGTAGGTCTGTGCATCGCCAGATCTAAAAGTGGCATTGCATGCATTCAGTAAGAGGTGAACCTCTTTGTTCATTATCATTATTATTAGTAGTAGGAGCAGTAAGTATAGTAATAGCATCATCTTAATTACAAAGAAATAAAAACAAAGGGCAGCTGTCTCACAATGACTCTGCTTACAGTGACACCTGAACATATTCATGACTATCTTGCAAAAAATTACTTTTTTTTCTAAGCATTTCTACATTATGTATATCTATTGTATTTTTCCTTCTCGAATGACCCTTAAAGGGCTTGTTACATAAATACCCTTTTGTTAGATATTACAAGAAAAAAAAAAAAACCTTGGAAGGAAGTAGCAGAGATTACTGGAGCCTGTGGTGAGTGTACAATATGTTGCTAGTTCAGTTAGCCCGCTTTGATAATCTCTTCTGAGAACATGGCTAAGCGTATCACACGTAAATCAAGCAGCAGATTTTTAGCAAGATTATTTACTGTTTAACTGGTTTAAAAATTTGGCATATATAGTTTATCCTACCAAACATGGCCATTCGAGTTTTGATGAGACTTTTTGACTTTGACTTTTGATTGTGCGGAGCAGCAACACAGAATAGAACAGTAATGTGAGTAAAAAACTCTGTTAATGTGAGTGAAAAAAAGTTTTCTCAGTATGCGAGAACCATGATCAGACTGCATGTCTGAAATGGCGGCCTGCTTGGAATTGTTTAATGGACCAAACATGTGGAAATGGCTTGGATCGAGGTCAGAACTGTACCCTGGATGAGGCAATAACCCCCAGCCAAGTTCCTGTAATGTGCGAGTGGTATTGGTGTATAATTGTGTGTACAGTTCACAGACAGATGTGTCTCATCCACAAGTTGGAGACCTCGGCCGGGATCATCATGCCTTTATCCATCAGAAATTTCACCACATGTCCTGCTGTGACTCAGACGCCCCTCATAGAAGCATAAAGCATAGACAGACCTCACGCACAAGTGACAAGCTTATCAGCAATAAGCAGATTTTTTTCTCTTCTTGAGAGATGAAAAGAGGGGATATAGAGAGAAAGGTGTACCTACAGTCTTATGCAAAAGTTTAGGCACCCATTGATTAAAAAAAACAACAGATTTTGGAGATTTTGGTTAACACAGTCTCTCTTCGAAATAAAAAAAAAGCACAATATTTTTAGCAAATTTTGATGCATAGTTACTTCTTATACCATAAATTGAACAAAAATAAAGACATTATTATGGCACTGTGCCATAAGTCTTCCAGAGTTCTTCCAGAATAAATGCCAATTTCAAAGCTTTACAAATACTTTGACTCTTCAAACCTTGTGCACACACTTGCGGACACTCAACTACCATGGGTTCCTCTAAACAGCTGTGAAAGACTCTGAAAATGAAAGTTATTGATGCCCACAATGCAGCAGAAGGCCACAAGAAGATAGCAAAGCGTCGTCAGCTTGCAGTTTCCACAGTGAGAAATGTAATTAAGAGATGGCAGTTCAGGGGAACTGTGGAGGTCAAGATGAGATCAGGAAGACCAAGAAAACTCTCAGAGAGAACTGCTCGTATGCTAGTCAGAAAGACAAATCAAAACCACCATTTGACTGCAAAAAAGGTCTTGCACAGACAAGACCTTCATGGAAGAGTCAGCAGAAGAAAACCTTACCTGCGTACCCCTTATAAAATCCAACGTCAGAAGTATGCAACAGAACATCTACAGAAGCCTGATGCATTTTGGAAACTGTGCTGTGGACTGATGAAGTTAACATAGAACTCTTTGGCCACAATCAGCAAAGGCATGTTGGGGGAAAAAAGGGGCAGCATTTCATGAAAATAACGCTAATAAAGCATGGGGGCGGATCTATCATGCTTTGGGGTTGTGTTGCAGCCAGTGGCACAGGAAACATTGCACGGGTAGAGGGAAGAATGGATTCCACTAAATACTGTAGGATTACTTCTTGGGGATCCTCCAAGATGGTGGCGCAGCAGTAGCACACAGCAGACACTCCGGAGCCAAAATAATGCTACGTTGTTTACATTTTGTGTGTAGCGCGTTTATTTTACTCTTTGTATGGACATCGTGCAACCGGTGTCCGTACATATCACCAACAGACACTATTGTACCTAAATAACGACATCCATGATGAGCTGCGGGAAAAGCTATGCAAACTCGGCTTGCTGCATGAACCAGGCCTTGAGGCCTCGGTGTTGCCTGATGCCGGCGGCCGGAGAAGCAGGCGGACATCGGAAGCAGTGCGCGAGGAAGCGGAAGCGCGGCATTTGGAGGGGAGTCTGTGCTAGGCTAAAAACAAACCCTAGCCGGCCGGCTCTTCCGTCCATTCTTATCCAACGTCTGCTCCCTGAACAGTAAACTGAACTACATCTGACTCCAGGTGGCTACACAGCGTGAGGTTGGAGACTGCTGTGTCTTTGTTTTCATGGAGACATAGCTCAGCGACAGAGTACTGGACGTCGCCATTCAGCTAGACGGGCTAGCCTCGTTTTGCGCCGACAGAAAAACAGCTCTGTGCGGTAAGACTTGCGGCGGTGGTTTGTGTGTTTACATCAACACGAAATGGTGCAAGAACTCTGTGCTAGTTTCTAGTTATTGTTCATTGCTGGTGGAGTTTGTGACTGTTAGATGCAGACTTTTTTATTTACCGCGGGAATTCACCACTGTTTTCATTATCGGAGTGTACATTCCATCTAGCGCTAATGCTAAGGAAGCGCTATGGAAACTGTATGCAAACTGCCATTTGACTGCAAAAAACCTGCAGAAAGATTTAGCTGACTCAGGAGTGGTGGCCTTGGTGTTGAGGGACCAATTGAGGTTCTCCGTCAGGTGGACAAGCAGGAATTTGATGTTGTCTCTCCATGGAGGAGCCATCCCGAAGTCAACAACAATCTCTTTTGTTTTAGCAACGTTCAGAGACAGGTTGTTGTCTTTACACCAGTCTGTTAGCCTCTGCAGGTCTTCCAGTCAGAAAGTCCAGGATCCAATTACAAAGGGAGGTGTTCAGGCCCAACAAGCTCAGCATGCCGATCAGGTGTTGGTGGACGATAGTATTGAATGGTGAACTGAAATCTATGAACAGCATTCGCATGAAGGTGTCCTTCTTGTCTAAGTGTGTGAAGGCCAGATGGAGTGTGGTTGAGATGGCCATCCGTTGAAAACTGAAGATTTAGCAGACTCAGGAGTGGTGGTGCACCATTCCACTGTACAGCAATGCTTGCACAGACAAGACCTTCATGGAAGAGTCAGGAGAAGAAAACTTTACCTGCATCCCCCTTATAAAATCCAATGTCAGAAGTATGCAACAAAACATCTAGTGTACATTCCACCTAACGCTAATGGTAAAGAAGCGCTATGGAAACTATATGCAAAGATCAGTGAACTGCAAAATACAAACCCGGATGCACTGTTTATTGTTGCTGGAGATTTCAACCATGCAAATCTCAAGTCAGTGGTTCCTAAATTCCATCAGTATGTGGACTTTGCAACGAGAGGGGAAAACACGCTGGATCTTGTTTACACAAACATTCCCGGCTCATATTGGACAGAGCCCCACCCCCACCTCGGCTACTCAGACCACATCTCTGTTATGCTAATTCCAGCATACAGACCACTTGTCAGGTGTTCAAAACCGGTTCTGAAGCAGGTGAAAACCTGGCCAGCAGGAGCCATCTCTGCTCTTCAGGACTGTTTCAAGAACACTGCGTGGAACATGTTTAGGGAGGCTGCAACTTACGGCAACTACACCGACTTGGAGGAGTACACATTATCAGTGACCAGCTACATCAACAAGTGCACCGATGACGTCACTGTCACCAAGAACATCATCTCACGAACCAACCAGAAACCGTGGATTACTGCGGAGGTGCATGCACTTCTGAGGACCAGAGACTCTGCATTTAGAGCGGGAGACAAGATGGCCCTAAGAACAGCAAGGGCCAAACTGAGAGGCGAAGCGTGCACACACCCAGAGAATCCACAATCACTTCAGGGACAGCGGTGACACACGGCGCATGTGTCAGAGTATACAAGCCATCACTAAGTACAGGATGACATCACCTACCTGTGACAGTGACGGCTCCCTTCCAGATGTGCTGAACAACTTCTACGCTCGGTTTGACAGGCAGAACAATGTGACGTCAAGGAAGACCACACCTCCTCTGAACAACCAGGTGTTGTGTCTCACGTGCTTCAAGGCCACCACCATCGTCCCCATGCCGAAGAAGTCTTCTGTGCCCTCTCTCAATGACTATCATCCCCCGTTGCACTTACACCCACCATCATGAAGTGTTTCGAGCGGCTTGTCATGAGACACATCAAGACCCTGCTGCCCCCCTCACTAGACCCCCTGCAGTTTGTGTACCATCCTAACCGCTCAACGGACGACGCCATATCCACCACACTCCATCTTGCCCTCACACACTTGGACAATAAGGACACATACGTTCGAATGCTGTACATAGATTTCAGCTCAGCATTCAACACTATCATCCCCCAACAACTGATTGGGAAGCTGAGCCTGTTGGGCCTGAACACCTCCCTCTGTAACTGGATCCTGGACTTTCTGACCAGAAGGCCTCAGTCAGTACGGATCGGTCCCCTGCTGTTCACTCTGCTGACTCACGACTGTGTAGCGACACACAGTTCGAATCACATCATCAAGTTTGCTGATGACACGACCGTGGTGGGTCTCATTAGCAAGAACAACAAGTCAGCGTACAGAGAGGAAGTGCAGAGGCTAACGGACTAGTGTAAAGACAACAACCAACAACAACCTTGACAAGACAACATTCAAGTCTGACAAGTCTGCTTTGAGACAATGAACATTGTTAAAAGCGCTATATAAATAAATAAAAAGATGGTTGTTGACTTTAGGGGGACACGAAGCGACCATTCTCCTCTGAGCATCAATGGCTCCTCCGTGGAGATCGTCGAAAGCACCAAATTCCTGGGTGTCCACCTGGAGAAGGACCTCACCTGGTCTCTCAACACCAGCTCCCAGCACAAGAAAGCACAACAGCGTCTCTTCTTCCTGAGAAGGCTGAGAAAGGCCCAGCTTCCACCACAGATCCTGACCACCTTCTATAGAGAGACTTTCGAGAGCATCCTGAGCGGCTGCATCACTGTCTGGTTTGGGAGTTGTGCCATATTGGACCGCAAGACCCTACAGCAGATAGTGAGGACAGCAGAGAAGATCATCAGGGTCTCTCTTCCCTCTATCGGGGACATCTACACCACACGCTCCATCCGCAAAGCCACCAGCATTGTTGCTGATCGGACACACCCATCTCACACACTCTTCACCCTCCTGCCATCCGGGAAAAGGTACCAAAGCATTCGGGCCTCACATCCAGACTGTGCAACAGCTTTTTTCCACAAGCCATCCGTCTCCTCAAGGAAAAGGGTCTAGACTGATACACGCACACACACACACACACACACACACACACACACACACACACACACACACACACACACACACACGTGCACACACACACATTATCACTCAGCTTAACTCAACTACCTCAAAACATTGAGACTGGACTGATTAATCAACACAAGCACAAACACACTGATCTACACTACCAGACTATCGTACACACCAACCTGTAAATGCTATTTTGCACAATATTCATTACTGGATTACTTTTTGCACTAACTATTTAAATTCTTGCTGCTACGTTAAGGAACGTTTAATGTTTCTCCACTACCTCAATTCGCCACCTCAAGACCACTGAGTATTATGTTATGTTATGTCGTGTTTGTCGCCCTGTCACTTTGTTTCTCTTGTTTACATTTGCACGTGCACGTTATGTTGTCTGTTGTCTGTATTTATAGATAGTCTTCCTCTTTTAGTTAGTTTTTGTTACTTTATGTTGTAAATTTATGTTGTCAGGACAATCTGTCTTGCCTTCGCTAGCTAGCTAACTAGGTCTCTTAGTTAGCTAGTTTAGTTTTTCTGTTAATCTATCTTGTAAATTTATGTTGTATGTAGCACCTTGGTCCTGGAGGAACGTTGTTTCGCTTCACTGTGTACTAACTGTATATGGTTGAAGTGACAATAAAGCCTAACTGAATTTGAACTTGAACTTATAAAATGTTAAATCTAGCTTTCAACTTAATAGTATATAAACTGAAAGAGCTATATACATTGGGTTTTACATTTTGAGGTAAACATGATGACATTCTAAGAAGAACAAGTCTGTTAGCCCTGGTGTCTGAGACATTAACTTTTTGTCTTTATGTACTTCCTGACCACTGGGTAGGGTCCCAAGGTAAATGTGAATGCTAATCTCAAGGCCAGGCTGTGCCTTTGTCTCTATGATAATGTGAAGGTCTGGACGATACTGTCAGGCTGATTAGATTAGCACCTGTGCATTTGAAAGGCAGTGTTATGCTGATGAGATCAGGGCTGGGGAACTTCCGTTACCAGGCTGATTCCTGTATGACACTATGCTTTGTTTAGATGGTCTCCACCTCTTTGTATCCCTGCCCCTTGTAAAGTATAAACTCTCCAGAGCTGAGTTTTAGTCAGACTTGGATGAGTACAGAAACGCACAGCGACTTCTCAATAAAGAGTAACTTCTGCTTAAAAGACATCCCACCATTTCCTGGTCTCTGATTCGGGCAAAGGAAAAAGTTCCCAACAATACCAAGAAATTCTGGAAGCAAACATTTGAAAAAAAAAAAAAAAAAAAAAAAAAAACATACCTCAAAATCCACTATAGAAAACTTCAAGAGACGCGAGCTGAAAGTTTTGGAACGGCCATCACAGTCCCCTGATTTAAACATCACTGAAAATGTGTGGGTAGAACTTAAAAGAGCTGTGCATGCAAGACAACCAGAGAATATTACAGAACTAGAAGCCTTTTGCAAGGAAGAATGGGAGAAAATCCCAAGTACAGGAAATGAAAGACTTTTAGCGGCTATAAAAAGCGTTTGCAAGCCGTGATATCTGCCAGGGGAGCTGTTACTAAGTACTGATTACAGTATGTAGGGTGCCCAAACTTTTGCACAGTGCCTCAATAATGTTTTTTATTATTTATCTTTGGTCAATTTATGACATAAAAAGTAACTATGCACCAATGTGTGCTGAAAATATTGTGCATTTTTGTCCATTTCCAAGAGTGTTAACATGATTTCAATTAAAAAATCAGCAAAAACTATTATTTATCCAGGGGTGCCTATACTTTTGCATGAGACTGTAAGTGTGTTGGTGGGATTTAAGAAGTATGTTTCTATATTGGATGATAAATAATAATTGTAAACGAAATTTGCTGCAAGGCATGGAGGAGAAGTCGAGGTAAAAATGACTTCAGCACACACGCCGACACCTGAGCAATTTGGGAGAGAGATGTGATGTTTGAAATGTTGTAAAGAGTTTTGTAAAACGTGGGCAGGTTTTGGGGCAGAAAATAGCAGAGCAATCTGTTTACATCTTCAAAGTCATTTCCTTAAGGGACAGAAGGAAATCCAGTCGATTGCTGGCTCAGCATTTGGCACAGAGCATCGTATAAGGCCAGGAACTGCTTCCTGCAGGAAGACAGGGAGTCTCTAGTTTTAAAATTCTGATATAGTTATAATGAAGTCCTTCGCATGGCGGAAGAAGCACTTATATGTAGAAGCATCTAAGGGAATTATGGAGTGCATTTAAACTAGTGCTATCAATCGATTACAAATGTAATCTGGTTAATCACAGTCATAGACTGTGATTAATCATGATTAATCATAATTTGAAAATTCAGACATAGTATAGAATCCAATCTTATTAAATTCAATCTTTAACAACACATCCTTCCATTAATGTCACATAATCTTCTCCTTACACAAAACTTTACCATATCAGGAATGCATTAGATGAAACATCTGAGAACAAGCTAAGAAAAGACGTCCTCGACTCAGAATCCCTACTCTGGAAGCTCGGGACGGTCTCCTCGATCCGAAGCACTACTAGCTTTTCTTATCTTCATACGCCTTGTAGCATGTACAAATGAATATAATGCTAATGATAAAATGCATTGAGATTCTAGTTTATGTTTTGTATGCTAGCATTGTTAATACTCATAAACAGAAATACTCTAGGAACTAAATAAGCTCTTAATTAGTCAAGGCAAGTCAAGTCGGCTTTTATTGTCATTTCAACCATATACAGTTCAGTACACAGTGAAACGAAACAACGGTCCTTCAGGACCATGGCGCTACATACAACGTACATTAACAACGTAAATGAACAAAACTAGCTAGCTAACTAAGAAACCTAATTAGCTGACTAGCTGAGACAAGACAGATAGACATTTTTTAATGAACAAAAAAAACGATCCTAGTCCTATACAAAAGAGACAACATAAAGTACACACACAAATGTGCAAACAAGAGCGACAAAGTGACAGCACGACAAAATGACAAATTTCAATACTTCGTGATGATGAGCTAATGAGTTGAGGTAGTGGGAGGAGAGACAGTTAACAGTAAACGTTTATTGTGCAGTAAGTAGCAGCGAAGATCAAAAAGAGTTTTGTGCAAACAACTAATAATAAATATTGTGCACAATTGTGCCACGTTGCTGATGGATTTGCGGATACAGCGTGTCACGAGCCAGCCTGATCATCCTAGTACTTCCAAGTCATAACTCCCATCCATGCCGTTTCCCGCTCTCCCAGCCAATTACCTAGTTCCACCTGTCTCTGATCAAGCTACTCTCATGCAGCTTTAAAAGAAAGCCAGAGACTTCACTCCATGCCGATGTATCTTATGTGCGTGCCTCCAGTCCTTTCTTGTCATTATTTTTGATCTGTAAGTTCTGTGTTTGGCCCTGCCTGCCTTTGGATTACGTTTTTGTCTTGCCCTTTGGAATATCGTCTGTTTTTCGGATTTTGCCTTTGTGTATGACTTTGCATGTTTACCGACCTTTGATCTTGGACTGCGCTTGCGGATTTGATCGCTCTCGTTGCTTTGACTCCGTTACCAACCCTGCATTTCAGATGTCCTCCCTCACATCTCTGGATTGGAAACCTCTGTGGATTTACCCGGCATCTGACCCTGCCTGTCATTTCATTCACGCTACACTTCACCTCCACGTCATCGGGGATTACTCTTCTGTACCTGGAAGTCTTCAAACGCTCACTAGGCTACCACAGCAATACACTACCAGCTCCGCTAATATCACCAGGTGCTTTACCTTTCACATTAAAAAGAAGCATAAACCTCTTGGTGTGTTTTGAGTCTGCTTTTGGGTTCACTATTCCCCAGCCCTGACACAGTGAATGGTGTAGATGTCTGTGATAGAGGGAAGACCTTGATGATCTTCTCTCAGTCCTAATTATCCGCTGTGGGGTCTTGTAGTCTGAGATGGCAAACCAGACAGTGACGCAGCTGCTCAGGATGCTGTCGATAGTCCCTCTATAGAAGGTGGTCAGGATTGTTGGTGGAAGCTGGGCCTTCCTCAACCTTCTCAGGAAGAAAATATGTTGTTGAGCTTTCTTGTGCAAGGAGCTGGTGTTGAGGGTCTTTACACCAGTCTGTTAGCCTCTGCAGGTCTTCCAGTCAGAAAGTCCAGGATCCAATTACAGAGGGAGGTGTTCAGGCCCAACAAGCTCAGCATGCCGATCAGGCGTTGGGGGGGGGGGGGTGATAGTATTGAATGCTGTACTGAAATATATGAACAGCATTCGCATAAAGGTGTCCTTCTTGTATAAGTGTGTGAAGGCCAGATGGAGTGTGGTTGAGGTGGCCATCCGATGAACAGTTAGGATGATACACAAACTGCAGTGAGTCCAGTGAGGGGGCAGCAGGTTCTTGATGTGTCTCATGATGAGCCGCTCGAAGCACTTCATGATGATGGGAGTGTGCAACAGGATGGTATTTATTGAGACAGGACACAGAAGACGTCTTTGGCATGGGGAATATAGTGGTGGACTTAAAGCACATGGGAATGACGGTGCTGGTCAGAAATATGTTGAAGATGTCAGTAAGAACATCTACCAGCTGTTCTGCATTCTCTGAGCCCTCTGCCACGGATATTATCTGGTCCACCAGCTTTGCGTGGCTTGACTCTGCGTAGAGTTCTCCTCACATCAGCCGTGGTGAGACACAGCACCTGGTCGTTGGGAGAAGTTGTGGTCTTCCTCGCCGTCACATAGTTCTGCGTGTCAAACCGAGCGTTGAAGCTGTCACCACATCTGGAAGGGAGCAGTCACCGTCACAGGCAGGTGATGTCATCCTGTAGTTTGTGATGGCACGTATGCCCTGCCACATGCGCCGCGTGTCACCGCTGGCCCTGAAGTGGTTGTGGATTCTCGGGGCGTGTACTCACTTCACCTCTCTGATGGCCCAGGGCAATTTGGCCCTTGCTGTTCTTAAGGCGGAGTCTCGGGTCTTTAGAAGTGCACACATCTCTGCAGTAATGCATGGTTTCTGGTTGGTGCATGAGATGATGCTTTTGGAGATAGTGACATCATCAGTGCACTTGTTGATGTAGCTGGTCGCTGATGACGTGTATTCCTCTAAGTCTGTGAGGACGTGGTACGTTACTGCCTTCCTGAACATGTTCCAGTCAGTGTTTTCAAAACAGTCCTGAAGAGCAGAGATAGCTCCTGTCCTGGCCAGGTTTTTACCTGTAAACAAGATCCAGCGTGTTTTCCCCTCTCATTGCTAAGTCCACATACTGATGGAATTTAGGGAGCACTGACTGGAGATTTGCATGGTTGAAATCTCCAGCGACAATAAACAGTCCATCGAGTTGTGTCTTCTGCAGTTCACTGATCTTTGCATACAGTTTCCATAGCTCTTCCTTAGCATTAGTGCTAGGTGGAACGTACACTCTGATAAAGAAATCAGTGGTGAATTCCTACAGTAAATAAAAAGGTCTGCATCTAACAGTTGCAAACTCCACCAGCGATGAGCAATAACTAGAAACTAGCACAGAGTTCTTACACCACTTTGTGTTGATGTAAACACACAATCCACTGCCACGAGTCTTACCGCACAGAGCTGCGTTTCCGTTCATGTAAAAATGAAACTAGCTGAATGGCGGCGTCTGGAGCTCTGTCGCTGAGCCATGTCTCCAAGACGCAGCAGGCTCTAAACTCACGCTGCGTAGTCTGCTGGAGTCGGATGTAGTCCAGTTTATTGCTACAGGCAACGAGGAGGGCTGGAGGCCTGGTTCCCGCAGCAAGCCGTGGTCATCTAGCTTTTCCTGCAGCTCATCCTGAATGTAGTTTACTAGCTTATTGATTCCAAAAGTGTCTGGCAGTGGTATATACAGTACGAACACCAGTTGCGCCGGTGTCCGTATACCATGTAAAAGAAACACGCCGCAACACAAAGTAAACAAAGTAGCACTATTTTAGCTCCGGAGCGGCCGCATGATGATGATGATGATGATGATGATGATGATGAGCCGCATGAAATCTCCCAGGATGTTCAAAAGAAACTTTCACACAGCGATAATGTGACCCGGGGACTGACGTTGTGTACGTGAGATTAGTGAGAAGCTGCGGTTAATAATGCGATCTGGTAACTGAGGTGTGTTAGCGCAGGAACACGCAGTCATACACACCAGCGGGGGACTGGAAGAAGCAGCTCTGGATTAAAATAACACCTGAACACACACCAGAGCAGATCTATACTGCAATTACACGCCTGTGAGCTCTTGCACTGTCGCTCTCTCTCTCTCTCTCCAGATTCATCTACAATTACTCACATACTGTAATTATAGCGCTTCACCTCTCTCTCTCTTTCACTCTCTCTCTCTGTCCCTCTCTCTCTCTCTCTCTCTGTCCCTCTCTCTCTCTCTCTCTCTCTCTCTCTCACTCTCTCTCTCTGTCTGTCTCTCTTTCTCCCTGTCCACATTCATGTATATTTACTGGTTATAATTAAAGCTCTCTCTCTCTCTCTCTCTCTCTCTCTCTCTCTATCTCTCTTCCTGTCTGTCTGTCTCTCCACCTTTATCTACAATTCCTCACATACTGTAATTACAGCACTCCGTCTGTGTGTCTCTCTTTGCTATCTCCCTCTCTGTGTTTCTCTCCAGATTCACATATACCTTCATAATTATAACTCTCTCTCTCTCTCTATCTGTCTCTTTTTACTTTATCTTTCTAGATTCATGTACACTTATATAATTACAGCTCTCGGTCTCTTTCTCTCTCTGTCTTGCTGTCTCTCTCTCCCCTTGTCTCTCTCACTGTCTGTCTCTCTTCAGATACAGGTACACCTACATAATTAAAGTCTCTTTGTCCAGACACATGTACACTTATAGAATATCTTCCTGTCTGCCTCTCTCTCGCTCTGTCTCTAATTCCATGTACAGTTTAGTTATAGAATTTTTATCTCTATGTGTCTCTGTCGCTGTCTGTCTCTCTAAAAACATGTACATTATGAGATGAGATTATGTGGTGAGATATACCAAATTGATATACCATCTCACTGTCCGTCTCTCTCAATTCAGTTCTGTTCAGTTCAGCGGTGCTTTATTGGCATGAATGTTAAAAAAAAATCACATTGTTGCCAAAGCAATTAAAGGAGATTGATTTCTTTAAACACTATAAATAACACTTATCTCTATTTATTTATACAGGAAACATTATGAGTAAAATAAACACAGTAAGTAAATCTCTCTCTCTCCCTCTCTCTCTCCCTTAAAGTGAGGGAGAGCGGGCGGGGCACCATGGCCTCTGAGGCCGGTGTGGAAAATTTGTCTCTCCGACATGGCATCAGGTGCGTCCCAGAGGACGGCGTGCGGATTGAGGACGTCTTGTTAGCGGTGGGGAGCAGATGGGGTGTGAGAACATCTACTCTGCCTCCCGGAAGTCACCCCTCTGTCTGCAACCGTGGCGCGGGTGCTCATATCAAACGTGTCTCTGTTCATAAAGGACGAGGCGATATTTCGAGTGCAAAAGCTCCAACATGCGGCACATCCTGTCTTTCCGCCGCCAAGTGCTAATGGTTTTAAACAACCGAGAACAAACATTAAATGTGAATTTTAAATGTAAAAAGGGGGACAGCGGCTACACCACGGAGCCGCTGAGGTGCTTCGAGTGCGGGGACGTGGGACACAAGAGGCTGAGCTGTCGGCATGGAGCCGTGCAGCCGGGGAGCTCGCATGGTGACATGGCCGGGATACAGCGGGGAGGCGGAGCCCACAGCGGGCCGCAGCGACACACCACAGCCGCGACTCAAACAGGTCAGCCCTGAACACGGCACCACCACAGAGACACACACCGCGCCGGGAGCAGATAACAACACAGACACTACTGTATACAGTGTGAGTACAGTATCCACCGCAGACAGTGACCCCTGCCCCTAACGCCGACTCCGCCCCTAAAATCTGCCTAGAGGAAGTACAGCAGCCACAAACCAGCAGACCATCACCAACACCTAAAAAAATCACTACAGCTAAAACCAGGAGGAAGAGAAAGGAGTCGTCCACTACAGAACACACCAGTAAATGTACAACCCGCAGTCAGACCCTGAGTGAAGCAGCAGTACAGCAGCTTCAGACCCAGACACAACCAGAGACATCCAGGAACAAGCAAACAGATACCTCGAACAACTAAACCAACTGCAGATACCGCAAAAGAAACATTTAGGAAAAAACGCTACTAAAAAAAGGCAAAAACAGCAGGAGAAAAATCTCAAAAACACACTGAGACTCAGGAGGAAGAAAAAATGGACAGAAGCTGAACAAACCAAAAACTCTAAACACGACTGTAAATGAACCAAAACAAAAACTGAGAAAAAGAATTGTTGCTAATGGTGGAGGGACAAAATAAATAATAATAATAATAATAATAATATAATGTAAATATGTAAATACATTGCGTGTGTGTGCATGTGTACTGTAAGTGTGCATGAATGCATGTGTGTGTGTGTATATGTATGTATATATACACTCACCTAAAGGATTATTAGGAACACCTGTTCAATTTCTCATTAATGCAATTATCTAATCAACCAATCACATGGCAGTTGCTTCAGTGCATTTAGGGGTGTGGTCCTGGTCAAGACAATCTCCTGAACTCCAAACTGAATGTCAGAATGAAAAAGAAAGGTGATTTTAGCAATTTTGAGAGTGGCATGGTTGTTGGTGCCAGACGGGCCGGTCTGAGTATTTCACAATCTGCTCAGTTACTGGGATTTTCACGCACAACCATTTCTAGGGTTTACAAAGAATGGTGTGAAAAGGGAAAAACATCCAGTATGCGGCAGTCCTGTAGGCGAAAATGCCTTGTTGATGCTAGAGGTCATAGGAGAATGGGCCGACTGATTCAAGCTGATAGAAGAGCAACTTTGACTGAAATAACCACTCGTTACACCCGAGGTCTGCAGCAAAGCATTTGTGAAGCCACAACACGCACAACCTTGAGGCGGATGGGCTACGACAGCAGAAGACCCCACCGGGTACCACTCATCTCCACTACAAATAGGAAAAAGAGGCTACAATTTGCATGAGCTCACCAAAATTGGACAGTTGAAGACTGGAAAAATGTTGCCTGGTCTGATGAGACTGATTTCTGTTGAGACATTCAAATGGTAGAGTCAGAATTTGGCGTAAACAGAATGAGAACATGGATCCATCATGCCTTGTTACCACTGTGCAGGCTGGTGGTGGTGGTGTAATGGTGTGGGGGATCTTTTCTTGGCACACTTTAGGCCCCTTAGTGCCAATTGGGAATCATTTAAACGCCACGGCCTACCTGAGCATTGTTTCTGACCATGTCCATCCCTTTATGACCACCATGTCCCCATCCTCTGATGGCTACTTCCTGCAGGATAATGCACCATGTCACAAAGCTCGAATCATTTCAGATTGGTATCTTGAACATGACAATGAGTTCACGGCACTAAAATGTTCCCCACAGTCACCAGATCTCAACCCAATAGAGCATCTTTGTGATGTGGTGGAACGGGAGCTTCGTGCCCTGTATGTGCATCCCACAAATCTCCATCAACTGCAAGATGCTCTCCTATCAATATGGGCCAACGTTTCTAAAGAATGCTTTCGGCACCTTGTTGAATCAATGCCACGTAGAATTAAGGCAGTTCTGAAGGCGAAAGGGGGTCAAACACTGTATTAGTACGGTGTTCCTAATAATCCTCCGTCCCTCCATCATTTACTGATTCCATCATTCATTCATTAGATGTGCTTTAGCAGCACACGACTCTTCAGTGTAGCGTTTCTGTACACGCATAATTTTTAGCAATTATACAAAATATTTCGTCTTTTTTATGTGGGAAATAAAAACGCAACTATTAAATTCTGAAACTGAACTCCAAACTGCGGTAAGGTAATCGGAGACTGAATCACAGATGAGAAATGGAAAAAGTAGATCACTTTTATTCAACATTTAGATTTCACTTATAGTGCAGGTTAAACTTCAGGCAGATATCTAAGTTCTGCAGAAGTTTCAGTAAATTCTGTCCAGACAGTTTTGTGTGATGCTGTGAGATAATCTGGCTGGACAGACAGACTGTGGCCTCAGCTACAGATAGAACATTTTCCAAGCCTGGTTTCTGGTTTCAATATAATTGAAAGGAAGAGTTCTATATGTATGTATGTATGTATGTACAGACAGAACACTTTCATTTAAAAGAGAGAAATGTTCAATTTAATATTCGTCCATAAAATGTAAAAATTAAAAAGAAAATGTAAAAAAAAAAAAAAAGGGGGGGTCTTTTGTGTGCCATGTTTTAATCATGATTAATGAAAAATATATAGACATATAAATGTAATTCATGGTGTTGTAATGTATAGTGTTGTTCTGTACTTATTTCCATACGCAGTGAAAATGTGTCAGATTATATTTATCCTCATACAGTATAATCAGTTCCTAAATGTCAAGGAGATTTTATATCGAGCCCTAACCATAAACTCTCATGAACGTATCGTAAACTCTTCTAGTGTAGGAAGCGCTTCATTTCACCGTGTCACTGCAGTGTGTATTCTCTACTGTATATTAGTGACTCCTGCTCTCTACTGTTCACTCTGTGTCATCACAATCAACTGTCCAGTCGCACGTCTCTGTTTGTGACATTGAAATTAGATTTTGTCCGTGAAGTTGCCTGTAGATTTTTCAGGTTTGCTTTGAGATCAGATATATTCAGGTTTCTCACACTTATTGTTTGTTTTGTAGCTTCCTATACATGCGTGTCTTCTGTTTTTTTTTTCCCAAATCCTTACCATGCATGTGCAAAGTGACAGGTATAAAATCCCTTTTCCAAAATTGCTGTACCATCATGATATCAAGATCATAGAACATCATGAATAAATTGTCAGAAAGAAAAAAATAAATAATAGTACATAATAGATACTAAATCCACGGATAATCCCACCCCGCACACTAAACTACTATATAGTGCGCACTTAAATATACTGAATCCACGGCTAAATGGCACCCTGAGCGCTAAACTACAAAATAGTTCACTCTAATAGATATAAATCTGCGGCTAAATTCCACACTGCACGGCAAAACTACTGAATAGTACATGCTAATAGATACTAAATCCACTGCTAAATGCCATTCTGCGCATTAAACTACTAAATGATGCGCAACAGATACTGAATAGTACACTCTAATAAATATTAAATCTGCTCACTAAACTACTGAATAGTGCGCACTAACATATACAGTACTAAATCCACAGCTAAATCCCACCCCGCGCTCTAAACTACTAAATAGTACGCTCTAATAGATACTAAATCCACGGCTAAATCCCACCCTGCGCTCTAAACTACTAAATAGTACGCTCTAATAGATACTAAATCCACGGCTAAATCACACCCCGCAAGCTAAACTACTAAATAGTACACTCTAATAGATACTAAATCCACGGCTAAATCCCACCCTGGACACTAAACTACTAAATAGTACGCTCTAATAGATACTAAATCCACGGCTAAATCCCACCCCGCAAGCTAAACTACTAAATAGTACGCTCTAATAGATGCTAAATCCACGGCTAAATCCCACCCTGGACACTAAACTACTAAATAGTACGCTCTAATAGATACTAAATCCACGGCTAAATCACACCCTGGGCACTAAACTACTAAATAGTACGCTCTAATAGATACTAAATCCACTGCTAAATGCCATTCTGCGCATTAAACTACTAAATGATGCGCAACAGATACTGAATAGTACACTCTAATAAATATTAAATCTGCTCACTAAACTACTGAATAGTGGGCACTAACATATACAGTACTAAATCCACGGCTAAATCCCACCCCGCGCTCTAAACTACTAAATAGTACAGTCTAATAGATACTAAATCCACGGCTAAATCCCACCCTGCGCTCTAAACTACTAAATAGTACAGTCTAATAGATACTAAATCCACGGCTAAATCCCACCCTGCGCTCTAAACTACTAAATAGTACGCTCTAATAGATACTAAATCCACGGCTAAATCACACCCCGCAAGCTAAACTACTAAATAGTACACTCTAATAGATACTAAATCCACGGCTAAATCCCACCCTGGACACTAAACTACTAAATAGTACACTCTAATAGATACTAAATCCACGGCTAAATCCCACCCTGGGCACTAAACTACTAAATAGTACGCTCTAATAGATGCTAAATCCACGGCTAAATCCCACCCTGCGCTCTAAACTACTAAATAGTACACTCTAATAGATACTAAATCCACGGCTAAATCCCACCCTGGACACTAAACTACTAAATAGTACGCTCTAATAGATACTAAATCCACGGCTAAATCCCACCCTGCGCTCTAAACTACTAAATAGTACGCTCTAATAGATACTAAATCCACGGCTAAATCCCACCCTGCGCTCTAAACTACTAAATAGTACGCTCTAATAGATACTAAATCCACGGCTAAATCCCACCCTGCGCGCTAAACTACTAAATAGTACGCTCTAATAGATACTAAATCCACGGCTAAATCCCACCCTGCGCTCTAAACTACTAAATAGTACGCTCTAATAGATACTAAATCCACGGCTAAATCCCACCCTGCGCGCTAAACTACTAAATAGTACGCTCTAATAGATACTAAATCCACGGCTAAATCCCACCCTGCGCTCTAAACTACTAAATAGTACGCTCTAATAGATACTAAATCCACGGCTAAATCCCACCCTGCGCTCTAAACTACTAAATAGTACGCTCTAATAGATACTAAATCCACGGCTAAATCCCACCCTGCGCTCTAAACTACTAAATAGTACGCTCTAATAGATACTAAATCCACGGCTAAATCCCACCCTGGACACTAAACTACTAAATAGTACGCTCTAATAGATACTAAATCCACGGCTAAATCCCACCCTGCGCTCTAAACTACTAAATAGTACGCTCTAATAGATACTAAATCCACGGCTAAATCCCACCCTGCGCGCTAAACTACTAAATAGTACGCTCTAATAGATACTAAATCCACGGCTAAATCCCACCCTGCGCGCTAAACTACTAAATAGTACGCTCTAATAGATACTAAATCCACGGCTAAATCCCACCCTGCGCTCTAAACTACTAAATAGTACGCTCTAATAGATACTAAATCCACGGCTAAATCCCACCCTGCGCTCTAAACTTCTAAATAGTACGCTCTAATAGATACTAAATCCACGGCTAAATCACACCCTGCGCTCTAAACTACTAAATAGTACGCTCTAATAGATACTAAATCCACGGCTAAATCCCACCCTGCGCTCTAAACTACTAAATAGTACGCTCTAATAGATACTAAATCCACGGCTAAATCCCACCCTGCGCGCTAAACTACTAAATAGTACGCTCTAATAGATACTAAATCCACGGCTAAATCCCACCCTGCGCTCTAAACTACTAAATAGTACGCTCTAATAGATACTAAATCCACGGCTAAATCCCACCCTGCGCTCTAAACTTCTAAATAGTACGCTCTAATAGATACTAAATCCACGGCTAAATCACACCCTGCGCTCTAAACTACTAAATAGTACGCTCTAATAGATACTAAATCCACGGCTAAATCACACCCCGCAAGCTAAACTACTAAATAGTACACTCTAATAGATACTAAATCCACGGCTAAATCCCACCCTGGACACTAAACTACTAAATAGTACGCTCTAATAGATACTAAATCCACGGCTAAATCCCACCCCGCAAGCTAAACTACTAAATAGTACGCTCTAATAGATACTAAATCCACGGCTAAATCCCACCCTGGGCACTAAACTACTAAATAGTACACTCTAATAGATACTAAATCCACGGCTAAATCCCACCCTGGGCACTAAACTACTAAATAGTACGCTCTAATAGATGCTAAATCCACGGCTAAATCCCACCCTGGACACTAAACTACTAAATAGTACGCTCTAATAGATACTAAATCCACGGCTAAATCACACCCTGGGCACTAAACTACTAAATAGTACGGTCTAATAGATACTAAATCCACGGCTAAATCCCACCCTGCGCTCTAAACTACTAAATCGTACGGTCTAATAGATACTAAATCCACGGCTAAATCCCACCCTGCGCGCTAAACTACTAAATAGTACGCTCTAATAGATACTAAATCCACGGCTAAATCCCACCCTGCGCTCTAAACTACTAAATAGTACGCTCTAATAGATACTAAATCCACGGCTAAATCCCACCCTGGGCACTAAACTACTAAATCGTACGGTCTAATAGATACTAAATCCACGGCTAAATCCCACCCCGCGCTCTAAACTACTAAATCGTAGTATAATGTAATTGTAATGACATAATGATGGCGGTGTCTCGTTTGCTAGCTATTGCTTAGTCAGTTTTAGGACATTAAGGATCATATAGTTTTTTACTATAATATCATCTACTGTGCTTTCATGAACACTTTCATGAAAAAGTTGGAAACAAGCTCAAGTGTGGATGTTCAGGTGTTTCATCATTGTAGGTCCAATCCCCAGGTCTTGTTGCAAGTCTGCATGGTGCATCATGGAGGAAGTAAGTGTATACTCGATGCTGTCCATCACGTGAAGAACACACTCCTCGGGTGCAGTCCCGGTGGATTCCGAGCTGTGTTTGTTTGCAACGCGTGTAAATTAGTCGCAATTCGTTTGCTCAGTAATGACGTGGGCGGGGGCTAATTAGGGCTGTGTTGACAGGGTTCGATAATTGGTCTCCAGTGTGTTATGCTAATGAGAACCTGATTCTGTCTCTCTTTGTTTCTCTCACTCTCTCCCACACACACACACACACACACACACACACACACTTTCTTCTGATCATCCATATAAAGTAACACATGTCTGAATTATACATTTTATTTATTTATTTAGTCGTCATTTTCGAGGCATAAATCTGCCAGAGATGCCGTTCCTCGTGCCATTCAGGCTTGGGTTCATTAACGCGGGCTGATGAAGTTTCGCATAAATTTCATGAAGCTGCCGAAGACACCAAGGCACAGCGGGTGATATCATGAGTGCAGAGAACTGACGCATTCATAACATAGCAAATATATGACTAAAACTGCAATCATATATCACTGATTATAGCGTTTAACCTGAGATACAGACACTATTCTACAAATCATCTCCATTCACTACTGTAATTTTATCTACGTTCCGGTTTCCAGTGTCCTTCTGTGCTGTTTGACGTTGCAGTCTTCATTTCTTCACTCCTTCCTTCTCTGTCATGACTGAAAGGGTAGAATAAATGAAGCCAATTAGGAAAGAGATAATGGGGGGGGGGATTGGAAACAGAGACAGAGGAGAGAGCAGAGGAAGAGCGGGAAGACAAAAGTGACAAGGTTTACCTCGGACCTCCAGCTTGCACTCCACCTCGTCCTCACCGAAGTCGTTGATGGCCTTGCACGTGTACTTCCCTCCGTCGAACAGGCTGGGCTTGCGGATGTTCAGGGTCAGGACGCCCTGGTTGTTCTGCATGATGAACTTTGGATCGCCGCCGATTATCATCTTGTTCTTCATCCAGATAATCTTGGGCTGGATGAGAGATTACAGTTATATATAATCGCATAGATAGAGTTTGTATATGATGATTTCATTTATTAAGGGAAAAAGCCTATCCAAAACTATCTGGCCCTATGTAATAGAAGTATTTACCCCATTGCAAAATCATGAATAAACTGCGATTTTTGTAACGTTCAATAAAATTTTACTTGCCACACCCAGGCCTGATTACTGCCAGACACGCTGAATCAAGAACTCACTTAAATAGAACGATAAAGTGAAGCACGCTAAAAGATCTCAAAGCAACACAAACTAAAGAAATTCAAGAACATGTATGTACAGTACATGACGTGTATCAGTCTGGAAAAAGCACAACAACGACTCATCCAGAAGCTCATAATAGAACCCAGAACATTGGGTTAGAACTGCAGGGCTCACTTGCCTTATTTAAGGTCAGTGTTCATGATTCAGCAATAAGAAAGAGACTGGAGACAACATTAAGAAAGGTACTATAAGAAAGAGACTCCCATGGATGCCAAAAATGGTGGTGGTGAAGGTGAAAGCCACTGCTGACTACAAAGAACACAAAGGCTCGTCTCACGATTGCCAAAAACATGAAACAATTTTGATTATCCCAATACTTTTGGGCAAATATTCTGTGGACCGATGAGACAAAAGTTTAACTTTTTGGAAGGTGTGAATCCCATTACATTTGGTGTAAAACTAACAGAGTGTTTCATAAAAAGAACATCATACCAACAGTCAGACATGGTAGTGGTGGTGTGGTGGTCTGGGGCTTTACAGGTTCAGGACCTGGACGACTTGTCATAATTGATGGAACCATGAATTCTGCACTCTACAAGAAAATCCTGAAGGTGAATGTCCAGCCATCAGTTCATGACCTCAAGTTCAAGTGCACTTGGGTTATGCAGCAGGACAACGATTCTAAACACAGCAGCAAGTCCACCTCTGAGTGGCTCAAAAACTAAAACAAAATTAAGGTTTTCATGTGGCCTAGTCAAAGTCCGGACTTAAATCTGATTGAGATCCGTAAACAGGCAATTGATGCTCGAAAACTCTCCAATGTGGCTGAATTAAAACAATTTTGCAAAGAAGAGTGGGCCAAAATTCCTCCACAGTGATGTAAAGGACTCATTGCCAGCTATCATATATGCTTGACTGCAGTTGTTGCCCCCAAGGGTGGCACAACCAGTTATTAAGTTTAGGGGCAATTAATTTTTTTACATAGGGCCAGGCATGGATGGACAGGTTTTTTCGCTTAAAAATTAAATCATTTAAAAACCTGCATTTTGTATTTACTCGGGTAATCTTTGTTTGATATTAAAATTTGTTTGTTGATCTCAGTCATTTAAGTGCGACAAATATGCAAAAAAATTATGATGATTTTTGGATGACAAGGAGGTTCAAGTTCCAGTTCATTCCAAAGTGGGGAAGAACCACATATTGGTATGATGCTCAGGGTGCACATACTTTTGGTCAGATAGATAGATAGATAGATAGATAGATAGATAGATAGATAGATAGATAGATAGATAGTGTACTTTATTGAGCCACCCTACCTTGGGGAAGCCGCGGACGGCGCAGCTGATGGCCGCGCTGTAACCTGCAATGACGCATCTGTCCACAAGGGGCGTGATGAACTTCGGGGAGCTGCTCATGTCCATCTCTTTAAATGGCTTTGTCTTATATTGAAGACCTAGCATGAGAGACCAGCATTAAACAAAAAAGCTCACGATGTATGAGGTGAAGTAGACGTGATCATGTCTTATCCAGAACTCATGGACATTTTAATGAGAAATAAGTCAAACACAACTTTAATGTTTAATATTTTTACATTTTAAATTTTTACTAATATACTGAATTATAGTCATGTCCCTTTTGTTTTCTTCATAGTGATAGCAAAAAAATTTTCATTTAATGTTCTATTATAACATTAGAGAGATGTGCACAGGTAAGGGTGTAGATACTTTTGCATTTGAGGGTGGAAGGTCCAATAATCTTAAAAAGGATACAAATTAGATATGGAAATGTCTAAAGAGTCCAATCAGCATTAAAGTCTCCACGAACCGCCTACTCTTACTGGAGATGACCAATACAAACCTGAAGAGATAAAATTTAGGAAACATTTATTTTTTCAGTCCAACAGCTTTACTGCTCTCTGCACAGTAAATCAGCTAAATGGAATTTCAGAGAGCCAATCAGATTGCAGCTTTAAAGATTCTGAAGCTCACCACCAGAAAAGACACAAACACACCTCTGAGAGTAAAAAAAATAATCCATTTTTAATGTATGGTAACGTTAGAATCCAATCCCATCCAGCCAGTCATTTTCCCATCATGCACCCGTACCTGATTTGGAGATGACGGCTGTGTTCTTGCTAAGCCCCGCATCCTCACTCAGGCCGCAGACGTTCTCACTGAACACACGGAACATATACTCGTTCCCCATCACGAGGTCAGAGACAGTGCAGTTAGGCCTGCGGTTGTGTTCGTACACCATGAACCATTCCTACACACACACACACACACACACACACACACACACATTAGCGAGGTGTTGTGGTGTTGCAGGAACAGTAGCTTTTTCATGACCAACTCCAGACTAGTGTGTTTGGAATCTGGATTTGGTTTCAAATATCAGTTTACATTTAAGTCCATGTTTACCCCCACCCAAACATCTTCTCACTGAGAGCTGAAACCAATAAATTGGTGATTGTTGACTGGTGAAAAATGTGCTCCTTCCTCCTAAAAAAGTATGCACCAGATTTTCTGCCGGTGTGTATATCTTTGTGCAATATTGTGTGTGTGTGAAGCCCATCCTGACCTTGGTCTTCATGTCCGCTTTCTGGATGGTGTACCCCATGATTTCGCTGTTGCCGTTGTCTTTAGGAGGCTTCCACTCAAGCGCAGCGTTAAAGCCCCATACGTCAGTCACCGTGATGGCGATGGGTGGCCCGGGTTTGTCTGTGTGTTCACAAGGGGGCAGAACATCATCAGGGCATTTTAAGAGGAAAATGAAGTAAAGTAAGAAAACTAGTGTGTGTCCGTGTGTTTTAGTTGCAAGCAGTTGGTGTTTACTATTAAACCTGACCCTGGGTGGAGGACGCTAACACGCCACTATGACTAAGCGCCACATCAGGGTTGTTTCCAAGCTCCAACAGAGTGAGCGCTTAAAACAAATAGGAGTCCCTTAACCCTTCCCGCCCTATTCCCCTTAATATTCACATAATTGACGCAGAATCTGAAACTCTTTCTATAAAAATTACCAGTAGAAACTGGACTATTAGTAAAGATTGCATTATAAGCATCGCATGGCCGAAACACAAACGTTTCACACACTAAGATTTCATTGCATCACCTTAGCTTTGATTACAAAATTCCAGTTCATGTGTGAAAATGATTTCTCGTGCTCCCAAAACCTCTATTTCACACTCAGAGTCCTGGAATACGGCGCGTACCATCAGGGAAAGAAACCCTCCACAGATGTGATGTGCTGGTGATTCAGTACATTCAGGTGGTCATGTGACTTCATTTTACTGCCACATAACGTTGCTGAGTCTCGACCTGAGCGACTGAAGCGCCCCCAGATCATAACACTGTCTCCAGAGGCTTGTACAGTGGACGCTATGCATGATGGGAGCATCGCTTCATGCGCTTCCCTCCTCACCCTGACACGCTCAATCTGGACTCATCAGACCACATGACCTTTTGTTCATCACTCCAAAGTCTAATCTTCATGCTTTCACTAACAAGTGGTGTTCTTATGGATTCACAGTTGTTTAGTCCCAATCCTGTGAGTTCTAATCACATTGTGTGTGTATGGAAACTAAATTCCCCAAAAGGATGAGTAATCTGATCTGGACTGTGCCCAGGTACATCATGTCTAATGTGAAAGCAGCCGTAATATCAGTAGCATTTTGTCATGGCTGCTAACAAGCCACTTTTATTGAAGCACATGATGACTGGTCTAGCACTTTCAGAATAAGAATCAGAAAGAGCTTTATTGCAAAGTATGTTTGCATGTACAAGGAATTGGTTTTGGTGACAGAGCTTCTAGAGATGAGAAACACACAACACAGAAAAAAAAAAAAGTTACCAACAGATTGAGTAGGATGTGGGGTTTTATCAAATAAGTCAAATAAATATTAGTAGTATTGCACATAATATTGTTTAACTGTTCACAAGGTAAAATGTCTGGGGGGGGGGGGGACTTTTCCCTGACTGTCCTGGTGCTCTGTAGTGCTGACCAGACGGCAAAAGCTCAAAGAAAAGGTGGCTCGTGTGTGAGCGATCCAAAGTGATATTCTGAGCCCTTTTCTTTACTCTGGATATATACAGTTCTTGCAGGAGGGGAGGGGAGTGCCGATAATCCTTTCAGCAGCCCAAACCATCCTTTGTAGACTTCTGGTGTCTGCTGAGGAGAACTGTGTGAGCAGCTCCTGTGGCAGGTTTAACTTCTTCTACTGGCGAAGAGAATACAACCTCTGATGGGCCTTTTTAACAATGGAGTCAGTGTGACTGCCCCACTTCACTGAGTCCTGAGTGATGATGTGCCCAGGAACCGGAATGACTCCACTGCTGTCACAGTGCTGTTCATGATGGTGTGTGAAGGACGTGCATGGGGGTTCCTCCTGAAGTCCACAAGCATCTCCACTGTCTTGAGCATGTTCAGCTTCAGGTTGTTGTGACTGCACCAGACAGCCAGTTGCTCAACCTCGCTTCTATATGCAGATTCGTCACCGTCATCGTTTTGAGTACCTTAATAAGTAGTTTTGTTGCTTGTTTTGCTTGTTTGTTACTGTTTTCTGATCCCATTAAATCTATTATATAGCTAAACAAGAGCAAATAGTTTTTGAAGTATGTTTTGCTAAAATCTATCAAATGCACATGTTTTATTAGCTTATGTAGATCTTGGAAATAAAGTCAAATCATATTTTCTTAGTTTTTAGTCAATTTTCTTAGTAAAACTCAAATTCTATGAAATTGCAGACTCTCAGACAGGCAGCAAATTTGCAGCACAGCTACACTCATTATTAACGACACATGATTAGCATTAAACTGCGTGACTAGCATGTACCATTGCTTAGTCAGCGAGCTAGCAGGCTTCTTACTGAAAACTATTATTATTATTATTTAATCAAGATGGTTTTAGTGGCTAGTTTTTAGAAACAAACAAAATACAATGTTCAAGCCATAAAAGAACAGTTCTTTCTCTGCAAAGCTAAAGAAGCAGATTTTGGACATTAAGCAACAAATGTTGACTGATTGACAACATTTTGGTAAACTCACCCACAATCTGGATCTCGATGGTGGCCTTGTCCTCCATGTTCTCAATTCGGACGATGAGCGTGTATTTTCCTGAGTGTTCCCGAGTGGCACTCCTGATGAACAGGATGGTGTCCACCTCAGAGGTGCGAAGGTTAACCAATTTGGGGTCCAACGGTGCGTCATCCTTCAACCAGGTCACTACAGGATGAGGTTTTCCCTGGCATACAAAACAGATTTACTTGGTACAGAAGCACTTCTGCTGGACCTGACCGTCACCATCCACACTCTCACCGTCAGAACAGGACAAAACTATGACTCATGGCATGATTGTAGGCAATGTAACTTCCCACAGAATTCTTCAGAACATCAGAAAACTACTATCAATGTATTCTTTTGATTTGTGTAAATGGACTGGGCTCCAACAAAAAAAAAAAAGGTTGGGAACCACTGATTTTGTTTGAAAAAATTGACTTGGATGTTTCCAGGGGTGTGGTAAAGACCGCCACTGTTATGCCAAAACCAGTCCAACACCAGGACTAGTAGCAATCGAGGCAGTCAAGAGTGTGTTTTGAGGGGGTCGAGCCCAAATCAAATGAAGTCAAGTGGAGATTGGAGAGTGAAATTCCAAGACCAAGGGTTTACTTCACCTAGGTGGCTTCATCTGCGCATTCCGCAATACTAAGGCCATGTTCAGGGAGGTCGGAGGCCAAGACCAAAACAAATCCACATCAACACATAAAACTAGCATTTTTCTATTTTGGTTATCATTTGTCATACTGTTGCCCCTACAGTCCAGATAGATCAGCACAGGAAGTGATGTAATCGACTAACCTGAAAGGGAATAACAAGGTTGACCTTCTCCCCAACTTTCCTTATGAACTTAGTCCTTAACTGACGAGGCAGGCGTATCCTGGGGTTCTCTAAATGTTGGGGTAAGGAGAGAGATAAAGTCAGGTGCATATAATAAACTGAGAGAGAGAAAGAGGGAGATAGAGAAAGACAGAGAGAGAGAGACAGACTCCCTAACCAGTGATCTCCCGGATGGTGACTGCTCGATCGATCACGGCTGGTGGGCTCAAACCCGCGATGTTCACCGCTTTCACCCTGAACAAGTACTTCTCTCCAATCTGCAGATCTCGAATGCGATAACTGATCTTGTCCACGGGGGTCTCGTTGGCCCTCACCCA
>CM059222.1:29067608-29210108 GCA_030347435.1 Clarias fuscus | reverse complement strand
GAAATAAATCAGATAAGGTAAATAAAGCAACTTTATTGTACACTGTTGTGTGTGTGTGGTGTGTGTGGTGTGTGTGGTGTGTGTATTACCCAAGAAGTTGAGTTTAGCTGAAATCGAGAGCGCATGGCCATCAGGGACGAAGGTGTAGTCTCCCGCGTCCTCTGCCTTCACGTCATCAATCGTCAACTTGTGGATCCTGAGCGACACCCCCCACCACCACCCCAAGACCATACGTGTTACCATAGCAACAGCATCCAACAACAATACAACAACTGGGTGTGTCCCAACGCACACCATTAATAACCCCAACACTTCTGGCCATCACACAGTGTTTAGGGTGTGTACACATTAACGCCACTGCAGAAATCCTCATTCTTATTCATTATAGGATGCAACATAGGACAACTAAAACCCTGTCTCATTATCAGTCTCCCATCCCCCCCCCCCCCCCCCCCCCCCAGTCCTGGATGTGTCCCAATCCACACAGTGTAAAATCTATACATTATGGCACAATGCATTATGGGTATTCTGTACATGTACAATACTTTGCCTGGAGGTGTGGCTTACCTGCCGATGTGTGTCATTTTGATGCGGTCACTTGCGACGACCTCGGCTCCATCCTTAAACCACTTCCCTGTGACTTTCTCATCAGAAACCTCGCATTTAAACACGGCCTGCTCAGCGGCCTTCAAGGTCAGATCAGCAAAACTCTGCAGCACCTCCAGCTCCTTATCTGAGGCAAACACACACACACACACACACACACACACACACACTCAGGAAAATCTCGGTTTCTAGAAATACTTCTTATTGAAACAATTAGCATTGTAATATTTATAATTAATATATAATTTTAAAAGACTTATTTTACTGTGAGATCCTGAGTTTTCTTTTCTTCATTTCACTCTAACGATACTCTACTCTTTCTTCTACATTACCCACAATGCCCTGCTGATAGTAGTGCAGTGGGATTTAGCCCTGGTTTCAGCTCTGGCTAAAGAGAGCGATGCGGCGGAGCTTTAGTCCTTCCGTCTGCTCAGCAATGTGACCTTCTCATCTGGACAGCTCCAGTTCAATCCAGTTTAAAAAAAAAAAAAAAAAAACATTTTGGACAATCTCCAAATTTCCATTCATCACACTCCTCATCGCTAAGGTCAGTAACTACCCCGAGTCAAGCCCAGCTCAATGTAGCTGCATAGCATTCTGGGAGCTTAAGTCCAGCGGTTTGCTTGAAAATCACTTCTCCGTTGCTGGATTTGACGTTCTTGTGATGTTCAACTAGAAATAGAGAGCTTGATGTTTTGTTTTTAGGCGCTAACAGCAACGCGTGATCGTAATCTGTTAATGTCCTGCTAAACCCAGTTGTAATACCACTAACAATAACAACAGCCATAACGATGATACTGTGTGAAGATGTATGAATACAGATAATGAGTACAGGACGGTAAGACTAACACTGACATTACCATTTCTGTTATTGATTAAACAAAGAATTTCAGGAATACCTTCCACCTCCAGCTCTCCCTTCGACTCTCCCCCGCTGGTGCAGACCTGGTACATTCCAATGTCCTCCTTTGTGGCCTCATTGATGATCAGCCAATGTTTCTTCCCTTCTTTCTTAATACGGTACTTTCCGTCTCGACTCAACTCCACTCCATCCTTCATCCTTTAAAACACACACGCACATAAACATAAAGAGAAGTAAAAAGTATGGTTTGGTCGAGTTTACAGAGAAGAGCAAAAGTTAAATATACAGTAGTTGGAAAGCAACAATGAGCCCAAGCACTTGCATCATTGCCACCCGGGCGCGCCACAAAACCTGTGTGCTTTTTGAGCATGTTGAGCCCCGGATGCTGGAAAAAAAAAAAAACCATCACGCTATGATGTCACTCAATATGATGTCACTCAGGAAGTTTTAGCCACTTTTTCGGCATAGGTTTGAGGTAACAGCCAGCCCTGCATTCACCCCACCAACCTCTTACAGTAACACTTGGAACTGGGCTAGGTGACCAATATAATGCAAAATATTCCATATGGACACGCCCACTTTTTGATTGGCTGGGTTAGTGTTGTGTAGTGTGATGCACCACTTTGTTTGCTTCCTGTTTTCTGACCCAGGGTTGTACTGATTTTGAAATTTGGAAAATTTGATGATGCGTTTTATTCACGAGGTCTTTCACATTTCAGGCAAGGTCAGGCAACAATCATAGAAATTTCTCTTCTTTCGCATGACTCTCTCAGCAGGGGGCGCTGTAGTGCTCTTTTATATTATACAGTACAGATAAATAAAATAAACGTATCACCATTTAACACTCGCTCCTTCCTCGGACACTTCCACCTCGAATTCTACTTTTTCCCCAACCACAACATGGATGTCATCCAGCAGCTTGGTGATGGTGACTGGAGGCTCTAAACACACACAACACAAACATCAATGAAAAGGGAAAATAAACATTTCACGTATTCTGTGTCGAGGATTTGCTCACCTTGTACAAAGACCTCAGTGAAGCACTTTTCCTCCCCAACCACACATTCGTACGCAGCATCATCCGACAGCGTGCACTTGTTAATGGTGAGCCTTCGGATCCCACCGATGCTCTCAAACACATACCTGGGAAGAAGAAGAATCTCAAACACCTGTCTAAATGAAAACCTCATTTCTCTCTCTCTCTCTCTCTCACTCGCACACAAATACACACTTACTTTGCTGAAGGTTTGATCTCCTGCCCATTTTTCAGCCACTTCACCTGTTGGTTTGGATCCGTCAGCTCCACAGACATCTGAATCTTCTTGCCTTTTTCCACTGAGTATGCAGGATCCAGCTTCTTTAGGAAGGCTGAGACACAACAAACACAACAAGCAGAAAATCAGACACAACAAAAACAAAAAATAACAACCAGACACAACGAACAGACACAATAAAAAAATCAGACACAATAAACACAATAAAGTCACAACAAACACAACAAACAGACATTCAGACACAACAAACAGACACTCAGACACAATAAACAACAAACAGATACTCAGACACAACAAAAGCAAAAAAAAAAAAAAAAACAGACAACCAGACACAGCGAACAGACACAATAAAAAATCAGACACAATAAACGCAATAAAGTCACAACAAACTGACATTCAGACACAACAGACACTTAGACACAATAAACAACAAACATACTCAGACACAACAAACATGGCACATGGAAACAAACACAACGAACAGACACTCAAATACAATCATCACAGCAAGCAGAAACTCAGATGGATGTTCTTAGACATGGACACAACAAACAAAAACACAAGCACAATGTAGGAAAAATAAGTTCGGAACACAGACACATTGAATTGAAGACAAATGTCTCAAACACAGATGCATTAAACACAAGCATTTGAACAAATTCCGGAAAAGACACACAACATCCCAAATACAAACACGACAAACTGAAAAGACTCTCTCTGCTTCAACACACCACACACATCACGCATTGTTTATCTATAAAATCATGAAACATTTAATTCTGTTTTTTTTTTTTCCTTTTTTATTGTTTTCAGGTAAACTAGATGTCAGTAATTCCCTTTTCACTGTCTCACACATTCCACCCCACACCACCAGGGGTTCTCACCACAACAACACCAGGCCACTTCTACATCAGCTGATTCTCGCTTTCTCTTCTGAAAGGATTATATAACCCTGCTGTTCGTTAGCTTATCCTGAAGTCCTTCTGTTTCTGTCCATATCTGAGGGTCTTGAGTTTTATACCTCAGGTTTCCTGATTGACGTTTTTTCTTCCTCTTTCCAGTTTTAATTGTTTGTCCATTTGGTTTTGACTCTTTTAATTATTCCTTTTACTATGATAGCGATAATCACAACAATGAATGTTTCTTTTTCAACAGAACCCACTATAAGCCTCTTCCGAATGGTTGACATCCAAAATAAAGGCTAACTTTCTGTGTGTGATGGGCCCCTTCAGAGCTCCATCATTGCTTTTGATGTGCTATCAAGCAAACGAAAATCCAAACTACTTAAAGAAACAGAGACAGCTAATAAATTCATTTAGTATAGCATACCTCAACCAAGCGGTAGAGATGGCTCAATCAGGTTGACTCCAACAAATTTAATATCAAATAGGATATACAAAATCATAAGAAATATACTCTACCAAACAGTAAAGGGATTGACCACGGTCAGAGGGTGGAGTCAGATATATTATGAAGGAATAATCATCACTGCATTTTTTTTTTCACATTATAAACGACGACTATAACATTTAGCATACAAAACGATTGTGAAATATGTCAAAATTTTAAGAAGTTTTATTAACAAAATATAAGCTTAATTAAGTCAACTTGGAGCCTCAAAACGACATGCATTTAAACATGCAATTGTCGAAACTATTATTTGATCCTTCCAATGGCTTTCATCTGGGGAGGATTATAAGAGTAGAATAAAAATCTACATAAACATTAGTAATGAAATAATTTAATTTAATAGTACTGTAGTTTTGTATGACTATGCACTTAAAGAACTTGTCTTTTATAATCATTAAAGCTGTCAGTCACATCCCCCCGCAAATCGAGCCCTGTGTATATACAGTATATAATGCTCACCATCACTCTTCTTAGGCTCCACCTTCTTCATCTTCTTCAGTCTCTTCAGCATTCCACGCAGGTCGGTGATCCCGTACTGGAACGCGATCTTCTCGTAGTCACATGGTTTCGCGTTCTTAAGGATCTCCCAGACGTCCACGTCCAGCTCAGGCTCCTCCTTCTGCTTCCTCTCTCTAATGATCAAACGCGTTTACGTAACAAAAGTTATCGTTACTTTTATTAAGGGTAAAGGGTAGGGCTTAGTAAGAAAATCCTGACCTTTTCTTGAGGAGGCCACTGAAATCCAGGTCTCCGGCGTCCTCTCCCGCGTCTCCCCTGTAGTTGGAACATGAATGTACATGTATCAGAAACTCTGCAGTAGACTGTGTAAGTGTTCTGCATGAATCAGGTTGCAGTACACCCATATATTAGTGTTATCATGGCCATGCTACGCCAGCACTTCAGATATTCAGAGTGTTTAATGTAGACATGCTACTCCGGAATTTATGGTACGTAGATAGTTATCTATAGATGTGGCGGCACGGTGCCATAGTGGTTAGCACTGTCCCCTTGCACCTCCAGGGTCTGGGTTCGATTCCCGGCTTGAGTCTGTGTGCATGGAGTTTGCATGTTCTCCCCATGCTTGGTGGGTTTCCTCCAGGTTCCCCCCGGTTTTCTCCCACAGTCCAAAGACATGCAGATTAGGCTAATTGGCTTCCCAAATTGCCCGTAGTGTTTGAATGCGCATGTGAATGTTGGCCAGAGGTCCTACCGTTGTCGTACAAATGGAAATAAATACAATGATAATCACCATTGGCCTCCACGGTCCCTAATTGGACTCAGAGGTTCCAAGATGGATGGAGATAGATCTCTGGATGTATTATTTTAACGGTAGTTCACCTGTTGAGTTTTGCTTTCCCAGCTTTTTTTGCTAGTGGCCATAGTTATAGAGAGTATATTTAAGTCATTTATTTCATCGTTTATAGTAAACAAACAACAAAGTGCGAAGGTGAAGGTGAAAGTCTGGGCAAACCTGCCACAGAGACGTTTGACATGATTCGGCAAGTTTACAGCGATGCTGCAATAAGTCGTTCGAGGTACAAATGAAGAACATTAATGAAGATGATGATGAGCATTTATGGCCTTTATTGCTATTTATTTCTATAGGTGTAAAGTAAAGATTAGTGAGAAAGAAACATAACTTTCATGCTAAATCCACAATAACAGTGTTTGTGGTAAATAACATTAACAAAAGGACAACATTCTACACCTGATGACAGAAAAACACAGAGACTCACGATCGCTTGAAGGCCTCCAAGATGTTGGTTTGCTGAGACTCTTGCGCAGCTGGAGGACAAAATAAAGTAAACATGACGATGAAATCCAACCAAACGAGTCAACACATGTGCACATTAGATATAATCAGATCACAGTGAAATCTGCTCGCTCTTCTTTTATACCTTCAACTGTGATCTCAAAAGCGCAGCTGTCACACTTATCCTTGGCCGTGACCTCGCAGCGATAACCTCCTGCATCTCCTTCAACCACCTTAACGATGGTCATCTCGTAAGTGTATATCTGCCATAAACAGGGAATTTTTCCATGTGAGCATTTCATGTGAGTGCTAAAGCATTTTTTTAAGTTTATGTTACAAAGGAAATGTCCATGGCTGGGATTGCAAGAACATTTTTTTGCAAATGCAGTAACAATTTATGTGAATTTAATATCATTTCATATATAATGTGAAAATGTGAATGCGGGAACATTTTATTTGAATGTGAGAGAATTTTATGTTACATTCTATGTAAATGTACCAACATTATGTAAATGCATAAAAAAATCATTTGAATGCAAATGAGTCCGAATTTTATGGGAATGTGTAAACGTGAATGCAAGATCATTATGTGAATGATAGAATAAATCGTGTAAATGCAAGAGAATTGTATGTGAATGTGAAAACGTGAATGCAAGAACAATTTATGCAAATGTTGTGAGGGTTCACCACCAGAGGGCGCTGTCTTTACTTTTGTAGTTTTTGTTTGTAGACTCAGTTTCCCAGAAGGCACCTCGGTCAGGTGATGAGGTCTCACCTGAACCGAGGTAGCTAATTAGATTTCATTCTATAAATAGCTGTTTGTTCTGGGAAATTGGGTCGAGCATTATTATTGTCAGTTGGGCTTTCCTTTCTGTTCCTTTGGTTCAGTTCGGTTCTGTTCTGTTTTAATTAAGTTGGCATATGTTGTATGGAGCTGTCTTTGTTCACGGTGTTAGTTTGCTTTGTAGTCTGTTTGGTTTCCCCCTGTGTAAGTACCACTGTTGAATGTTCAGATCTTAGTCTGTTTTACTACTAACGTGGTGATACTAACCTGCCTAGTTCTTAGACTGTGTAGTCTCCTAGTTTGTCTAGTCTCCACGTCTGCTTAGATCTTAGTCTGTTTAGATACTAACCTGCTTAGCCACTAACATGCTAGTTCTTAGTCTGTCCCCTACCTAGTCTGCTGTGTACCCAGTCTGTTTGCTCTTAGACCTCTGGCTACTAGTCTGTTAGCAACTAGTCTGATTAGCCATCATCCAGCGTAGCAGCAAGTGTGCGTGACAGCTAGTAGGCTAAGTCTCTATGTTTAGTTAGTCCTCCTGTCTGTGTTAAATATTAGTCTGTCTATGTAATTTGGTTAATGTTGTGTGTCGTGCTCCAATCAGTAAGCCAAACCACAGGAAGTCTATTTGTTGTATTTTCACAGGTTCCGACACACCTGAACCAGGTATGTAGTGGTATAAAATGAAACACAACACACTGGGTTCTCACACAAGTTTGTTGGAGAACACTATATTACTTGGACATTAAGGAAACACTGGATGTAAATGAAGGCATTTTATGAGCCTTATCCCCAACTCAAACCTTGGTGTTCCTGTCATAGGATTCTTTAAACTTCAGGTGTTTGCCGGCTTTGCTGCCCAGGTCCAACCACTTCCCTTTCAGCCACTTCAACACCGGCTTCCTCAAAAGGGTTGATGAGTCCACCTTGGCAACGAACGTTATGTCTTTCCCTGTAACCGATAACCAAATCAATCCCCACTCACGTCATCACTTACTGTATCTCTTTACAATGTTGACGACCTCTGACCTTTGGTTGCCGTGACACTCTGGGGTTTCTCCACAATGAGGCTAGATACCTCTGACGACTGTGGCTCTTCCCCAGGCACATTCTCTGTAGGTGTGGCAGAGACAAGAAAAGTCAATGCCAGGGATTTAAATCTGAGGGACGGACGACGAGTTCCTGATGGTCATAGAACTTCATGTGGGAACCATTTTGGCATAACTGGCACTGTATTCAAGGATTGTGATTGGTCAAACCGGTGTTGATTTATTTACCATAACAGCACCTCTGAGAGTGGTACAGCTGCGAATCACAGGTTTATATTAATGCCCTTGTACTAATCCATTTCCGTAAGAATGTAAGGAAGGAGTCTCCAGTGTCAGAGCTCAAAGATGAAGCCATATAATCAAGGTTTATGCTGGTAACTTCACCAGAAAGATAAAAGAGACAGGAACGACCGTGTATACAGTAGAGCTTGCCCAAGTGCACAGGTGATTTTCTTGGTGCCACCATATTGGCGGTCGGTCTAGTGCGGGTGAAACAGGAAGTACTTGTCTAGAAGCCTGATATTCAGCCATGCCAAAGACCTGCAGTGAAAAGTGCGGGAATGGACAGGATGCAAAATCTGACGTGTCTTTCTTCACATTAAGAGCCTTGCTCAAGGGCCCAACAATGGCAACCAGATCAGCGGTTGGATCCCCAGCTCCACCAGGTTGTCATTGTTGGGCCCTTGAGCGAGGCCCTTAACCCTATCTCTTCCAGGGGCGCTGTATCATGGCTGACCCTGCACTCTCACTCTCACAGTTACGCTGGGATATGCGAAAGAAGAATTTCACTGTACTGTAATGTATGTGTGACAAATAAAGGCTTAACTTAACTTTACAGTGAAGATGCAAATCAGAATCCCAGGAAAGATACACGAGTTTGTTTCTAATGTCGCTATTTTTTACTTGGATAAGTTGGGCTAGTACGCCAGTGAAGAATTATCCCTTTATTAATTTTTACTTGAAAAATCGAAAATGCTGTAGTCTAAAGTGACAGTTAACAGGAGCTAACTTAAACTTTACTATGAACAGATTCTTTTTTTAAGCCTGACGTGATTTTTTTTTTTTTTGATAATTAAGAAATGTTGGCAAACAATTGTTATGGTAAATCTGTGCAGTGTAAAAGGAACGCGAGGAATAAAACACTTTCTCAGAATGTGCTGTTATTGAAAAATAATCATCTTTCATGTGGAGGCAGTGACTCATCTTCATCAAACCATCCTGTTGCTAATAAACCATGCATCAAACCATAATCAAAACTAAAGAAATGGCATGAAAACAGAAATAAACTATTTTGAGAATAAATCAAAACCTTTCGTATATGCAAAGAAAAAAATTGCATTTAAATCTAGCACTTAACATAAAAGGTAATAATGATGCAAGGAGTGACGAGGGGGTGTGGGCAAGGGGCAGATTTCGTTCCCCTGTAGGTTCTGCCATAGGATGTGAAAGACACTCTCATTCCTTCCTAAAGAATAATAATCATAATAATAATAACAATAATTTTTCCCATGTATACGTCATAGACAAATACATGCTAGAGGGATTGGTGTGTCTTACCATCCTCTGGCAAATCTGCATCGAGGAGAATGAGAGCCACAGACAGAGAGAGAGAGAGAGAGAGAGAGAGTGAAGAAATACATTAGCGAGTAATGAAGTGAGTCAAAGATAGTAGAGCCTTCTGAACATATGACCTTCTAGTATTACATTTACACACACTCACACTCAAACTCGTGTCTCTGGCCTGTCCAGCGTCCAGAGTGAAGACATGTCAGTTTGTCGTAGTCGTTGTGGTTATCGGTTTATCAGTACAGACAAGCAAAGTATCTTGAAACTGAGTGTATGAAACAAGGACGTGAGAAAACATGGAGACTAGAGGAAGCCTAAAGAAACCCGTCCGTTTCCTATACAGACATTCAAGACGTAATAAACTCCCATAGCTTTAGGAGAATGCGGTAACTTTAAATCTCATCTGTTGCACTTCTTTAAAATAGTAGTCTGGGGTTCACTTACACCACAGTCAGGTCAGTGTCAAGTCACTTGATTGGTTCAGTTTGTCACATTCTTACAGGACTGGAATACTGTATCAGGTGTCGTACTGTATATGTATCGTGCATTGGCAGGAATTCTTTAAAAATCTTTCAAACAATATCAGTTCCATGTAGAAAAGTAGAAAGCAGAATAACCTGAAGCATGAATCTGCATGTACTATATGAAGTTCCTTAATCAAGACAAATCCAAAGCGCAAACATGTAGCTGAGCTACACGGTAGCTTAATTAAAGCTCGATTAGTGGTGAACTGACGAAGTTGATCAATGACCCAAACAACTAATCCGCAACGTGCTTCCTGGATGAACAGAAATTTTGGTCGGCTGTCTTGTTGCTCCATGCTCGGATTTCCCACAATCCCACACAAACCGACCTGAACACTGACACGCCCATACTGTACCTGCGATCCTCATTCCTTCTGCACCTTCTCAACCTTTTTCACATCTGTACTCTCACTTTTTCTTTTTTTGCGAGAAAAGAATACCTTCAGATATCTGGTTTGGATAGAACTTTCTAGGGTTCTAGGGTTCTAGTTCAGGCGTTCTTTTTGGACGTACAGTGTGAGCCTTCGTATCAGAGAGGTTGTAGGTTCAGGTCGTGTGTGTGTGAAGCCTGATCAAGACGGATAAACTCACTCTCTCACTAGTACTCTATAGCATTTATGCTGTACAAGGTCCCAGGTGCATATGGAGCATATCTCTGGAGACTCGGGGCTGGAGACCCTGGATCACCAATTAACCTAATCTGCATTGGACAATGTGAGGAACCCGGAGTACCTGGAGGAAGCCCACCAAGCACGAAGGGAACATGCAGACTTCATGCACAAAGACCCGAGGCAGGAATCGAACCCTGCACTCTAGAGGTGCGAGGCCACAGTGCTAAAAATCTACGTATATCGTGTGAGTTAATATGTCGTATACAATCAATTAAAATACGTCACAGTGTCTGCCCGGGGTAGGAGGCATGGCTGTCTAGCTTAATACTGTATGTTTAATGGAACATTTCACAGCAGGGGTAGAAAGCATAAAGATCATTCAGTGCAAGTAATCCCAAATTTCAGATTGGGACCGGGGAACTGCGTTTATTTGCCCCACCCTGCAGAGCATGAACCGTGTTCTCATTCATGCACAAAACACGCAAATACTCGATATATACTCACAGCATAGAATCCAGGTATATATCGCTTCTGTTTGTTATTATGCATCAATAAAATTACATTTTTCACAAGTTTTATTTTTCACTCTTAAACAACACTTTGATGTTTCAGAACACCACCAGCAAGGCATTTGCATTTCAGTCTTTCAGCTGAAAGCACCACGTCAAACTCAAGGATCAAATCATCAAGGTGCAAAGGTGTGACAACTTCACAGCTCAGCTCGCGGCGCCACCCAGCGTTCAGGTTACTTATGTCGTGATCAAATATCATCAGAGCACACGACACGTCTTCATCCGGTCAGTCAGAACCTCTGGGACAGTCGTGAAAATCCACTGCCAGAGTCAGTGCCTGAGTCACGTGGATGCTAACAGTCAAGTGCGGCTTTACACGTTCATGAATAGCACGACTGCAGGTTCCTGTGATGTGCAAGGTCACACCGATGGTGTGTTGGACGTTCACAGTGGTCATAATGACAAGCTTCTGGACACTCTTACACCCACAGTTTACAGCACGCTCATTTTCGTGAGCGGCTGATCAGCGAACACACAGTACATGACCCTAAACACACACACACACACTCACACACACAAACACAGATAGAAACGCAAGGTGAGCTGAGTGGACCGGTTCTTTTCCTTACCGTCTTCACGTCCTTCATTCTCTTCTGCATGATAAGAAGCAACAAGCAGTCAGAATGCATTAGTGTGCAGACAGGAAACGGTTACAATGTCATCACACACACACAAACATACAGTCTTCTTTGCGAGGACCAACCAAAGGTCCTTACAAGACCTTTGTGGGGACACTGGTCCTTATTAAGATACAAAACACACACATACACTTCTTCTATATAAAGAAAAAAAGCTAAATATACTCATTATTACAGTTATACAAAAGGGATGTGATGAGTAAACACCCTGGCCACGCCCACAAACATTAATGTACAAGCAACAAGACAGAGTTGCTACTTGCCGGCGTAAAGGTAACAGTCAGGTGTGTACAATTTCATAAACAACAAAAATAAATGACTTTGCACATGACTGCTCCAGAAATCTACTACCACTTTGTTGTTCTGTTTGTTTTTTTTTTTTTTTTTTTTTTTTTTTAAATACATACAGAAAGAAGACTTTTGTCCTAACAATAAGGGTATATCTGTGTCAGCATTGCTAGTTGTCGTTAGTAAGATGAGGAAACTCACCAGCAGGAGGTGCTGCTTCCTGTTTCGTAGGACCTAAAAAACGAAATCAACAAATGATTGCTTATTTTGACACACACACACACACACACACACACACACACACACACACACACACACACACACACACACACACACACAATGTGAAGAGAACTCAAAGGACTGGGGATAACCAGCTGTGTAGCCTTAAGAAAGTTGGCTAATCAGAAGAAAACATCAGACGGTGGAGAGCAGTGACCTCTCTTAATGGGTGTGGCCTAATATTATAATGAGTAAGCTGGATTGACAGGCATCTGTAAAGTGATTAACGCAGCTAGAGATCGTGGGATAAATGATGAGAATCACTATGCATTTTATTATTGCTTTATACAGAGATTATGTTCCCTGGGTTAGCTTTCGCTCTCTAGGTTAGCTTTCGCTCTCTAGGTTAGCTTGCACTTGCTAGGTTAGCTTGTCTTTTCTTTTCTAGATAGGCTTACATTCCCCTCGCTATCTCAGCTTTTACTTACTAGCTTAGCTTTCGGTTACCAAGTCGCTAAGATTTTAAATACTGCATGACCTTTTAGTTATGATTAGCAAAAAGATTGTATGATTGTAAGCTTATTCAAGAGTTATTGAAGTTTTATGATCTGTGAGATACTGTGATCACATGGCAAAATATTTTAGGGAAAATACACATAAGGTGATTAGGATAGCAAAAAGCTCAAAACATGAGAGAAACAAGGGATAAAAGCAGGAGTTCTCCAAACCAGTGACGAAAGAGGAAAGTTTTAGCTTCCTCGATGTTTCATTAGCATCACGGTTCCGGATTTCTCAGTATCATTACACCTCTGTTGAAACATTTTACTTTAAAGTTCTCACAGATCAAAAAGCACACACTGAACCCCAAAATTCCAAACTATAAACAAATCGTCTCTCCACTTGTCAACTCCTCGCCCTCGCACATCACTTGGCCTTAGTCCTCTGAGGGGTCAAGTTGCCAGACCAATCCTGGGGGTGTGTAAGGCATTCTGGAGGGTCGACACCTCTATTTTGAACAAGGTTTATCTTTCATGGTGAGAATCTGATAACCGGTGTTGTGTTCGGTTCTTGTGAGAGTTTCGCATTTTTCTTTTAGATGTAAAAAAGGATCTCATCGAGTCACAGATAAGCCCTCTGAGTCGCATGACGAGCAAATGCAGGGTTATCCATGGACTGGTGTTGGACACAAAACCGTGAATAAAAAAAGTAAATATAAATACACTAAAACAAGATCTCTAAACAGTGGGAACCTTTTAAGGAATTCACAAACCTTTGGCTTGTTTGGACCTAAGAACCCAAGAACTGGTTTGAAGTTATCGACCTACCTAGCTACTTGGAATAAGGCAAGCTAGAGGAGGCAGGGTGATGCTCTGGACAATGTTCTACTGGGAAACCTAGGCCGCTACCATTCATTGGGACTTTCCTTTCACATATACCGCCTACCTATAATTGGGGTGAGGGGTGCTGTAAAGGTGTGTAAAGTTGTATTTAACAGACAGGACAATGAGTAAAGCCATTACCCAAAACAAATACTCATCCAGTCTTCTACAAACATCCCTTTATTTAAGGATTAATTGTGGGCTTCAATGAAGACATACAGTACATAAACCAAGAAAGGTGCCTGATGCATTAGATAAATGAAAGTAGCTCTGGGGCAATCCAAAGGCTTCTCAGCAATGTGCAAGATGAAAACGTAGAAACAAGCGTTGCACCACAGTCATTCAGGTAACCTTCGAAATACCACAAAAATACGGTAGCAAAACAGCAACAGTCAACATACACGTCGATATACAGATTACTATAAAGGACCAAGAAATATACCACCTTCTACACATATAAATAAAGTTCTCATGATGGATGATTATTAAATGGAAACAGGCTTGCCCTATCATCTGGAGATCACAAGTTTAAATCCCACCTAGAGAAAGTTGATTGACCGAGTTATCGTGGGGGCAGAGGAGGGTGGCATTCAAGCACTCTCACATCCATCATGCCGCTAGCCAATCATGGGCGTGTGTGCGCGCACTGAAGCAGAAGGTGTAAATAGTGTTGTCCTCCAAGTTTGTTACTCTGGTTGGCTAGTCTCCTGTGTCTCAGGGGAAACACATGTCCCTGAGACAATAGCCCTTCCTGGTTGGAGGTGGTAGTCCTGAAGGGACACTGCCTCATAGATGGATGGGAACTGGCTACGACTAAATTAGAAGAAAAATGCTGTAAGTGCTGTCTCCACGTACTGGGACGTCACCTATAATTTAATTTAGGTACACGTACACTACGTGAACACAAAGTATTCAGCAAATAAAAACCACCCAAGCTGATGAATAGACGAAGACACACTTCTGGCATCTGCAGCACGCCACTGGACAAATCGCTAAACAATATGGAATAATGCAGATTGACCACATTCTAGTAATGGCCTCATATCCAATTTAATTTAACTGTTTAATTCACCCAAAGTGTAAAAAACACACAATGCTCGCACTGATAAATGAATGGAAGAACAATGCAATGTCTGAGAAGCAAAGCTCGCATGATTCAAATACCTTACTGGCTCGACTTAACGGGTGACAACAAACAGGTGCCATATAAATATTGTTATACACTGTGGCACTGTTCCTTGATGGCACCGCACACATTGTTCAGGAATGGATTGATGGACAAGACAAAGATTTCAAGATGTTATCTATGTTCAAGTCCCCACCTCACAACTTACTACAGGACTGAAAGTAGCTGCTGCTAATGTCATAGAGGTCATAGAGTGACACTCCACATAGACCTGGCCTCCATTTGAGCTGCAAAAAAAAAAAAAAGAGAAGATGGCTGATTCGGACCAGGGCCATGAATGCAATCCTTGGGATTAACTGAGCGAGTGAAGCTCTAGACGCAGAGTAAGCAGGCATGTGCAGAATAATTAGAGAGACAGATCGTGTTGTCGTGCCGATTTAGGAGGTGATAGAGATCGATATCTTGAATATGTTTAATAATCATCACTTGAGAAACGTGCGAATATGCGATTCAAATTCATCCGTCTCTATAAATACACTCATTTATTGCTCTGCAACTTTCTCTTTTTATAGGTCTGTTTCTCCAAGCAGGACCAAACATGGAGGTCTATGCTGCTCTATAGTCGGGAGATGCCTCTGACCCGGTCACCTGTTCACGCTGCTATTCTGAAGCTCCTTAAAAATCAACCATAAACAGGGTTTTTTTTTTTTTTTTTTATGAATGATGATGATATTATGAGCGCTTGAGAGGGAATTTATGTCCCAGAGTCATGTTGTGCTGAGACTTCTCTCTCTCTCTCTCTCTCTCTCTCTCTCTCTCTTACACCATGGTGCAAATTTCATGTCACATTTATTTTTCCATTGCTCCCTCACTCTGTTCCTCAGCGCTACACTTCCCTGGCAGAGAAAGTAAAGTGGACCGATTGATAGACAGATTCCACAACAATTTCCTCATGAACCGCGGGTGATAAATGCAGATGAGCTGTAATTAAATTAAGGTGGATTTACAATTGAAAACAATCCATAAGAAGCTGAAAATGGTGACTGAATGGTGAAGAGCGCCCCCTGTGTAAGACATGTGTTATATCTTTTTTTTTTTTTTTTTTTTTTTCAATAATGCAGCTCAGCCAATCCAACTCACTTACTACAATAGAAACAAACTAGTTCTTCCTTCTTTGGTAGGATATTTTATTTTAATTTGCTTATTTAAAAAAAAGAAACTAAATCTTTGCATGCAAATAGAACAAATAAGCTAATTGAAACTTCAAGGTGTAATCTGTATAAAACTAAAGCAGGTACTTATCAGTAGTTACACGACTGAGTATAATCGATTGAGTCCTCTGATTTGATGAAAGGTGTTGTACGTGTGGTGATGTTTAATGGGATGTTTAACTGTATGTATCAGGAAGTTTAACGGAGCTGTCCAGCACCTCCATGGTTTATTCTCCTCACCTTTTGGCTACAGAGTACCGCTAAGAATTTAACACGACTCTCACCTCCTGTTCATTACACTAACTGAAGCTCACTACTGTAACTGTCACTCACTACTGTTGGTCAGCAGCTCCGCCAGTCACCGTTAGTTAGTTCCCACCAGGTGAAGGAGATGTGAGGGGGGGGGGAGCAAAATAGCTGGTTAGATTAAGAAACTAATTATAACCCGTTGATAAAAAATGGTATTTGTGGAACTGTTGAATAATATTACACACTCAAAGTCATGCTGTTGTAGTGGATATCAGTACAGCTGTGATATCGTCACCGCTCGGGCTGCGCCCTCATCACTACAACCGCATCAAAAGCTGCGCTGACAACCAGTACAACATCACAACCTCAACTAGGAATTCTCGACCTGAAGCTTACCACCATTTTTACCATGTCTTCTGACTACACTGTTTAAAGTTTAGTTTAGACTAAGTTAGTTTAAACCCCAAATATTCCCCCAAATATGCTCCTAAAACACTTTCATTTTATTTAAAACTCAAATTCAATATATTACAAAAAACAAAACAAACAAAAAAAGGAATGTAAAGGTAAACCCGTATACTAAACTGCTCTGTCTCCTAATTCATGCACACGCATTTTCTTTGGTATGCACTGTCGCTTTCGGTATCTGTACTATATACAGTAATATATTTTATATGGAAATTTAGCTGAATTGACATTAATATTTATGTTACAGAATATTTATGTAACAATTATATATAGCCACGAAAACAATGCCTTAAAAATAGCGGAGGATATTATATTCAATGTCACATTTATCTACACTTTCTTTTTTTTTTTTCTTTTCTTTTTTTTGTGGATTTGTACCCCCGATTTTCTCCCTAATTTAGTCGTGTCCAATTCCTCCCCGTCACTAGGGGGCTCCCACATTAAGGCTACTACTACCACTCAGCCGGGAGGGTCGAAGACTATCACGTGTTTCCTCCGAACCACGTGACGCCAGCCGACCGCATCTTTTTCGAACTGCTCGCTCGCGCACCGTTGGGGGCGGCGTAACACACTCGGAGGACGGCGCTATCCGCTCCTTCCGCTCGCGTGAGCTCACAGACGCCCCTGATTGGCTGTAGAGCCGTGATTAATGTGGGAGCACTAAGTACCTCTCATCCCGCCCCTCTGAGAGAGCTCGGCCAATCAGCTCTCTCTAGACCTCCGGCTGCGAGAGCTTACAGCACCACCCGGGATTCGAACTGGCGATCTCCGGATGATAGGGCGAGCGCTGCACCAAAATAAGATTACAATAAACCAAATATAAGATTATTAAGCTTATTCCTTGTCTTGTTCAGAGTAGAGTCAGAGAATGTTGCTTCTTTCAAGAAGTATTCTCCTAAAACCAGCAAAATTATCTGCCAATGAACTACACAGAAGTTTGCTTTTAGCGCATAATAAAAAATATATATATTTAAAATTCAATTCAGTCAGTGTCGTAAAGCAGCTTTACAGAATCAAAAAGGAAATTATGGAAATGAGTTTGAAAAGTGTGAGGAAATATGTATAAAAATAATGCATAAAAATAAGTTTTAAAAATGATAATTGACAGTAAAAATATCATAAATAGCGAGTCATGGGACAAAATCTGAACGGAACTAAATGACATTTCACCATCTGTGTGTAATTTATCACGGGACAGACGCACATCATCAGCATGGCCAAGGCATGAGGTAATGCAATAAGACACTGAGAATGCATAAGTGTGTGTGTGTGTGCGTGTGTGTGTGTGTGTGTGTGTGTGTGTGTGTGTGTGTGTGTGTGTGTGTGTGTGTGTGTGTGTGTGGATAGACCAGTAGACCAATTCACAGAGACAGGATAATTAGGCTGAAAATAGAAAGAATGGGTTTCCAACCTCGCCGCACACCGTTCCTTCCTCACACACACAACGCTGTGTTCAAGTGGTGAGTTGTTGCTCTACTTGCTGAGATTCATATTAGCGTCATTCTATTAGATTATTGTTGATTGGAGTAAGAATAACCAGTACTGACCGAAATCAAAAAAAATCTTCCAAGCTATATTCCAAGCAGAATCACACTGGATTACAGCTTTACACAATCAAAAGAATTATTTAAGTTTGTATGGAATGTGAATGTGTATGAATCAGAATGGTCGGATAGTCACTGATGAGCGAGCCGAGGGCGACAGTGGCGAGGGAAAACTCCCTGAGATGGCAGTAGGAAGAAACCTTGGGAGGAACCAGACTCAACATGGAACCCATCCTCATTTGGGTGAGGCCTTAGTGTGTGAATGAGTGTGTGAGTGTGTGTATGTGTGTGTGCCCTGCGATGGATTGGCACCCTGGCCAGGGTCTACCCCGTCTTGTGCCCTAAGTCTCCTGGGCCCCCCGTGAACCTGAATACGGGATTAGCGGTATACATGATGAGTGAGTGAGTGAGTGAGTGATTCTGGAGTAAGTGTGATACATGAATTATCACACAAAAGAGTCCTAATCAATATTTTGCCCATCTCTAGAACAACTCTTTAATGATCATTCCATTAAAGTTTTCCATTCTGATTATTTCAGAGGTTGCAGCTGGCGTTGTAGTTAAATGAATGGTGGTAGTTGGGATGCACGGTCAGCAGCCATGTTTATTCATTCAGGCTCTGCCTAGAAAAAGTTACAGGCTGAATCCAAATGTTTAATGGAGCATAATAGGAGGATTTAAAGAATATGAAGTTTTTTGGAATTTTTTCAGCTAGATAAAAGATTTTGTATATACACTCACCTAAAGGATTATTAGGGACACCTGTTTAATTTCTCTTTTCTTGGCACACTTTAGGCCCCTTAGTGCCAATTGGGCATCGTTTAAACGCCACGGCCTACCTGAGCATTGTTTCTGACCATGTCCATCCCTTTATGACCTCCATGTCCCCATCCTCTGATGGCTACGTCCAGCAGGATAATGCACCATGTCACAAAGCTCGAATCATTTCAGATTGGTTTCTTGAACATGACAATGAGTTCACTGTACTAAAATGTTCCCCACAGTCACCAGATCTCAACCCAATAGAGCATCTTTGGGATGTGGTGGAACGGGAGCTTCGTGCCCTGGATGTGCATCCCACAAATCTCCATCAACTGCAAGATGCTATCCTATCAATATGGGCCAATGTTTCTAAAGAATGCTTTCAGCACCTTGTTGAATCAATGCCACGTAAGCATTAAGGCAGTTCTGAAGGCGAATGGGGTCAAACACCATATTAGTATGGTGTTCCTATATATTCCTAATATATATATATATATATATATATATATATATATATATATATATATATATACACTACAAGACACCAAATCTGCGTCCTAGCATTCTGTACAGTTTCTAAAATGTCTTACAAAGACATGACAAGATTTTATCCTCTCTATAAACGCATGTTTGTTTTCAGATACACACACACACACACACACACTCATACTCTCCGTCTCCTCCGAAACCACAGCTCTATTCTGGAGGCTGTTTATTAAGGAATCATGCTTTCTGAACAGCGGGGTGGCACTCGAGATCCATGACTGAGGTGTAATCTGAGCTTTTCCACCGCAGAAGGCCAGCTCACAGCACGAGAGAGGTGAGAACGAGACAGTAAGAGAAAGTGAGAGGAGAGAAGGAGAGGGAAATCGGTGTGGGTTCGGGCAGAGCCGCCGCATCAGAGATCTGATATTTGTGATGTCATGACTCCAGACCGCAAAAAAAACCGCGGTCGTGTGTGCAGTAGAATGATGATGGGGTGGGGACGAGGGACGAAAAGGTATGACGGGACGATGAAGAGAACATTCTGCAAATAATCCAGCTACTAAAATAAGCATGTCCAATTAAAGCCAGCATTTAGTGCATGCGCATAGAGAAAACGGAAAAGAGAGGATTACATATTTAAAACTAAAGATAAGCTGTGTACCATGTGCAGACATTAATTACTTTAAAAAATACTAATAAATAAGGAACATAAAATTATATTTACAATAAAATATTTCCAATGTTTTACAAAATACAATTTATGTACTAAATACCCACTACTATATTTTATTTCTAACTTTTTTACTATTATTTTTTTCACACTTTCACACAAAAAAAAAAAGCAGAATCATTTAATATTATGCATGCCTCGCCTTATAAATTAAAATTAAACAAATTATTTCTAGATACTCAATTATGTTAATTATTTAGGAAAAACAAACAAAGAGGAATCGGAATGAGATTACATTAAAACTAATATTAGTTTTTTTTGTTTTTTTCTTCGCTTATTTCAAGCATTATTTAAGATTAAGAATAAGATTACGTTGTAGTTATATTTTAAATTAGGTTCGGAAGAAAAAATAAACTACAACATAAATGATATACTTATAAATGAAATATCTTCAAATAATGTGATATTTGAAAGGATTTATAACAGTGATTTAAATATTTTAAATTCAAAATGTATATTTTCTCAGCAGAGAACATTGCTACATTAAAACCTTTATGTTAAATAAAGCATGAAATAAAAGTTCTAGAAAGATATTAACAATTCAAAATTCATAATCTCACACTTTACAATCTTATTATTACATTTCTATTAAATCATTTTGATGACTAAAAAAAAAAAACCTGTATTGCTGCTATTTTTGTTTGGATTTGGTCTATATCTAATTTTTCCTGCTCATCATATATGAGGAAGCTGCTATGCTCATAAACGTTATGATTTTTATGACCTTCCCTCCCTCTCTCTCTCTCTCTCTCTCTCTCTCTCTCTCGCTCTCTCTGCTTCCTCCTTTAAAGATGTGTTAGCGTTTCTGCTGTAAAGATGTCGCTCTCAGCTTTCACTCTCCACGCCGACGTGACCCGACTGCTGAAAGAGATCCGCTCATGTTTTACAGCCCTGCAGATCGCTGGCCGTAAATCTCAGAAATATAAATGTCAGGGATCTGTAAACATTCGCCTGCTGCTGATTCAGCTGTTGTGCTAAGATATGTGTAGATATGTGGAATATAATATTTTACTATTAATGATAATAAGGAGTTCATAAAAATAATAAATTACATGGAAAATAATATCTACAGTATACTTAACTTATAATAAAAAAAAAATTCTTTGCAGAAAGGAATTATTGAAGTTTGAAGGTTGTCATGTAAGGATCTCACATACAAATAAGCCAAATAAAACATCACTCATTCCAGACAATCCACCCTAATATTATGACGTTTATACATGTCCTACAAGCGTCTGCTCAATACGTTTTTCTTATTTGACGAAATGTAATTCCTCAAAGAAAAAAGTTCTGTTTATTGATCATAGATTATTGATCTGGTCTCTATTACAAACATAAGTCATATGAATTGATTTTTATCTGCATATATATTTTATATACATCACAGAGTAAATGTGTTGATAATTAGGGATCGGTTAAAACTTCCAACACTCCTGAATTTAGTCCTATTAGTCACGAAGTTTGCCAGAGTTCAGTGTGGCTCATCATTATAGTCTATAATTGAAATTAGAAATGTAGTCGCTGACTTTAAAACATTACACCAACAAATAAGTTATTCAGAGGTGAATTGTAGCAGATTGTGGACTTCATAGGTGGTTTGTGCCTTTTCATAAAGGATTGTAGAGTCGAAAAAATATCAAATGAATAAATAAAAGGACTAATTTCTTGTTTAGTGTTGACATAGAGAGCTTGGAGCTATCACTACTGAAACGTAAATTGGCTAAAATGGCTAAATCCCACCCTGCACGCTAAACTATTAAATAGTCATTTAAATCAGTGCAATAAACTTAAAAAATTGTCTATAGTTCAGTATTGATCAGAGAAATAGTTACAAAAATATCACAATTTTTTTTCTAGTATTGTGAGGTAAATCTTTTAACTATACAATTGTTTTATTTTTGCGCTGGAAACCTGGTATGAGATTTTATTTATTGTATTATGTTACATCATATTATATTACATGCTATTATGTATTATATTACTTTAGATTATATTACAGGGATCATAAAAGAAGACCATCAACATGAAAACTCTGTTTTAGAAAATTCTGTAATAAAGGAGTCCCTCAAGGATGCATCCTGAAGTCCATTTTGTTTATGAATTTCATCCAAAAAGTGGATTGAACACATTTTATAACCTAATTTAACATAAACATACTGCATTTAAGTGTCACTGTTGTGCCTTTGTGGAGACATATTTATATTTATTTGTACATATTTTGTAAAGGTGTGGAGATTAAGATACATATTATATGTATTTTTAATGCCATCTACTGCATTAGCTTGTTTGTTTGTTTTTTATTAGTAAGCATTAAATAATTATTTATTGAATCAGATTGCATTATCTAAGCTGACAGTAATGTAGTTTGTGAAAAATCTCACATTTGCAAACTTGAATTTTGTGATGCAAAGTGGTGAAAACAAGGTTTGTGCATCAAAAACTGCCATGTGTAAGTGAGTTTTGTTTTGGCTTGTTTGTTTTTTTTATTATGTTTCACTACAAAACAAAATTATGAACATTTTTATCTAATATGATAAACTCATCATGAACACTTCCAGAAATGAAATCACTTAATTGTATAATTTTAATATACTATAGGAGTAATTTTCCACTTTTTAAACTGTTTTTATGATGCATAATTATTTCTTGACTATCACTATTGCCACTGTGTAAAATATTGCCGCATATTTTGTAAGTTAGTTATTAGTTTTCTTTCTTAGAAAATATAGCTGTAATGTTATTAATTATTGATCTAATTACAAAGATGTAATAATGTTACATTGTTAATGTTCATGTCATAATGAGAAATTATGTTATTTTTTAAAAGAAAAGCTTATTGTAATGATATAAATAATGATAGTTTGTGTCATAACTGTAATTCATTGATTTATTTTTGTCTTTTTTTGTATGATAAATATACAATATTTTTTTTTTTTAACTGTTGCTCCATTCTGGACTGCGATTAATGTTGCCTGGTCTATTCCCCAAATTAAAGGCTGCAGAAATGAATCTCTATGAAAAGTGATGTAAAATTGTTTCAGATTTTGGAATTAATTCCAGCCAGTGATCTGTACTCCGGCAGTTTAAGGGTCATATCTCCACGTTTCCTTAACATCACCAAGAATAACTCTAATTCTTTAAACTCTTGTAATCTGTTAATAAGTTCTGTAATGTTTTCACATATTTTTAGTGATTTAGAGGAGCTTGATGGTCGTACCTGGCTTCTTGGGCTCGGGCATGTTCCTGTTTCATGCGTCTCTGTCTCTGTCACTTGTCTCTTTTCCTTCTTTCCCTCTAAGTGGAGGTGTCCAGTTTGGGTCGTCTAAGCATTTATAGGCTATATTAAGCAAAATGGAGGAGGGTGTGTGATGAGAGAAGGAATGAAAGAGAGAGAGAGAGAGAGAGAGAGAGAGAGAGACAGCGAGGGAGGGCCACGAGCAGAGTGGGGTGTCACTTGAGATCTCCAGATAATCTTAAGTGTCTATGGAGGGAAAGTGTGAAAGAAGAGAGACGGAGAACTGAAGGAGGGTTATTGTAATGACTGAGACCTTGACCCGGGGCTGACTCTGGGGCTGCTTGCGTGGTTAGGACAGAGGGAGCATTTTAATTGATGCAGCAACAGGCTGACGAAAAGGTGTGGACATTTTAGAACATGGGACCGTTGGGTCTCTTAGGAACCGGAGAAACCTAACAAGAAGGTCTGTATCATCTAACGACCTTTTGTGAACCCCTGGCTTGTAGTCATTGATTTTGGGATGACATGGATAACGACGTATTGTCACAAAGAATGGGGTTGAGAGGGTCATCTCAAGAAACACACAAAAGACAAGGAACTAAAAGACCCACACACCAATGAGGCATTATTAATGAAAAAGGCAAAGGGGCAGGGCTTCTAGGAAGCTTGAAAAGGAGCTGTCAATCATTCTATAGTTATGTGTGAATTGGTCTTTATTGGGGGTAAAAAGTGCTAACACTCAGATGAGGTTCATACCCAGAAAAAAGATCAGCTTGGATCTGATGTGTAATTACACATGTAACATGTACATGTAAAGCAAAATCTTATCATTTCAATGACACTGGATTCGTTCAGTGTCATGTACTTTAACCTTCGGAGTGACTATGATCTCAGATCCCATGGGGCAAAGTTTGAATATCCCAGATAGCCACCATATCACCTACCGGTCATGTTCTGAGATGTTACACCAGTGCTGACTGATTGTCCTAAACACTCTACCCTCTTATTACCACTTACACTGAGCAACAGAGACAATAAAACCGTCAGGAAAAATCTATATCTTATTCGCCTAAGCAAAAAAAAAAACAAAAAAAAAATCAATGAGATGGCTGGAGATGAAAATCAATCATGTAGCTTTGAGTGAGTTTGTACTCTACAAAATAATACACTAAAATAATTACAGGACAATAACAATACACACTGTTATCGTAACATAGTGAGTAATGGAGTTACTGTTAGAGTTGATTATTTTCCTATAACAGCACATCTTTAAGTGGGAATTTTTTCCCCATATCAGCGTTTTGAGATGTAAGGTGAAGCTGTTGGTGTAACAATATGTTTATAGCTTCTATAATAAAACTGAGAACAGGATCTAACCTTCCTTACAGATGGTTAACTTTTTAAACTAAACTCAATTAAATTATGTTCAAGCCAAAGTGAGACTTTTGATGGTGTCAGAATAACAGAACACAGTTCTAAGAGTAAAAACCCCCTTATATTTCTCTATATATTCCCCTCCTACACTAATGCACTTATCCCAGAGTTTCATTAGTGCTTGGACACCATCAAGGTAGAAAGTTTTCTCAGTATGCCGAAGCCATAATTGGACTGTCTGATTGACGCCTGAAACACAGGCCTCCCAGGAACTCCTTCAATGGCCCAAACATGTGGATATATCTTGGGGCGAGGTCAGGACTGTACGGCGGATGTGGCAATAACTCCCAGCCAAGTTCCTGCGATGTGCAAGTGGTGTTGGTGAATGATTGGGTGTACAGTTCACAAACACAGATGCATCTTTATGGAAGCAAATTAGCATCATAATTAAGATATTGCTTTTTAATGTCAAACATTTCAGTTTAAGAAATTCAACAGTGATTAAATTTCAAAATGTGTTTATCAAAGGCTGATGTAAGTCAAATAATTACAATGCTCATTTGCTCCCATAGTCACCTATTTTCCGCTTTCATTCAGAAGAAAAATTCTAGTTTGACTTGAACTCCACTCATAATTCATTGATAATTCATTATTGTAACTGTTGGTAATTTGCTGTGGTATATGGTGAATAAATCACTTGGATCTATGCTGTTATAGAAAAATAATCCACTTCATGGTGGTAGCAGTAACTCCACTTCATTACACCACTCCATTGTTGATTATTTTGCTGCAATGTTTTTATATGTTGATTTTTATTATTATTATTATTATTATTATTATTATTATTATTATTATTATTATTATTTCACTGTACTTTTGTTTGTGCTATTCTCCTTGTATTTTCAGTACTCATTTCTGTTCTGATTTGGTTTTTGCATAGTCAGCGTTTCTTGGCTTCTTGCAAGTACTCTATTTTTAAACATTTTTGTAGGAAACTTTGAGCATCGGTTAACATCTCTATAAATGTGTAGCTTCCACTTATAGAAGTAATGAGAACAACCCCATGCCTCAAGGGTAAGCATTCGTGTTAAACACAAAGGTTTCCTATAAAAAATATATCAAATGGCACGTGTGTGTGACTCACTACAAATTGTTAGTTTAAATTAATTTAACGAATTACATTTACATTTAACATTTAGGAATTTGGCAGACGCTATTATCCAGAATGACTCACAAAAGTGCTCTGGAATTTCTATCATTGGATAGGTACTTACACTGGTTACTAGGTTTAATTTAATGAATTCCATAAGTAACTGAAAAACAAGCTTAAATTTGATGATTATGTCGGCCTCGTGTAATTTATGGTCACAAGTAATAACTGTGAGGGCTGATTATTTATACTAATGATGCCAAATGCATTGCTTAACTGCTTAAAAGAATTAAGTCAATGATTTATTTTTCAAATATTCAACCTGGAGTGCTGAAATGTGCTGGAGTGTGACCTTAAACAAAAGCGCCCTCTGTAGTTGAATATTTGTATGTGATCAAGCCCCCCCCCCCCCCCCCCCCTTCTCCATAACTGAATTTTCTATTATTTATACTCATATTAAATAAATAAATAAATAACAATAAAATACTGTACAAACATCTCAGAGAAAGGGGACCATGATTAGGGTTTTAAATTACTGATCCCCTAAAGAGGGTGGGAAAATCACCTAAAAAAAATTATAATTAACTTGCAAGGGGGGGAAAGTGGCCTAACGGGGCATGGGTGAAAAAATAAACATTGGAGAAGAAAAAATTAATCTAGAGCAAAAAAAATAATAATTTTATTTCCAGAGGGGGGGGGGAGTCTTTTTTTTTTTTTTTGTAAAAGCTCACCAAGATATCACGAGAAAAAAAAAGAAAAAAAAACACATCCTTTTTCTCCTATGTCTCGTCAAAGCATTTTATTTTTGGGGGTGATTTTTTTTTTTTTCTTCACTGTTTTTTCCACCCATGTACCTTGATGGCTCAGTAGGTTTGTGACTTGGGAACAACACAAAACTGACAGGGTTTTATTAATTTTCTGATCAGCCAGAGGGCGAAATATGAAGCGAATCATAAAGAATTGTTCTGTACTTATGTTCATGACGTGCCATACAAGAGATATGAGGGGTGAGGATAGTTTTCTGGTAGATTTTGTGGAAATGCTAACTGTTGCAGTGAACTGGCTTTTAGAACCTGAAAACCAAATGTTTCACTAAACTCTAAATATCCATAATTTTTTTAATTTTTTTTTTTGGTAATTACAAACTTAATATTTAGTTTGAAACTGCATTAGGGAATGTATTGTGTTTTATTCAATTTCCTTGGTCAATTCAGACCAAATGTTTAGACAGAAGGCAGCCATTTTGTCCGTTATTTCTCTTCCGTGTGGAACACTACTTCCGGGATCTTCAGGAACTCCCGCGAAGCGTCATTACGTAACTTCCTGTGCACGCACCGTCAATATGGCGCCGACCGGATGCTTATCCTTTGCAGTGGTTGTTTTAACCTCAGTTTTAGGGTTTTATACAGAATTTGCGTTCTGTAATAACGGCAGGCGGGTAAGTGAGTGTTTAGTGAAATAACCTGCGGATTAAATATGTATATATTTAACAAATTGAAACGCATATTTATCAGCGGTCTCAGTCTGTGCTAATCGGCTAACGTGAACTGTTTAGCCTGTTCATTTATGTCATTTTATGTACGACAATACCATTTACAAGTTTAATATATGCATAAAAGTATTTTATATGTTCTTTAATATATCATTGATATTTTAATTACCGTCTTGTTTAAGGAATTGATACTGTCGGTACATGAATGAGTTAATCTGGTCACGTGACCTGATCGTGCCTTAATATTAATTATGAATAAGACGTGGTGCCGAAGTCTCACATGTCCTAATGTGGTTTATTCCTTACATACATCACTTTTTATCCGATAGCATTTAGCATCCATGTACCGAGTTAATTCCCATCTGTTCTGTCCTGAAAATATTAAATATCTCTGAATTTCACTAAATCCTCAGGATATCGGACACCGTATGAACGAAACATTTGCGATCTAGTCCCGGTAAATGGTCTGTGATAAAGGACGAAACGTTCTGCATGAACGTGTTCTGATTTGGTGTTGAATATGTGCAGGTACCCGAGGCCGTGGAGTCGGACCTGGCCGGATTCTCAGTGCCGCTCGAGCACTCTTTCGAAGTCGGTGAGTTTAGTCTTGAGATAAAAAAAAAAATCATTTTCAAAAAGCTGTGTCTGATCCCTTTTTAAGAGCATTGTTATCTGGTTACCATAAGTTAAGAAGATGAGGATAACAGGAACGACAAAAGCTCGGGAGTACGTGAGGTTGCTGCTGTGTGATAGATACACACACTGATATTGATGCTTTTTGTTTTTCTGTTGTTTTTGTTTGGGGTGTCAGACGACGTGCCCAGGTTTCGGACTCGTGGCTCGATCCAGCTGAAGGCCGGCAGAGAGAACAGCGTGGCTCTGTCTCAGATAGACCTCTCGGAAAAGGACCGACGTCTACTTAAGGTTCGAGACGTCCATCACCGCCGGGCCCGAGCCGCACGCTGAAAGTCTTTTTTTTTTTTCTAACATCCATTCAGCGCAGGAAAGAAAAAATAAAAACCAACTGTGTATTGTGTCTCTTTATATGATTTGTGTGTTTGAAAACATAACGTGTCTGTATGTGATCAGGATGTAGCGGCTGTAGACGGTCTGTACAGGATCCGAGTCCCCCGGGTGTCTCTGCAGTCAGACAGACAGACAGACGGTCACCTGAGCGCCTTCGTCAGAGCCGTAAGTCTGATCCCCTCCCCCATGAAAAATTTAAATATCATATCAAATAGTGCATAATATTAACTTATTTGCTATTATTATGTATGAATTATATCCATGTGAAAGTATATATAGTTTTAGACTTTATTTGTTTGTTTTTAAATTTTAAGTTGACTTTAATTAATTTTTCTATATATGTTGTTGTTGTTGTTGTTGTTGTTGTTGTTGTTGATGGTGGTGGTGTTTTTTTTTTTTTTTTTTTTACAATAATTTGCCTATTACTTTTTACTATTATTTTTTATCTATTTAAAAACTTTTTTCAAAGTTCTTGTTGTTTTTAGGACAATTAATTCTCTTTTAAAAATTCTTTTCACCACTCTTTCACCCCGTCTCTGTCGTTAAAAATTCAGTGAACGATTAATAGATTATTTTTATTTGTTTATTTATTTATGTGTGCCTTGCTTCCTCTGTCAGTGCTCTCTGGTGGAGTCTCACCTGAGTGACGTCATCACGTTGCACACAGACGTCAGCGGCTCCCTCATCGGCGTCTCCATAGTAACGGTGCCGGGGGCATGTCAGGGGGCCGAGGTCGAGGACGACGTGGACCTGGAAGCATTCAACACTACCATCAGTGTCATGGCACCGATCAACGCACCGGCGTGAGGAAACAAACACACACACAACCGCATCATCTTTAAATACCAACCGACTGTATTGTGCTTAGGGGCGTGGCGATGCTCATCCAATTAGTAGGTCACATGACCACAATGGAAATCCCTAAATAAGTCCAGAAACACTTCAATAAGAAAATCTGATCTGATCCAGTCCTGTCTGATTAATGCTGTCTGGTTCTGGTGTTGGGTATCGATTGCTTTGTATTTTATTTATAGTTCATTATGTTTGTTACGTTTGTGTATTGTAGAGTTGTCAGAATATTAAGAACGCTCTGATGAGAAACGACGGTCCTGAAATAATTTCAGGTCGAATCATCGATCTGTTTTATTAATACCACACTGTGTTTTTCCGTCCGCCAGGCCTGAAACGGCGCTGTTCATCGAACGGATGGAGCAGGAACAGGACAAGAAAGGAAAACCCCAGGAGCAGAAATCCTTCTTCGCTAAATACGTGAGTGAAAAACCCCACGTCGAGTGTGTGGGGAGCCGACGACGCTCTCCCTTTTATTATTACATTTAGAGATTCACGTTGCTTTTTGTTGCATGAAATGCTAACGCTAACACACAAGACATCATACAGCTTCGTCGATGCATTTCGAGCCTGGATGTAGGATGTGGTACTTCCTGTTTATCCTTTTTAAAAGCTGACTTTTAGGAGCACTTTTGAGTTTTATGAGGTTTTTCACTTTATAACAGTGATGATAAAAGAGATTGAGAAGATTCCTGCCTTATCCGAGATTAAAGACCAAAGATCTGTCAGGAAAAGTGAATCGAGTCTCATCCTGACGAATGAAGAATCAGGTGAATGAAGGAATCCGAGTCGAATCGGTTGGAGATACAGGAAACTTCTGTTGACAATCACCTCGGCATCCAGTTTATGAGCAGTGTCTGACTTCCCACATTGTGTGTGTGTGTGTGTGTGTGTGTGTGTGTGTGTGCACACGCGCTCATGTTTGTCAGTGTATGCATGCTGACTTTGTGCTGGTGTGTGTTTCAGTGGTATTTGATTTTGGGAGGTGCAGTGTTCCTCATGGCCACCAGTTCAGCACAGCCCCCAGCAGGGGGAGCCAGAGAGCAGAGCTGATTCACTCCGCCAAGTACTAGAAGTCCCTCACACACTCCTTCCCCCAAAATAAACAAAGTCTGAGAACACTGAAGAAATAAAAGAACTGATTTTATTTCATCATTCAGGAGAAAACGTGCAAATGTGACGAGTTCTTATGATGGAAAAAAAATACCAAAGCAGAGGAAGAAAAACTAATTATAAAATAAGATCAGATCTTGCTTAGTGGACTCAGACTTTTGTAACCTAATTCTGTGTGTGTGTGTCTCTGTGTGTGTGTGTGTCTCTGTGTGTGTGTGTGTCTCTGTGTGTGTGTGAGATTAACTGAATAGCACACTGACGAATGCTGGATCTGGAATTCAGCACACACTCACGTCCCTAATCCAACACATTGAGCACAAGTTCAGTAAACCTTTCTGAGCACGTCTGTAATCAACACGCTTTAATTGTAACCCTCAGAATCCACTCTCTAAAAGAGAGTCTCTGAATGACTCTACTATGATCCACTTTTTAAGACTCTGTAAACAACTCTGACCCTGTAAATGACTCTCTGATCAATGTTTCTCTGATCTGTGGTTCTCAACATTATTCCTGCATATTGTAGCTCCCAAGAAAATTGTGTTAATCAGTTGATTGGTTAAGTCAGTGCACTGGGAGCTGAGAAAACGATAATGTACCGGGCAGTGGTGGTCACGGACCAGAGCTGACTCTCTAAATGGCTCAGACACTGTAAATGACTCCCTAAACAACTCTCTAAATGATTCTGACGTGAAATAACTCTGATTCTGTGATCGACTCTGATCAACCCTTGGGACGGCTCTCTTATAAACTCACTGGACCTTTTGGTCTTCACCTTCAGTTGCATCACCACTGCATCTTTAATAATACATGCATGATAAACAGTTTGTTTATTAAGAAGAAGGTGACATGAATATTTCAGTGGTTTTATGGCAGAAAACATTCTTATTTCTTATTGGCTGGTTCGGGTGGCCGTTATTCCATTTATACTATGCTTTATGTGCAGTAAATATAAACACGTGATTAGACTCTCAGTGCATTCTCACAACATGTAACCATGGCGACATCCATGTAATGTTAATTGTCTGTTGGATGAGCTAGACATTTAGCTGCATAATGCTAATGAAGTCTTTTGTGATCCTGTACGTGGTTGGATGACGGTGATGTAACTGAAGGTGTAACACAGAGACAGCCTGCACCCGATGATTAAATCTGTGCGAAATTGCTGCACTAATCTGACTTTGTAATAATTAACACATCTTTAATTTTGTCCCTCAGTGCACATGGTAAATACGTCGACACCTTAATCCTGCTCGTCTCTTTTCTTCCTTCTCGTTAGTGGATGTACATCGTCCCTCTCGTCCTCTTCCTGATGATGTCCGGAGCACAAGACCAGTCTGGAGGCGGAGCTAGCGGCGGAGCAGCCAGTGGTGGCGGACGATGATTGCCATGGCAACCACAACCGCTGTTCTGCTGCTCCCTCATGAACTGTACATAATAACTTAAATGAATGTCATGCAGAATCTACATGCTAATAAACTAAGAAGAAGGAGTTGAACACTGTTTGTTTGTTTGTTTGTTTGTTTGTTTGTTTGTTTGTACTACTGATCCGTTGAATAAAATGTGCTGGAAATTATATGAATGTGTGTTAAATGTGTGTAGATGTTGTGCTTGTGCAGATAATGGCTAATAATATCGTTTGCTAATTAACAAATTACCCCTACTTTCTTGCTTACAACAGACTTATGCCATCGTTAACATTCGTTTGTCCAAAACGTAGAGAAGTACAGAAAAAAAAAAAAAAAACAAGTGAACTCTTTCAATCCCACAACGCATCATAGTCAGCCGGGGGCGTGTGTGATTGATCAAGCTTTCAGTGAAGTTGTGTAAATATTTTCTAAATACCTAAATGAACTAAATAGCCCCAGCAGGTAAAGCAAAGTTACTGAGGTTTCCCTCAGATATGTAATTTTTTTAGCCACTCCCACAAAACAACATAAAAGGCAAAGGTCGAACGAGAGCTGAACAAAAATGGCGAGTTAGCATTGGTTGTTTTTATGCTCCTTCCGTTGCTAGGTGTCGCAATCGAATCGATCAAAACCAGGACCGCCGCATGATGTCTCGTGCTCCCTGAACCACTCTTTCACAGTTTCAGCCTGATGAATCCAAACATGATCAGGTTTTACTTTCAGTGCGTTTCAGGCAAAGATATTTGTAGACAGAAATCCCAGACTTGTAGGCGGCAGAGTCGTTGGTGTTGATGCCATAGGTGTCTTTGGCTCTGTGACCGTTTAAATTTCCACATAAGCATTTTATCTATTTTCACTTAACAACTTCTTACAAGCAACTCATGTTAAAGAGCATTTTAGAAACTAAATCCAGGCTTGTTATGCACCGTTTGTTAGCTTGAAAGTGACAGAATGTGTAACTCAGACTCGACACCAAAGAGCCGTTCCCAGAAAAACCAGCAGGGGGTTTGGCTCGGCATCAACTCCGCTAAACCCTCGTTCCTTCCCCGACCATGTGCTGATGCTGCTTCATGGAATCCACTGGCGCATCTTTATAAAAAGCAGCTCAGAGGCCAAACATGACACAGTCAGAAGTGAGACTTTATTAATGTGGTATTAAGGTATTTAATTTTCATGGTGTTATTTATATCACTGGCCTCTCAGCGCTTATTGTAGGCGTGAAAAGCAAACAGCGCAAAACTTGGCACAGAGACAAGGAATATCATACGTCAGATGATCGCGTGTACAGGGTCGCAGCGGGCCTTGAACCTATCCCAGGAGAGTTTAGAGCACAAGTCAGGGTACACCCTGGACAGGGTGCCAATCCATCACAGGCCACACCCCACACATTCATTCACACATTATGGACAATTTGGGAATGCCAATTAGTGCAATCTGCGTGTATTTGGACTGTGTGATGAAACTCACCAAGCACAGGAAGAACATGCAAACTCCACACACAAGCCAAGGTGGGAATTGAACCCTCAACCCCGTGGGTACGGGGGCCACAGAGCTAACCACTATGCCATTGTGCCACCTGTTCATTCAAGTCAAGGATCATATCACTTTTTTAGGATTTTAGATGAATTCCCAGACGTACAGGATATTTACTCCACATACAGTAGATAGATATTAGTTAGCTAGATTCAGCAAACACGGACATTCTCTTCTTCTTGAGTTCTGACCCTTTTCTCCAGCTCAGACCATTCAATCCACAATTATTGGCACAGATTTGATGCCAGATGCCCTTCATTCCTTCCACCACCCACCTATGGCTCTATGCTTGGCACTGGCACCGAGGCTGCCCTGCATCTCAAATGGCCGGGTGTCACACACTCTAATATTTCGTTGGACCGCCTTTCATTACAGTCGTGGCATCATTTCGATAAGCTTATGGAATGTCACAACAATTTTATCCGTCCATTAGTTGCATTAATTTCTCTCCAAGATCTTATATTGATGATGGAAGAGTCGGACCTCTGTTTGAGGTCTTTTCCAGCACATCCGTAGGACTCTTAATGGGGTTAAGGTCTGGACCAATCAGGGTATATGCACATAGGGTTAAGGGTCTTGGCCAAGGATTCAACAGTGTCACCTGTGCAGTAACAGGGCTCAAACCCCCAATCATCAGCAAGGGTTTCCTGAAAGGACAATCAACTGTACCATGGACATTTCTTAAAGGGTTCATTAGTGACCCGGATACCCAAGCCGGGTACATGTGAACGGGTTACTAGTTCAAGTATGGTGCTAGTGCCGTGTCAGAGATGCTTCAATAGCGGATCTCCCAAGAACTGGCCTTGTTTTTGACCATGGACTAGAGAGTTATATCATGTGACTGTATTTGTCCCTGTATGTCTCTTCTTTTCCAGCAATGCTAGCGGCTTCAACATGGGTTTGTGAGCAGTTCTCCCGGCTTAATCATTGCTGCACATTGCATATTGAGTCTATTTAATAAAGATGGCGGTCACATCAGTGTCAGTTAGGAGGTGTGGCCTAAAGACAACGCATTGTGCACCCCTTAGCTATAAGTTTCAGTTACTCGTTAGCCACATCTGCATCATCGCTCTGGTATATGTCTCAGATGCTTGTCCTTTTTCAAGTGAAAGAGGAAATTTGTGTACATTTCATTAGGAGTTTATTCTGCAGTAGAGCTGGACCCTGGAATGCTGCTTGTGCTGCTCATGAGCATGGGAAGTGAGATGAAGGAGAAGAAGGAGAGCAGTTTAAATGGCTCTTGGTTACAGCAGGAGGAACAGCCTGGGATGACATAATTGTTACTCTCTAAGTAACGTCTAGCATCCCAGAGGAGTCTCAACCACCTGGACTGCTCCTCATAAACATTTTCTGACATTTTCTCGGTCCAAAGTGTGACTTTGAAAAAACAAAGACTGCTCACCATCCTGAGAACACCACACACTGTCAAGCCTGGTGGTGCTGTCATCAATTTTCCTTAATGAAGACAAAATGGTGACGGACTTGACGTTGGTCTTTGTGATTCAGTCAGTTGTTTGGTCAGGTGTATTAATAATATAATGAGATCACATGCGCATGTCATAGTTGCCGACTCTTGTAGAAAAATCAGCAACTAATTCCATTACACTGTTAAACAACACTGAAGGCGTTTATCCAAAACACACAATAATCTCCTCTGAACAGCTGATATTGAGATGTATATCTGCTCCTTCTGCTCTGTGAAGCTTCATAACGCCTCTAATCTGAGGTGCTGGTTGGTGGTTAATTGGTGATTTCCGAGGCTGGTGACTCTAAATGAGCTTCTCCTCTGCAGCAGTAAGTTTTGGTCTTCATGAGAGACAGTTTCATCACGGAGCTCGATGGGGTATTTTCAAACGCACATGAAAATACTGTTCCTCTGAACAGCTGACCTTCATGTCTTAAAATAGCTTCTGACTGTTTCTGTAGTTATTACTTAATTACCTAATGCCATTTTTTAAAAACAGTTTTCAGATTCTCAGTACTGTTCTAGAATGTAGGAAATAATTCACTAAAGAAAAATATGAATTAGAAGTTGTGTCCAAATGTTTGACACTATTTATTTGTTATATAAGGGCAGGGACACCCATCTATCACCAATGAGCAGAATGCAAGATGGAAAAGGACAGAGCATGTTGTCGCCTCCAAACTAGAGTGGAAATAATATAACCGAACCATGTAAGCTAATATTAGAATATGAGGACATTGTGCTTGTTTTTGTCACCTGCAAAAAATGTATTAGTATCCTACAACATAAGGAAAATACACTAAATAATTAAATTGATCCTTTTCCCAATACTTCAATACTTGTTATATTTTTCCTTACTTAGAGCACCTTTTTTGTTGCCATTCTAAAGTAATACGAGGAGACCCGAGCTTTGGGGGGGTTGGGGGGGTTGGGTGGGGGGCGGGGGGGCGTTTGGCGGTTGAGGCGGGCAGGGCTGCAAAGCCAAAATTGGGAGAAGGATCTCTATGGTCTCTGTGCATGTCCATGTGGGGGTCAATCAATGAATTTAGGGGAAATTAGGACATAAATGTAAAAAAACAATGTTAGATTTTTCTAGCAACCATATATTTAAAAACAAGCCCAAACAATGTGACCAACAACCCGTAATACTGTAAAGAGACTTAAAAAAAAGAAAAAGAATCCCAATGTCGCATATTATAAACGGAACTGGCAACTATGGCACAGGTCAGCACTGAGGGCTTTTACAGCAACTTTTTTTTTTTTTTTTTTTTTACGCTGTGTGACAGCTGTTAAAAGTCTTCAAGCTCTATTATTTATTCTGTGTAGATTCATGACACAGAATCTCAGTTCCTGGGTGTAACTTTCAATAAATTTGATTGGGGGGGGGGGGTGAAAACTTTTGCAACCTGTTTTAGATTTTTAGATTTTTTTTAGATTTTTTATGATGTTTCACGCGTGTTATAGATCTGGTAATCTCCAACCACGGTGGGTTTTTTTGTTTGTCCTCATGTGTATGGTTTATTTTGGTCTCCTGCGATTTGTTGCATTTTTTAGGAGATGCGAAAGGATTAAATGTACACCCCCTACACACACACATACCCCTTCCCCTCCCAACTTGTTTTTGGTTTGAGTGAATAAGAGTGTGTTGTTGGTGTGTGTGATGCAAATCAGATCATCGCTCCAAGAAGCACCATCATGTCCGTTAGCACCATCATGTCTGAGCTGAAGAAATTAGGTACGTCATAATTTCTCATTCTTTTTCTCTTATTCTTCTTCACTTTCTCCTTTTTCTTCTCAGCAACAGTCACACGTTGATATTCAAATTATTCGGACTTTGAACAATTTAAATAAAATTTTTTTTTTTTTGATAATCCTTGTCACGTCCTGATCGTCTCCGAAACGAACAAGAAATCTGTTCGGTTATTTTATACCAAATGTTAAACTAAAGATTTTATCACAGAAACATGCGACGTGATTGACTTGGCGACCAGCTTCATCTCTTTCACCAGTCGTAAAAATAACTCCATCTTGGAAATGTGCTGCCAGAGTTTATTCTGGTGTTACTGGTGTTTATCTGGTGTCTAGACACTGTTTTTTTGAAAGAAAAAGAAAAAAAACACTAATAAGTCTTGGGTTTAAACCTGAGTATTGTTCTCTTTTCACATTTCTTAGTTTCACTGTGATGAGCAGCAGGTAGAGTCTGTATGGAGACTCGGTCTACACGGTCCAGATGTGATAATATTGTAAGCACGACAGACTGACTGACAGTAGCTAATTAATGCCTTGAGTGATGCAACAGTCCTCATAAACACGTTATTAGTGTTGGTTTTATTGCAGCTTTAACACAGCTCGCAGGGACGAGTCTACTGTTTCACCGCTCTCATGTTCTCATCCTGCATCTGCCAACCACGCACATCCTTCATCCTGCCAACACGTGCCTGTCATCAGCAGTCCTCCCTCCATCTGTTTTCTACCGTCTCTCTCTCTCTCTCTCTCTTGTTCTGCTGGATCTACGGTTTCAAATCCCTTACATCCATTAACAGCTTTCTTGGTTCCACTCCAGCTGAATTCTTTACGTCGCAGAAAAACCTTGATGTTCTTCAGAATTCTACAAGGTCACGTAGAAAAACCAGACGAAAAACCTTTGTTCTTGTTCATGCATCCGTGTCAGATGGACGTTCATCAGTAAGCGTGAGGATACTCATCGGAGATCATCTCCATGGTCAATCATCCATCCACCATGCTATCGCTTCCATCCATCTGATCCTGGAGTAAAATCTGATCCTGGAGCAGGAACATCATCAACCGGGAGAACTGAAGCCAAGACAAACAGATCAGTTTTGTTTGGAATGAGAGGAAAGCCCTTATGACCTCTGGCTAAATCGAGCCAGACATTCAAAGGAGAGATTCTTCAACACAACCGTAATAAAGCAAGTGAGCAATGATACTGAAGCAAAAGAATAGGATAGATAGATAGATAGATAGTGAAAGTTCGATGTGGTTAAATCATATATTGTGCTTGTTTGTTTTTGTTTGTTTGTTTGTTTGTTTGTTTGTCACAGAGGTACCGCTGGCGTATGAAGCTGATATTCCTGAACCCACCACCAGAGAGGAGCTGATGAAATGTAAAAGGAGATTTTCTTTACATTATTTTACAGTAAAGTGTAGAATCAGTGTTACAGGTGTACACAGGTGTCTGTACACTACTTCACCTAAAACGTTTGTGTGTATAAAGTCAAACTGAGGTAAAGGTAGGAAGTGCTGCGGCACTAAGCGGACATGTTGTTAATGCATCACTCACTGAACTCGGGGTTGGCTAGAGCTTTATCCCACGCTGACCCGAGCTCTTGTTGCATGCAGCTTTAAACTCAGCACAAGATTCAAGGATTCTGTGGCATTGACATTAGTGACATGTTTGTTACTGTGTGTGTGTGTGTGTGTGTGTGTGTGTGTGTGTTTCTCTCAGACTGGATCCCTCTCTCTCTGGATGACAGAACGGCTCAGAAGCTGCTCTGGATCTCTGAGGGCGGGACTAAAGTGTCCCGGATGTCCGAGCATCCATGTCCTGTATTGGACCGACCTGAAAGATACGAAGACACTCCGCAGGTCTGTTTTTGTTCTCATTTCCTTTACCCCTCATACGTTTCTTCTCTTCCTTTTTCTAGTATAATGAATTTATTTCATTATTTTATTCGTTTATTCATCGTGAGACGTTCACATTGCTGTGGAGGAATATTGGCCCACTCTTCTTTGCAGAATTGTCCAGAATTCGGCCACATCAGAGGGTTTTCAAGTATGAATGAACTGTTCAAGGAGCTCGATCAGATTTAAGTCCGGACTTTGACTAGGCCGGTCCAAAACCTTAATTTTTCTGTCCGTTCAGAGGTGGACTTTCTGGTGTATTTTAGGTCATTGTCCTGCTGCATAGTCCAAGTTAAGTGTGCTTGAGCTTAACGAACGAACTGATGGCGGGACATTCTCAGAATTCTCAGTGTGTTATTTTTATGCCAGATGTAGTTAAACTTTTTTGTCTCATCAGTCCACAGAATATTTGCCCAAAAGTTTTGGGGATTATAAAAATGTTTTTTGATGAATGTGAGATGAGCCTTTGTGTTATTTTTGGTTAGCAATGACTTTTGCCTTGGAACTCTGCCGTAGATGCCATTTTCTTTTAAGAGTTTCTGAATGAATCGTTGTTGTGCTCTTGCAGTAATTGTGGTAGGCAGGCCACTCAAGTTTTCCACATTTGTGGATAATAGTTCTAGGTGGATAGAGTAGCCAAAAATTGCACTCAAGTAAGAGTAGCTGTACTTCAAATAATATTACTCAAGTAGAAGTAAAAAGTAGTCACCCAAATTATTACTCCATAGTTCATGGAGACTTCCGTCTAACCTCATCTGTCACCCTGTCCAAGACCAGAGCAAACAAGAAGGGGCTCAGAGCCGATCCTTGATGCAGACCCACCTCCACCTTGAACTCTTCAGTCACACCGACAGAATATCTCACCATTGTCTGACAGTTCTTATATACGTCCTGCACCACTCTAACATACTTCTCTGCCACTCCAGACATCCTCATACAACACCACAGCTCCTCTCCCAGCACCCTGTCATACGCTTTCTCTAAATCTACAAAGACACAATGCAACTCTCTATTACCTTCGCTGCACTTCTCCATCAGCATCCTCAAAGCAAAGACTGCATCTGTTGTACTCTTTCTAGGCATAAAACCATATTGCTGCTCACAAATGCTCTCCTCTGCCCTTAACCTAGCTTCCACTACTCTTTCCCAAAGCTTTATTGAATAGCTCATCAGCTTTATTCCTCTGTAGTTGCCACAGCGCTGCACATATCCCTTGGTTTTAAAGATCGGCATCAATACACTTGTCCTCCATTCCTCTGGAATCCTCTCAATCTCCAAAATCTTGTTAAACAGACTAATCAGAACTCTACTGCCAACTCTCCTAAGCACTTCCATACCTCCACAGGTATTTCATCAGCACCAACTGCCTTTCCGCTCTTCATCCTCTTTACTCTTGCTGACTTTTGCTACTTCCTGATCCACAACGGTCACCTCTTTCCTCATTCATCAACTCTTCAAAGTACTCCTTCCATCTTCCCATCAACCTCCTGGCACCTGTCAGTACATTTCCGTCCCTATCTTTAATCACTCTAACATGCTGCACATCATTTCCATCTCTTTCTCCTTGCCGTGCCCACCCGTACACCTCCCTCCTTACTGTTTAACCTAGCATACAATTCTTCATATGCTCTTTGTTTGGCCTTTGCCACCTCTAACTTCACCTTACACTGCCTCCCCCTGTACTCCTGTCTACTCTCTTCTCTTCAGTATCCCACTTCTTCGTAGCCAGCCTCTTTATCTGTATACACTCCTGGAGTTCCTCATTCCACCACTAAGTCTCTTTGTCCACTTTTCCCTTTCCTGATGATACACTAAGTACCCTCCTACCTGACTGACTGATCAACTTAGCTGTAGTTGTCCAGTCAACTGACAACACCTCCTTTGTCTCTCTCAATTCCTCTCTGAAAACTATACAACATTCTTTCTTTTTTTAACTTCCACCACTTTGTCATCTGCTCTGCCTTTTTCCTCCTCATCTTCCTCACTACCAGAGTCATGTTACACACCACCATCATGTGTTGTCTGGCTACATTCTCCCCTACCAATACTTTGCAGTCACTGATCTCTTTCAGATTACAATGTAGACACAAGTTGTAGTCCTGGGTGCTTCTGCCTCCACTCATATATGTCACCCTATGTTCTTGCCTCTTCTGGGAGAAAGTATTCACTACTGCAATTTCCACCCTCTTTGCAAAGTCTATCACTATCTGTCCTTCTGCGTTCCTGTCCTGAAGACCAAACATGCCCATCACATTTTCATCACCTCTGTTCCCTTCCCCAACATGTCCGTTAAAATCTGCACCAATCACCACTCTCTCACCTCTGGCGATGCTCTGCATCACTTCATCTAACTCACTCCAGAATTTCTCCTTCTCTTCTAACTCACATTCTACCTGCGGGGCATAACCACTAACAACATTGCACATCACACCTTCAATTTCCAGCTTCAGACTCATCAACCTATCTGATAGGATCTCCAAAACATTCCTTACAAACTAAAGGACAGGATAACTCCTACTCCATTTCTTTTCCACACCATGGTAAAAGAACTTGAACCCTACTCCTAAACTCTACCTACTGTCACTCCTAAACTCTTGCCTTTCCTCTTCTCTCTCTGCCTATGAACACACCTTCCTCCTCTCCTTCTTTGACCAACAGTAGCCCAATTTCCACCAGCACCCTGTAGGTCAACAGCATTGGTGGTGGTTGCTGTTAACCTGGGCCACGACCGATCCGGTACAGACATCGTATCAATGATTCGCATGATTGATTTGCCAAATGTTTTACGTCTGATGCCCTTCCTGCCACAGTCCTCTGAATTTATCCAGACTGACACAAGAAGACACTGGATTGGGCCCCCCTGTGGTTGCATTAACACAGAGACTGACATATTAGAATTAAATTAGAATATAACTTAATTAACTTAATAAGACCAAAAAAAGGAAGATTTTTAACACAGAAATGTTGGACTACTGAAAAGTATGAACATGTACATCACTCAGAACTTAGGTTTGGTTCCTTTTACATGAATTACTTTAGTAATATGGTGTGGCGTCTAGCATCTTTCTCTTCACAATACCCCATAGATTCTCTATAGTTTGAGTGAGTTTGATGGCCAATCAGCCACTGGATTACCATAGTTATTAACCCAGGTATTAGTGCTTTTGGCAGTGTGAGCCAAAAAATTTCTCCATAAAGCAGAGAAAATCATGAAAACAGCTGAGCTGACCGCTGACTTGATAAAACACAGTGGACCAACACCAGCAGATGACATGGCCCTTTAAACCACTGACTGTGCAAACTTTACACTTTACACTAAACCTCAATTCCAGTAATTTTTTTCCTTAGCCCAGGTAAGATACTCTGATGTTGTCTCTGGTTCTAGAGTGGCTCGACGCAAGGAATGCGACAGTAGTAGCCATGTCCTGGATATGTCTGTGTGTGGTGGCTCTTGAAGTACCGACTCCACCTGCAGTCCTTGTGAATCTCTTTTGTTTTTCTGTGCAGTATGTCAAATATGGTCTTCTAGACAACTGTTAAGTCTGCAGTCTTCCCCATGATTGTGTAGCCTGTAAACTTTGGACCCTTCTAACCCCCTGGTCTTTCTTGATTTTTATTTCTTTCTACTTTGTAAATCAATGCTAAAGGCATCCAAAATATGCAATAATCTTCTTTGAACAGTTGAGAAGTTTCTGGTACTTATGCCCTAATCTAAGGGTCTGTTTGATAATTAGTGATGTCTGAGAATGGTGACTAAACTTTTCCTCTGCAGCAGAGGTAAGTTTTGGTCTTGCTTTCCTGGGAAGGTCTTCATGGGATCCAAGATGGCGGCGCGGCAGTAGCACGCAGCGGCCACTCCGGAGGCAAAATGGTGCTACTTTGTTTTTCGTCGTGTCGTAGCGCGTTTATTTTACATAGTTTATGGACATCGGCGCAAACGGTGTTCGTACTTACCACCGCCAGACACTTTTGCAACTCAATAAACCGGCATATTTCATTCAAGATGAGCTGCGTGAGAAGCTACGCGACCTCGGCTTACTTCGGGAACCAGGCCTCCAGTCCTCGGCATTGCTTGGTGCCGGTGGCCGGAGGAGGGGACATCGTAAGCTGTGCACGAGGAAGCGGAAGCGCGGCAAGCGGGCGGGAGTCTGTGCTAGGCTAAAAACAAACCCTAGCCGGCCGGCTCTCCCGTCCATCATCTTATCTAACGTCTGCTCCCTGAAAAATAAACTGGACTACATCCGACTGCAACAGGCTACACAGCGTGAGGTTAGGGACTGCTGTGTATTTGTTTTCATGGAGACATGGCTCAGCGACAGAGTTCCAGACACCGGCATTCAGCTAGACGGACTAGCCTCATTTCGCGCCGACAGAAACGCAGCTCTGTGCGATAAGACTCGCGGCGGTGGCTTGTGTGTTTACATCAACACGAAATGGTGTAAGAACTCTGTGCTAGTTTCTAGCTTTTGCTCATCGCTGGTGGAGATTGTGACTGTTAGATGTAGACCGTTTTATTTACCGCGGGAATTCACCACCGTTTTCATTATCGGAGTGTACATTCCACCTAGCGCTAATGCTAAGGAGACGCTCTGTGAACTGTATGTATGGATCAGTAATCTGCAGAACACACACCCTGTTCTGCAGTAATCTGCAGAACACTGTTTATTGTTGCTGGAGATTTCAACCATGCAAATCTCAAGTCAGTCCTTCCTAAATTCCATCAATATGTGGGCTTTGCAGGCAGCACGGTGGTGTAGTGGTTAGCACTGTCGCCTTGCACCCCCAGGGTCCGGGTTCGATCCCCGGCCAGGGTAGATTCCCGTCTCTGTGTGCATGGAGTTTGCATGTTCTCCCCGTGCTTGGTGGGTTTCCTCCGGGTACTCCGGTTTCCTCCCACAGTCCAAAGACATGTAGGTTAGGCTAATTGGCGTTCCCAAATTGTCCGTAGTGTGTGAATGAGTGAGCGTATGTGTGTGTCTATGCCCTGCGATGGATTGGCTCCCTGTCCAGGTGCCCCAAGTCTCCTGGGATAGGCTCCAGGCCCCCGTGACCCTGAATACAGGATTAAGCGGTATAGATGATGAGTGAGTGAGAGTGTGGACTTTGCAACGAGAGGGGAAAACACGCTGGATCTTGTTTGCACAAACATCCCCGGCGCATATTGGGCAATTCATTCAACTAATTCCAGCATACAGACCACTCGTTGGGCATTCAAAACCGGTTCTGAAGCACATCTCTGCTCTTCAGGACTGTTAATCCTGTATTCGTTTTTCGAGAACACTGACTGGAACATGTTTAGGGAGGCTGCAACTTACGGCGACTTCACTGACTTGGAGGAGTACACGTCATCAGTGACCAGCTACATCAACAAGTGCACCGATGACGCCACTGTCTCCAAAAACATAATCTCACGACCCAACTAGAAACCGTGGATTACTGCGGAGGTGCGTGCACTTCTGAGGACCCGAGACTCCGCCTTCGTTTCACTGTGTACTAACTGTATATGGTTGGAATGACAATAAAAGCCTACTTGACTTGACTTGACTTGACTTGATGAGAGCCAGTTTCACACGGTGCTGTTTTTGCAAGAACTGTTCCAGAACAGCTGACCTTCATGTCTTAAAATAACAATTGTTGTTGTTTTTGTTACCTATAATATGTGTTATTTCTTTGTTTTAGAGAGAAAAAAAACAGTATTGTTCTAGAATGCAGAAAATAAATCAACTTGTGTCCAAACCTTTGTGTGGTACATATATACAGCAGGGCAGAAAAAAAAAAAAAAACATTCTATTATTTACTGTCAAGTCAAGTCAATTTTATTTATATAGCGCTTTTAACAATTGACATTGTCGCAAAGCAGCTTTACACAATCAAAAGAAGTAAAGAAGTACTGCTACCTTTAAAGTTATTTAATGTTCTTGAAACAAGTTAGGTACATTATAGTAGCTTCAAACCACGGAAACCTCTGTGCTTCACTGTAGGATTGGTGTTATTTGAATGGTGAGCTGTATTGAATTGGATATATTGGTGTTGTGGTCAAATAATAAAATTTTAGTCTTATCTGTCATGATCCACGCCTGTCAACCTGTTTTTCCCACGCTGTCACTCTCCATGTGCTCATGTTTTCCCCAGCCTGTCATGCTTCCGTTACCACGCCCCCGTCTACTCACCTGTTTCTCATCTTCTCCGCTGATTACTCCAGTGATTTAAGCACGCGCTGCGCGCTGCTTAAATCGCTGGATTATTAAATGTCTTCTGCTTCGATTCTCTCGCGTTTTGTTTTGCTGTCTTCATGTTGCCACGTAGTTTCGTTTTCTCGTTTCACGTCTCTCGCCTTCTGTTTTGGATTTCCCGGCTTTGATCTCGCGCTTCCTCGTTTTGATTACGGTTTTTGTTTTACGTGTTTTGGATTGTCACCTCGCTGTCTGATTTCCCGGCTTTGATCTCGCGCTTCCTCGTTTTGATTACGGCTTTTGTTTTACGTGTTTTGGATTGTCGCCTCGCTGTCTGATCTCCCGGTTACCGATCTAATGCTTCCCATTTTGACTACGGCTCTCGCTTTGTGTTTTTGCCTGGACGTCACGCTGATTGATCTTCCGGCTTTTGACCCACGCTTTCGTTTTACGACCTCGCTCCAGTTTAACGTTTCTACTATTCATCTGCACTTGGATCCACCTCCTTTCACCTCGCCACATGACAGAATAATCCAGCCAAACGAAATGGATCCAGCAGATGTCGACCACATGAAATCGGCATTGAAGAGTCAAGGTGCACTTCTTGGAGCTCACCAGCAGGAGCTGCTCAACACCCAGCAAGCCCTCGCTGACGTCATGACACAGCTCCACGGCTCCAGCTCTCTTCAACGTCAAGCAGAGACTGCCACATTCAACGTGAACCATGTCTCCCTGCCCCTCCTACCTATGAAGGAGATCCAGATGTTCATTGATTTTCGAACTACAGACCTCCACTTTCTCTTCTGAACGCTCAAAGGTGGCATTTGTGATCACGCTCCTTTCAGGGAGAGCCAGAGAGTGGAGCACGGCACTCTGGGAGACCCATGACCCTTGTTGCTCAAACTTTGAGCTTTTTGCTAAGGAAATGAGGAGGGTATTTGATCGCTCATGTCACGGCAGAGAAGCAGGACTCAAGTTATTGAATCTCCGGCAAGGTTCCCGCTCGGCCTATGATTACGCCATTGAGTTCCGAACACTGGCCTTCTCAAGTGGATGGAACGAACAAGCACTAAGTGACATGTTCTTTGAGGGTCTGTCTGAAACACTTAAAGACCAACTAGTTTCTCTGGAACTCCCCTCCTCGCTCCCGGAGCTCATAGATCTGGCAGGCCGAGTAGATTCACGTCTTTGTCTTCGGAGACCAGCCTGGACACCACCACTTAAAGTTACCCCGACATCACGAGCCCATGAACATGAGAAGCCCACGCAATTGGGCAGGATCCGCATCGCTCCTGAGGAACGACGACGATGCAGAGTAGAGAGGGCCTGTTTCTACTGTGGAGGGTCTGATCACCAAGTCAAGTTCTGTCCAGTAAAAAGGAGCAACCCTCTAGTTCAACTTGGAACGCTGGATGGTGCGACTTCAAGAAGACTCCCCGACCAGCGTCAACTACTTCCTGTCTTCCTCATCTACGAACAGCAGACCCACTTAGTGCAGGCACTAATTGACTCAGGCTCTGACCGTAATCTCATCAACGCAGCCTCGGCCAAGGCTCTTGGAATCCCCTTCCTGCCATTGGAGACCCAGCTCAAGGTCCAGGCTCTCGACGGGAGTCTGCTCCCCTCCATCACTCACAGAACTCCTCTCATTGGCCTGAGAGTTTCGGGCAACGACTCAGAGCAAACCTCCCTATTCATCATGGAAGGTTCTCACGCCACAGTCGTTCTGGGCCTCCCCTGGTTAACCCAACACAATCCACAGATCGACTGGGCCACGAATTCCATCCTAGCCTGGAGCCCATCATGTTCCACAATGTGTTTACAATCTGCCACAACGTCATGCTTCAGCCCCACCCCCACGAAGGAGCTACCTGATCTCACCCACGTCCCTCTAGACTACCATGACCTCAGGGCAGCATTCAGTAAGTCACGCGCCACCTCCCTTCCCCCCCACCGACCATACGACTGTGCCATTGATCTGCTCCCCGGCACCACTCCTCCCAAGGGCCGCCTATACTCTTTGTCACCCAAGGAACCCCAGGCCATGGATCAATTTATTACCGAATCCCTCGCGGCAGGGATCATTCGTCCCTCCTCCTCTCCGGCAGGGGCCGGATTCTTCTTCGTGGGCAAAAAAGATGGCTCCCTTCGACCCTGCATAGATTATAGCGGCCTGAACGACATTACCGTTAAGAACCGGTACCCGCTTCCACTAATGGCTACGGCTTTCGAACTTCTCCAAGGAGCCAAACTATTTACCAAGCTGGATCTGCGCAACGCATACCACCTCGTCTGCATTCGAGAGGGTGATGAGTGGAAAACGGCTTTCAACACCCCTACAGGACATTATGAATACCTGGTGGTTCCGTTTGGTCTTACTAACGCCCCCGCCGTCTTCCAGGCTCTCATTAATGATGCACTCAGGGACTTTCTCAACTCTTCAGTGTTTGTCTATCTAGATGACATATAAATTTTTTCACGTGACCTAGATGAACACAGACACCACATTCGCCAAGTACTTCAGAGACTTCTGGAGAATAACCTGTTTGTCAAAGCAGAGAAGTGTGAATTTCACACCACCTCGACCACGTTTCTCGGGTTCGTCATTGGCCCTACAGGCATTGAGATGGAGCCCACCAAACTTCAAGCAGTGACAAATTGGCCCACTCCCACCTCACGACAGCAGCTTCAAAGGTTCTTGGGCTTTGCTAATTTCTATCGCCGCTTTATCCGGGGCTACAGTACCATCGCTGCTCCACTCACAGCCCTGACCTCATCCAAAACCCAGTTCTGTTGGAACCAGGAAGCTGAAAGAGCCTTCACTGAACTAAAGAAAAGATTCACATCCGCCCCTATCCTCACCATTCCTGACCCGTCACAACAATTCATCGTTGAGGTCGACGCTTCCAGTACGGGGGTAGGGGGTGTCCTGTCGCAGAGATCTATAGATGATAACAAGCTGCACCCATATTCCTTCTTTTCTCATCGCCTAACACCTGCTGAGATAAACTATGGCATCGGTGACCGAGAGCTTTTAGCCATTAAGCTTGCCCTAGAAGAATGGAGACACTGGTTGGAGGGGACAGAGGTTCCATTCCTGGTCTGGACTGACCATAAGAACTTCATACAATACCTCAGGAGCGCCAAGAGGCTCAACTCTCGCCAAGCTCGGTGGTCACTCTTTTTCACCAAATTCAACTTTACACTCTCATACCGCCCGGGATCAAAGAACTCCAAACCAGATGCTCTCTCCAGACAATTCTCACCCACTCACGACACCTCCACCAATGATACCATAATCCCCTCCTCCTGCTTGCTCGCCGCAGCCAAGCTGGATATTGAAACTAAGGTCCAGCAAGCCCTCTCCCATGAACCTGGTCCCAGTAATGTTCCTCCTAATCGCCTCTTTGTTCCCCACACCCTACGCTCTCAGGTTCTGGAATGGGCTCACAGTTCCAAACTGTCCTGTCACCCTGGCACAGCCCATACTCTGACCCAGGTTCAGCAACGTTTTTGGTGGCCAACCTTGAAGGAGGATGTCTCCAGCTTCGTGGCTGCATGTGACATTTGTCTCAGATTTAAGCACACCAATACAGCTCCAGCAGGCCTCCTACGACCCTTATCCCTCCCACACCGCCCATGGTCCGACATCGCTCTGGATTTCGTCACAGGGCTAACTTCTTCAAATGGCCACACCTGCATCATGACTGTTGTAGACCGTTTCTCCAAAGCAGCTCACTTCATTCCACTGCCAAAGCTTCCGTCTGCCAAAGAGACTGCAGAACTCATGATCAGTCATGTCTTCAAGCTCCATGGTCTGCCAAAGGACATTGTTTCAGACCGGGGACCGCAGTTCACCTCCCAATTCTGGAAGGCTTTCTGTAAATTAATTGGGGCCACTCCGAGCCTGTCCTCAGGGTTCCACCCTCAGTCAAACGGCCAGACAGAGAGGAAGAATCAATCCCGCGAGGTCGCCCTGAGGTGCATGACTTCCAGAGACGCTACCTCATGGAGCAAGTTCTTACCCTGGATAGAGTACGCCCACAACTCCCAGATATCAGCATCAACCGGTCTTTCTCCCTTCCAGTGCTGCCTGGGATATCAACCGCCCTTGTTACCATCTCAGGAGGAGGAGGTCTGTGTTCCGTCAGCCCAAGCATTCATCCAACGCTGTAGAAGGACATGGCTTCAAGCCAGGAGGACACTCTTACAGGTCAGCAGAAGGTACAAGAAACAGGCCAACCGCAAGCGTTCTCAGGCCCCCAAGTACAGGGTGGGACAGAGAGTCATGCTTGCTGCCAGAGACATTCCCCTAAAAACCATCTGCCATAAACTTTCTCCTCGCTACCTTGGTCCATTCACCATCACGAAGATAGTCAACCCTTGCGCTGTTAAGCTCTTGCTCCCCTCAACTATGCGGAGGATCAATTCCACGTTCCATGTGTCCCAGTTACGTCGTCTCGCCTCATGCCCATTAAGTGCCCATTATTCTCATTTCACGTCTCTCGCCTTCTGTTTTGGATTTGTCACCTCGCTGTTTGATTTCCCGGCTTTGATCTCGCGCTTCCTCGTTTTGATTACGGCTTTTGTTTTACGTGGTTTGGATTGTCGCCTCGCTGTCTGATCTCCCGGTTACCGATCTAATGCTTCCCATTTTGACTACGGCTCTCGCTTTGTGTTTTTGCCTGGACGTCACGCTGATTGATCTTCCGGCTTTTGACCCACGCTTTCGTTTTCCGACCTTGCTCCAGTTTAACGTTTCTACTATTCATCTGCACTTGGATCCACCTCCTTTCACCTCGCCACGTGACACTTATCTAATCGCCTGTATTTTTGCAAAGCTCAGTCATGACTGCATGTGGCCTTTTTTGAAGACTGGCTTTTTTCTTGCAACCCTCCCATACAAGTCACAATTGTGGCGAATTTGTAATATTGTTGTCACATGCACACAATGACCACTGTTTGTTATAAATTCATGCAACTGCTTCCTGCTACCAGTTTCCACTCGGCTCATTTATCCAGTTTGGAATGATGTCCACAAATAACTTCTAATTCTTAATAATTGACTTTGCTGTGCATATGGGTATTGATTAAGCTTTTGAATTTTTCTTAGCAATTTCCTGACTTGTGCCTGTGCAGTGCACCACAGTTGAGAGTCAAAGTTACTTGACTTTACAAGTAATTTTTAGGAGGGTGGTGATCCTTTTCCAAATCAGTGAATGTTTTTTAACACTTGGGTGTTAAAATAAAATGTAAATAAAGCTGGATGAAACAAAAACTTGATTTTAGGCTGCAAAGTTACAAAATGTGATTATATATATAGGAGGGATGATTTTTTTCCTATACTTTCAATTTAAAAAATCTAAAACAAAAATGTCCATCCATTGTCCATTCATCCATCAGGCATGACCAGAGGTTCTAATTATTATTATATATATATTTTTTTTTGTTAAATGAAATAAAGTTTGTTTTTTTTCCCATCTAGGTATTATGTAAGGAGGGTCTTCTGGGTTGCCGTGGTTACTGGGAGGTGGACTACGAAGGCTGGGTGGTTATTGGGGTGGTGTATGCCAGCAGCGGACGCAAAATTAAAGACGGAGCATGTGGCCTGGGAGAGAATGATGCCTCATGGGCCGTGGGCTGGTGTGGACGTAATTATCAAGCCTGGCACGACGAAGAGAGCGTGGAGATCCACTGTGATCAAGGCAAAACCATTGGCGTCTACGTGGACCAACCAGCCGGCATTGTGGCCTTCTACATGGTGGAAGGAGAGTCGAGAGAGGTCAAGTTCCTGCACCGCTACAAAACCTGCTTCAAGGACAAACTCCTGCCTGGGTTCTGGTTGGGAGACAAGTCCCTATGCTGGATCCGCAAGAAAGAGTAGTGCAAAGGAGAAAGAGGAAGCTGATGACAAGGCGTGGAACAGAATACCTCCTGTGTGTCACATGTTCTAAAGAATTGCTTGGTTTATGATAAAAATAAAGTCTGTTAAAAGAAGTTTTCTGATTGGTGCAGAAGGTTTTGATTCATTCTCTATAACAGCAGCTCTGACAGTAGGGCAGCTCCATAGCTGTCACAGCTTCATTTATTATAATTAACACGCTCTAAATAAAGTAATTTCTATGGCAACAGCTAGTTTCTCAGGGATGCTACCATTAACAGAAGGAGCCTCCAGTGTCAGGGCTGATTTTCCTACAACAGAACATGTTTTATTCCGCTCATGCCACAGCAACTTTACAACAATTATGACTGTTTTATGAATTAAACAATTTCTCATTCATCATTCATCTGTTTCTAGTTGTTTATCTTCTTCTTCCTTTCTTTCCAAGTTTTTCAAATCATACAGCTTCAGAGGTGGGAGGTAACCGAGAACATTTTGTTACCATACTTAAGTCCACATATTACGTATCTGTAACTCACTTGAGTAGTTTCATTAAAAGATATGTTTTACTTTTACTCCTCTCAAAGGTACAGCAAATAGCTGTGCTTCTACTTAGCAACATTTCTGCATGATGTTGTATCACCTAACATTGAGTAGCGTTGTGTAACCATATTGGTGTGTACTATTTGAAGCTGGCCCCAAAAATAAAAAGTCATTTGTTTTTTTTCCTTGTGGAAACAAAGTAGAAAATGGCTCCACCGATCAGAATTAATCAAGAGGACTGTGAACACTGAAGATTAAAGAAATGGTGATTTTTCTCGAATAATAAAGAAGAGTTTTATTCAAAACTGTTTACACACTGAACACATGATGTGAAATGTGTGATACTGATCATCAGTCATGGCACAGATGTTGCACTACGCTGTTATTGTCTTAGCATATACAGTACAATTCACATTAAAAAATGCATAGTGTTGATTTCTAAAGAACGTAGTGTTTAATGTCAGCGAGCTCTTTCTGCTCCATCGCCTCAGATATCGGCGTTGTCATGGAAATTAATTTCAAATGGCATCGGTTACATCCATGAACATGACACATACTGTTTCTTAATCTTAATCTGCGATAGCGTGTAAGGTCGTGTGACTGAAACTAATACTAGGACAATAAGGCTGATTTTGGAATCCTGGCTTACAATGAAGCAAGCAAACATCAAGGTATGTTAATTACTATTTTTTTGGCTAAAGCCAGCAAGAGGAACATGTCAGCTATTCCTATAGCAGTCAGAACAGAAGCAGATTCAAATAAATGCAGCTGCTGGATTTAAAAGACCCTTCATTCTGGCAGCGATGTGATCAAAATCGGCATAGCCCACCTACAACACACACACACACACATACAGACAGAATATATATATATATATATATATTGTTATATATATATATATATATATATATATATATATATAAAACAAAACCAAGGTTTCATTTATTTAATCTAAAACTAAAGATTAACCAGATCTGAACAATGTCAGCCGGTCAATCAAGCCAGCTCATTAGAACATTAGGCCACACCCATCAAAAGGAACTGATAGTCAAGTTTCATCACATGTCTCATTCAAGCCTTCCACAGGCTGCCCTTACACCCTTCACATCTGCTACATTTTAGTATAAATCAGAGAAACTGGAAGCTTATAAAATGTGAAATCTGGATCACATTTACATCATAATAAGTCTCATTAACTCATAAATGTCTTGTTTGTATAAGGGGTGACACAACAATTTTCATGCACATCTTACTTCATTACAGAAAAGTGTCTTAATGGGCTTGAAGCAAGACGGCGTAGTTGGGACACATGGAAGGTCGGGTTGATTCGTCGCATGGTTGATGGGAGCAAGAGCTTGATAGCACAGGGGTTGATAATCTTGGTAATTGTGAAGGGACTGACGTAAAAAGGGGAAGCCTGCACGGGTGACATTGGTGTGCTTGCACCTTACAAAGACATCACATGCTGCCACAAATCTGGACACATCTTCCTTCAATGTTGACCACCAAAAAAGTTGTTGGACTTGAGACAGGGTATGGGCAGCACCAGGGTGGCAGGAGAGCTTAGAAAAAACCTGAGATTGTAGGGTAAGGGGAACAAAGAGGCAGTTTGGGGGTACTGGGCTCTGGTTCGTGGGACAGGGCCTGCTTAACTTTGGTTTCTATGTCTAATTCGGCAGCTCCAAGCAAGCAGGGAGAAGGAATGATAGTGTCACAGATGGTGGAGTCTTGGGTGGACGAGAACTGTCTGGAGAGGACATCTGGTTTGGAATTCTTCGACCCAGGGCTTTAGGAGAGGGTAAAGTTAAACCTGGCGAAGAACATCGACCACCGTGCCTGGCGGGAGTTGAGCCTCTTGGCGCCTTGTAGGTACTCAAGGTTCTTGTGGTCAGTCCAAACCAGGAACGGAACCTCCGACCCCTCCAACCAATGTCTCCATTCCTCCAGGGCCAACTTGATGGCTAGGAGCTCTCGGTCACCAATGCCATAGTTTGCCTCAGCAGGCGTTAAGCAGTGTGAAAAAAAGGAGCAGGGATGCTTATTGAGCTTATTGTCGTGAGCGGACCTCTGGGAGAGCACACCTCCTACCCCTGTGCAACTTCAACAACAAATTGATGTGACGGATCTGGTGTGATGAGGATAGGAGCAGACGTGAATGTTTCTTGAGCTCCAAGAACCCTTTTCGGTTTCCTGATTCCAACCAAACGGTGTCTTGGGAGATGTCAGGACTGTCAAAGGAGTGGCGATGGAGCTGTAGCTGCGAATGAATCCGCAGTAAAAGTTCGTAAATCCCAGGAATCTGGAGTTCATGCCGTGAGTTGGGCATGGGCCAGTCTGTAACTGCTTTAAGTTTGGTGGGCTCCATCTGGATGCCTGAGGGGCCTATGACGAATCCGAGAAACGTGGTGGACGTAGTGTGGAACTCGCATTTTTCAGCTTTGATGAACAAGTTGTTCTCCAAGAGTCTTTGCAGCACCTGACTCTGTAAAATATCAAGATATCAGCCAGATAGACAAATGAGTTTAGAAAATCCCTGAGGATGTCGTTGATTAGGGCCTGGAAGACTGCTGGAGCGTTAGTCAGACCAAATGGAACCACTAGGTACTCGTAGTGACCCATTGAGGTGTTGAAGTCTTCCATTCGTCACCCTCTCGAATACGGATGAGGTGATATGCATTGCGTAGGTCCTGCTTGGTGAACAGCCTGGCTCCTTGGAGGAGTTCGACTGCAGTAGTCATCAGTGGAAGAGCCCCTATAAGCCCCTATAATCAATGCAGGGGTGGAGGGACCCATCTTTTTTGCCCACAAAGAAGAACCCAGCCCCCTCAGGGGAGGAGGAAAGAAGAATAATACCTGCCGCAAAGGACTCCGTGATATAGTGGTCCATGGCTTCGCGTTCCTTGGGTGACAAAGAATAAAGGCGGCCTTTCAGGGGAGTGGTGCCTGGGAGCAGGTCTATGGCGCAATCATAGGGTCGGTGGGGTGGAAGAGAAACAGCACGGGATTTACTAAACACCATCTTGAGGTCGTGATAGTCAGGGGGCACATGTGTGAGATCCGGCGGTTGCTCCGAGGCGACGGGATTGAGGCGTGGTGTGGTGGCGGCTTGCAACCAGGTCGTGGAGCATAAGGGACTCCAGGTGGTGATGGTGTTCCTGGCCCAATCGACGTGAGGGTTATGGCGGATCAACCAAGGCAGGCCCAGGATGACTGTGGCATGGGATCCTTCCATGATGAACAGAGGAATCTACTCAGAGTGATTCCCAGAGACCCACAGACCTAGAATGGGTGTTCTGTGAGTGATACCAGGAAGGTGACTCCCGTCAATGGCTTGGACCTTGAAGTGGTTATCCAAGGGCAAAAATGGGATTCCCAGGGCCTTGGCTGAGGCTGTGTTGATTAGGTTACAGTCAGGGCCTGAATCGATTAATGCCTGCACCAGGTGGGACTGCAGTTTGTGGATGAGGAAGACGGGGAGTAGCCAATGCTGGTCAAGGAATCCTCTTGAAGTTGCACCATCTAAAGCTCCAAGTTGAACTAGAGTGTTCCTCCTCTTTCCTGGACAAAAATTGAGTTGGTGATCAGACCCTCCACATTAGAAACAGGCCCCCTCCACTCTTCGTTGTCATCGTTCTTCAGGGGAGATGCGGGTCCTGCCCAATTGCATGGGCTCCTCCTGTTCGTGTGCTCATGGTCACGAGGTAACTTTAAGTGAGTCCTGACTGATCTCCAAAGATGAAGACGTGAATCCACTCGGCCCGGCAGATCCATGAGCTCCTGCAGCGAGGAAGGGAGTTCCTAAGAGATTAATTGGTCTTTAAGTACTTTTGACAGACCCTCAAAATACATGTCACTCAGTGCTCGCTCGTTCCATCCACTTGAGAGAGCCAGTGTTCGGAACTCAATAGCGTAGTTGTAGGCCGAACGGGAACCCTGATGGAGATTCAATAGTTTGAGTCCTGCTTCTCTGACATGAACTGTAAAATACCCTCCTCATCTCCTTAGAAAAATACTTAAAGTTTGAGCAACAAGGGTCATGGGCCTCCCAGAGTGCTATGCTCCATTCTCTGGCTCTCCCCGAAAGGAGCGTGATCACATATGCCACCTTTGAGTGTTCAGAAGCGAAAGAGGAGGGCTGTAGCTCAAAAATCAGCACTGATAGAGGAAGGATCGGAGGTGCCTGGATTTCTTACATAGGTGGTGCTGAGATTATTCTGACACATGACAAAAAGGGTGTGTACCTTTACTTTCAATATAACAAACTAATGTAAACCTCAACTTGATCGACTGATGCACTTTTGTTTTATCTGGTAAATACTATGTAAATGTAAACTGAGTTTAAATATAGGCATGTATAGATGTATATATAGTTGTTGGGGAAAACATAATTAATTGCATATGTATCGAATATATGAAAGAGTTCTACTTTAAATTCATCAGTCTACAGCACTTCTATAGATGTTATGTTGCATATTTCTGATGTTGGATTTTACGATGGGGAGGCAGTTAAGGTTTTCTTCTGCTTATTCTTCCATGAAGGTCTTGTCTGTGCAAGCATTGCTACACAGTTGAACCGTGCACCCCCACTTCTGAGTCTGCTAAATCTTCCTGCAGGTTTTTTGCAGTCAAATGGGGGTTTTGATACATCTTTCTGAGCAGTTCTCACCGAGTGTTTTCTTGGTCTTCCAGATCTCATCTTGACCTCCACAGTTCTCCTGAACTGCCATCTCTTAATTACATTTCTCACTGTGGAAACTGCAAGCTGACAACACTTTGCTATCTTCTTGTAGCCTTCTCCTGCATTCTGGGCATCAATAACTTTCATAGAGTCTTACGCAGCTGCTTAGACGAACCCACGGTTGTTAAGTGTCCGCAAGGTTTGAAGAGTCAACGTATTTGTAAAGCTTTGAAATTGGCATTTACTAATGACATCTGTTGCCATGAATCAGATGTAACGAGCTGATTAAGGTCTGAAACCTTGTAAAAAGAATTTGAGACTCTGGAACTATTAGGGTGCCCAGACTTTTGCACCGTGCCATAATAATGTTTTTATTTTTATTTCATTTATGGCATAAGAAGTAACTATGCATCAGTGTTTGCTTAAAATATTGTGCATTGTTTCCATTTCCAAGAGAGACTGTATTAACATCTTTTCAATTTAAAAATCACCAAAATATGTTATTTACCAAGGGGCGCCTAAACTTTTGCATAAGTGTATATGTGATATAGGGAATTGTGATTTGATTTGTGAATAACATTCTTTGGTTAACAGAATGTACACGTAGGTAGTGTATATTTAACTGCTTTTCAGTATGCTCTTTGTCTGTTCTTGAACTGGGTTGGCTCACTTAGGCTTTAGTGATGCAATAAACTCCAGCTTACTTCATCCAGATCAACTGACTGCTGCGTCTTTTGTATACTATTATAATTTGAGTTACAGCTTATGTTTTAGCGCCAACGTGTAACTGGCACTCACAGTGGAAGATAAAATCTTCTACATTAAATTGGTGAGCCAGCCATGAGGGCAGCTATGGAGGACCTGCGGGCCTGGGACCAGTGGCAACCGACAGACAATCAGCATCAAACTTCTGCATTAGAAGGAAATAGGAAAAATTGTACAAAAATAGGTATATCAAATTCTCCATAAATAAAAATGAGCAATAAACAAAATGAAACATTTCCATAACAAATACAAGCAGTTATGAGAATGATCATCTAAAATAAACATAAATCTGACTCAGCTACATAAGTATAAACTGTAGTAATGCTAAATCCATGTGCAGACCTAGGGAGCTTGAACTGGCAGGGTCATAGAAGAAGGAGACTGGGTTGTAGATTATTGAATACAGGTAGACCAGAGAAAACCCAAATCATGACAGTTGCAAATCACGGTAAACTTATAATACAGGGAGCCTTTTATCCTCTAAAAGTAGAAAACATGTTTTTGCATGTTGTAAGGTATTGTAATCTAATAAGAATATTCCTGCGCCCTGAGAACTACCCCTTCACTGTGCTTCCTGACTGCTTATGTGGTAACACCTTCTATATCCTGTATCCAGACAAATATACATCCAAACGGCTCTTGTCTGCTGGTCCCTTTTGTTTAACCAGGAGAATGCAAATATATTTTACATTACATCACCTGTCTGATATTATACATCTATCACCTGTCTGTCTCCGGGTCTCTCTATGACTGACATATTAATGACTGGTTATTTTGATGTTCGGAACACAGCACCACTTTAAAAGTGTTCTCTTTGCTGAGAATAAACAGACATCTTCAGACTGGTGAGTGTATCAGGGTGCGACGGTATCTACTTCTTTAAATTTAGCTTAAAACTTACCTCAGACACTCTTCTTCCTTTTAAACTTAACACATGTATTTTGTAGTTAGGTTTTGCCATATGTATGTATTACTGGATGGCCTTGCCTTCAGACCATTGGAGAACAATCTCCTGTCCAGACTATTGTACCGTATGGAGAAAATAGTAGAAGGGTTCCAAAGAAGAGATGGAAAGACCTAGGATTAGTTCCTGATGCAAAGGAGATAGTTTTGACCTTTAACGAACTGTGTGTACTTACTCTTGCTGATGAAGATCGCAAGGAGTTAACTGGAGAAACGCCCTGAAGGAATTAATACAATGTTCATCTTGAATGGACTCTGTCATGAGATGGATGTCAGACTGTTTAATGACTAACATTTTATACTTATATCATTTGTGAGCTGGGTTCAGGTGGTGAATGGCCTGTCGAGCACAAAAAAGCTGGCAAAATGGGAATTTTTCCTCCTGAATTGGCGATGGTGGAGGTTTTTTTCGCCCATCTCTGAACCCAATATAATCCATCCCACTTTTTTATATAATCCTTATTATCTCTATTATATGCCCCTCTAAGCCCTCTAACCCACTGCTCCGGAGGCGCGTGTGGCTCTGTCACCCCCTGTTTAATTAAAATTTATTTAATCTTAGTTTGTTAGATTTTTTATGCAATTATAAATTTGAAGATTATGGTGATCTTGTAACATTGAAATAAAACGTGTTTAATGTTTTGTTGCTCATAATATGCGTCACAACCGCTGATGTGCGACAGCCACCGGCACGTGATTTATTGAGCTTTTCAGTACACGCCACAAGTGTGCCAGACGGCTTTTTTGGTTTGCTGTAGGTGGTTACTTTTAGTTCAGCTTAAGTTCAAAATGTTTTTATTGCATACAAAAATTACATTTAGTTTTCTCTGTAGCAGTTCACTCATTACATTAATGCAACACACTATAGTTTGTTTATACATAGCATGAAGGTAAACATATAATCACATATATACCAAATATAGTCACATTACTCATGTATAAAATACATTTATATAAACTTCTAAACTAATGTTTGCTATTAAAAAATTCTGAACGCATATTGGATGAAAGGACCAGGAGATCAAGGGGCTTTGACCTGCTGATGCACTAATTGCTGATAAAGATATGAGGGATACTGTCATGAATAGGGGTGCGAGGCATAAACGCAGAGGTCCAGGTGTTTAAGGAACGATGTTTATTTATAAAAGAAAACAGGGAAATGAAATAAAACAATTAAACTTTATAATAAAAACAAAGCAAAACACGTAAAAGGACACGGCATACACAAACTAAACATGCAGACATTTAACGGGTGTAAATCAACAGATGCAAGACAAGAAACTCAAAGAAACCAAACTATTTATAATAAAACTAATGACCAACTCGGTTCAGGTGAGCGCCCATGTCACCTGACCGAGTTGCAACCTGGGAAATGAAGTTAAACAAAAACTACAACACAAAAGACTCAGGGCGCTTTGGCGCCCTCTAGGGGTTACCCCTGACAGATACGTGGTGAGGGGGATTTTTATTGGATTTAATCAAATCATAACATCATTCTTTGGTTAACAGGATATAAGGAGTGTGTATTGAATTGCGTTTCAGTCTGCTCTTTAAATCTGCTGCAATAAACTCGAGTTTACTTTATCCAGATCAACAGACTGCTGAGTCTTTTTTTAAACTATTACATTTAAATTGCAGCTTAAGTTTTTGTGGTAAAGTGTAACTTCCATTAACAGTGGAAGATAAAAATCTCCCGCACTATTCACCATGTATTTACAGTACACATTTCTGTTCTGCTTTTGTTCTTTGCATACTCAGCACTTCTTGGTTACTTGCAAGGGATCTATTTTTAGACAGTTTTGAAGGACACTTTGGGCATCTCTATAGACTTGCAGCTTCTTAATTTGCATATATGAATAGTATATAGTAACAGCACTTGATGTGCACCTGCAGTAGTGTGTGTGTGTGTGACAGACTCAAAACAAATTGTTAGTTTCATTTAATTCAATGAATTCCATAAGTAACCAAAGCTGATGATTATGAAGGCCTAGTGTAGTTCATAATCACAGTACAGTAGTAACTGGCTGATTAGTTATACGAATGGAGCAAAATACAGGTTGTTGCTTAATAAAAAGCAATGCTTTCTTTTCAAACACTCGACCATGTGCTCGAGCATGACCTTAAACACAAGCGCCCTCTGCAGGTGAATATTGGTATGTGGTCAAGTTGTGTTTCTCTTCCCCGCAACTGATTCTATTATTCATCCAACACATGATGGTATGGTGTTCCTTATAATAAAAAATAAATATATATTATGTTAAAATAAAATACTGTACAAACTTCTCAGAAAAGAATTTCATTGATAAAGGTTTAAGAATTATTGATCCCATAAAGAGACATGGGTGGGGGGAAAAAGTTTCACCTAAAGAAATAACACTCACTCACTCACTCATCATCTATACCGCTTAATATTCAGGGTCACGGGGGGCGGAGTCTATCCCAGGAGACTTAGGGCACATGGCAGGGTACACCCTGGACAGGGTGCCAATCCATCGCAGGGCACAGACACACACACATACACTCATTCACACACTACGGGCAATTTGGGAACGCCAATTAGCCTAACCTACATGTCTTTGGAATGTGGGAGGAAACCGGAGAACCCGGAGGAACTTCCTGTGCAACTTCCTGTGTACACACCGTCAATATGGCTCCAACCAGTAGCTAATAGTAAAGTTATTATTTTAAAGTTAAAATCCTCTCAGAATTCTAATGGAATGTCTATTGGAAATGTATCAATTAGCTACTTGAGGATAAAACTTTCAATATTACTGTACAGGAAGTTAGAAACTAAGCTATAAAATGTTCTAAGTAATTAAATTACTCCAAGGGTTAGGGTTAGGGTTAGGAAACTAATTTACTGAATAAACAGAGATTTTTGATGAGTTTAGATACTTTTACACCTGAGGAAGAGACAGAATTAACTAGTCTACAAATTGAACTTGATCAAAGACATTTGGAATTGGCAGAAGGTGCTTTCTTTAATTAGATTAATGGCGTGCTTTGCAGAGACCCAGTAGAAATCCCAAGTGCTGTCTCCTCCTTTTATGAGAGTCTATATAAGTCCAATTTTAATCATAATGGGTATTCTGATTATTTAACTAACATTCATAAGTATGTATCGCTCATCACTGAGAAGAAGAAATCAGAGTGTAAGGCAGAAAGATCAGTCTCGGAAATAACTGAAGCTGTCTTCTTATGGTTATATAGTTATAGCTGTATTCTTATAGTTCTTATAAGTTAAAATCACCTGTTAATGATGGTCCATCTCCTGAATTCTACCAGAACTTTTGTGACGTGATTAAAATGCCCCTATTTCTAATGTTTAATGAAAGAGTATCATTTGTTTAATCCTTAAGCCAAACAAGGATCTCCCACGAATTAAAAATTAGAATCCAATCAAACATTGAAATGTCAATTATAAAATTCTAGCTTTGGTTTTTACCAATAGACTTAAAAAGTACTTAATTCAGCGATTGAGAACCTCAGACAGGCTTTATGAAAGGACGTCATGCCAGTAATAATAAATAATAGATCTATGCACTTAATTTGATGATGACTCCAGTCAATTTTTAAAAGGATCATGTAATAATCAAACCGAGGGAGGACAGAGAGTTAGTATTAGACTTTCATGATATTCAACCATGTGTTTGAAATAAATTGGTTTAAAAATGTCTTATTAAATGGCACAAGAGTCAGTATTTGCAGTGTTGGCGCTTCTTTTTCAGGACCTCTGCAATTCGACTGGGCTGCTCTCAATCAACTTCTGGGCCAAATCCTGACTGATAGCAACCCATTCTTTCATAATCACTTCTTGGAGTTTGTCAGAATTAGTGGGTTTTTGTTTGTCCACCCGCCTCTTGAGGATTGACCAAAAGTTCTCAATGGGATTAAGATCCGGGGAGTTTCCAGGCCATGGACCCAAAATTTCAACGTTTTGGTCCCCGAGCCACTTAGTTATCACTTTTGTCTTATGTCACGGTGCTCCATCGTGCTGGAAAATGCATTGTTCTTCACCAAACTGTTGTTGGATTGTTGGAAGAAGTTGCTGTTGGAGGGTGTTTTGGTACCATTCTTTATTCATGGCTGTGTTTTTGGGCAAAATTGTGAGTGAGCCCACTCCCTTGGATGAGAAGCAACCCCACACATGAATGGTCTCAGGATGCTTTACTGTTGGCATGACACAGGACTGATGGTAGCGCTCACCTTTTCTTCTCTGGACAAGCCTTTTTCCAGAAGCCCCAAACAATCGGAAAGTGGCTTCATCCGAGAATATGACTTTGCCCCAGTCCCCAGCAGTCCATTCGCCATACTTTTTGCAGAAGATCAATCTGTCCCTGATGTTTGTTTTTTTGGAGAGAAGTGGCTTCTTTGCTGCCCTTCTTGACACCAGGCCATCTTCCAAAAGTCTTGGCCTCACTGTGCGTGCAGATGCGCTCACACCTGCCTGCTGCCATTCCTGAGCAGCTCTGCACTGGTGGCACTCCGATCCCGCAGCTGAATCCTCTTTAGGAGACGATCCTTGCGCTTGCTGGACTTTCTTGGACGCCCTGAAGCCTTCTTAACAAGAATTGAACCTCTTTCCTTGAAGTTCTTGATGATCCTATGAATTGCTGATTTAGGTGCAATCTTAGTAGCCACAATATCCTTGCCTGTGAAGTCATTTTTATGCAACGCAATGATGGCTGCACGCGTTTCTTTGCAGGTCACCATGATTAACAATGAAAGAACAATGATTTCAAGCATCACCCTCCTTTTAACATGTCAAGTCTGCCATTCTAACCCAATCAGCCTGACATAATGATCTCCAGCCTTGTGCTCGTCAACATTCTCACCTGAGTTAACAAGACGATTACTGAAATGATCTCAACAGATCCTTTAATGACAGCAATGAAATGCAGTGGAAAGTTTTTTTTTCGGGATTAAGTTCATTTTCATGGCGAAGAAGGACTATGCAGTTCATCTGATCACTCTGATTTCCTTGCCACCATTGCCCTTGTCTTGATCATCAGGGACTATCTAATTATTTTGATTCATACACATTTTTCACATTTCATACAGATAATTTCCTTTGATTGTGTAAAGCACAATTTTTTTTGCGATAATGACAATAGTTAATAGTGCAAATAAATAAATTGAATTGGATTGTATTGATTCTTTTTTTTTTTTTACTTGTTGAGCTGTACAAGCATACAAGCATTTTGGCAGCAACTTGAACATTATATTTTTAATTATTTTCATGAATCTTACAATTTTACATTAAAGGACATAATTATCTTTTTTTCATGATAGTATTTTTTTTTCAATTTTAATATTTTAATTGCAAAGTTCTACATTCATGAATGTACATTTTGTAAATCATCTCCTTTCACCTACCAAACTATCACCTTTCCTCTGTGAAACACAAAACCTTTTAAACTCTTTAAATCTAATAGAAAATCATAAATCTTCTCTGTTATTGTTTTTTTATTGTCTTTTTTTATTTTATTTAAACTATCATTTATTTTCTGCCATTCGTTAGGTTTTTTTTCTCCCTTTTTAACCACAGGGGGGCACAATTCAGTGTCTTCTTGTGCCAGTCTGGATAAGTCTGGATAAAGGCAAAGGGTTGTAGCAGGCAGGGCATCCGACATGAAACTTTTGGCAAATCAATCATGCGTATCATTAACAGGACCTCCATATCGGACCGGTCGTGACCCGGGTTAACAACGCCGGTGGAATTAGGCCTTCTGTTGGTCGAACAAGGAGAGGAGGAAGGCGTGTTCATAAGCAGAGAGAGAAGCGGAAAGGCAAGAGTTTAGGAGTGACAGTAGGGACTTTGAATGTTGGAACTAAGACAGGAAAGTCAAGAGAGTTGGTTGACATGATGCAGAGAAGGAAGGTGGATAACCTGTGTCCAGGAGAACAGATGGAAATGTAGCAGCTTAGGAGCAGGATTCAAGTTGTTTCATCATGGAGTAAAAATGAAAAAATGAAAAAAGCAATGGAGTAGGAGTTATCCTGAAAGAGGAGTTTGTTAGCAATGTTCTGCGGGTGAAAAAAGTATCAGGTAGGGTGATGAGTCTGAAGGTGGAAAATGAAGGTGTGATGTGAAATGTTGTTAGTGTTTATGCCCCACGAATTGGATCTGAGTTAGAACAGAAGGAGAAAAATTTGGGGTAAATTAGATGAAGTGACGCAGAGCATCCCCAGAGGTGAGAGAGTGGTGATTGGTGCAGATTTTAATGGACATCTTGGGAAGGAAATCAGAGGTGATGAGTTGGGCAGTTTTGGTGTTCAGGACAGGAACGCAGGAGGACAGATGGTGGTGGACTTTTCAAAGAGGATGGAAAGGCAGACTTTCTTCCAGAAAAGGCAGAAACATAGGGTGACATATAAGAGCACTCAGGTCACCTACATCTTGTGAAGAGGCGAGTACAGGCAGGTTGGAACAGGTGGAGAAAAGTATCAGGTGTGTTGTGTGATGAAGATGTTGAGGTTCTCTTTGGGAGTCACAAGGATGGATGTGATCAAAAATGAGTCCTTCAGAGCGACAATCCATGTGAGATGTTTTGGAGATAAAATCAGAGAGGACAGATTGAGGTGGTTTGGAGGTGTTCAGCGGAGAGATTGTGTGTATATTGGTGGAAGGATGATGAGGTTGAAATTGCCATGTAGGAGGTCTAGAGGAAAACCAAAGAGGAGATTTATGGATGCAGTGAAAGAGGACATGATGTTAGTTGGTGTGAGAGAAGAGGATGGGGTTAGATGGGGTTAGATGGAGGCAGATGATTCGCTGTTGTGACACCTGAAAGGGAACAACCGGTTTCCCTTCTTTATTTATTTATTTGTCTGTTTTTTTTTTTGCTGGTTTACTCTGGCTATTGTTATTATTATTTATATTGTTATTATTGTTATTATGCCCAGCTGGCATGCGGTCACAGGCTGGTTAGCGATGGTGGTGGGCAGAGTGGAGCCACGTGGCAGCGGTTCCTGGGTCTCCATGACCACTCTTCTTTCTACTGAGTGCCATGGGAGCTTGTCCAGCCTTCATGCGGCTGTCCTTCACACGGTGATCAAAGTATCATTTTCAAAGTTTGGCTGCTTTCAGTTTTGCTTTTTTTTAAGTCCTTGGACCCGTTACATTGCCCCATTTGCATGCCACTCGTCTGCGTTTTTCGCTTTCCGCTAAAATTTCAACAAAATGAACAAGATATTTACCAGCGGTGTCTGGGGTCTCAGTCTGTAGTATCGTTAGCTGTTTATCATTTTTATTTATGTCATGTTTAATGTAAGAAATCAACATTTGCTATTTTCCTAAATGTAAATACATATGTTCTTTCAGTGATGAATATGTTGTTTCAGTGATATCAGTGATAATTTAATGATATTTGTTGAAGTAATACTCCTGATATGGAGGGGTTTGTGTGTTGGTGCATGAATTAATCTGGTCACGTGACCTGATCATATCTTAATGTTAATTATGAATATAAATAAGAGGTGGTGTCAAAAAGTTTGGAGACTAGTTTTGTAACACGCCAACAGATGGCAGCACAAGGCCGCGCGCACAGTCACAGGGAGCACCGACCATCCTGAGTCAGCGTGCCAAAAGACATCGTCCTGTGTACATAGGGAGCTGTGTGACTGGGACTATTTTGACCACGTGTTACCACGGCTGCTTTCATCATGGACAGCAAGTTAGAACAAACAGCGAACATGAAATTCTGGCGTTTGACATGATTCTGCAAGTCATTTGAGGTGTTTTAAGAGGCACGTGCACTTCAGGAGTGGAAGAACATCACTGGAAGATGACTAGAGGAATATCAGAAAGACTTTCAACAAGCCCAACCCCCGAAAATGTTGATGCCACTTGACAACTTGCTCATGATTATCATCTGAGAACAAATCAAAACACTTCTGCAGTTGTCGGTGTGTCATACGGAACAGTCCAGGCAGTCCCCACGTGTGATTTGAACATGCGCCCCCAGGATGCCGACCCAGGAGCGGAATGGATCACCGTGGTCAGTGATGATGAACCAGTGTCTGTTAATGATGATCATCAGCAGCATTAGCTCGTTCTAGTAATAATGGTAGTCAACAATTAATTCAAAATAATGTTTCTCAGCTTTATTTTGAATTAATATTGACTAACATAATAATTAAACTGATTTTATTTCCAGCTTACCAGTTCAGTTTGATTACAATCCTTTTCACTTGGCTTGGGTAGAGAAGGGGAGAGGTGTTCATCATCAGCAGGCACTGGTTCACCATCACTGACTCTGCCACTGCTCTGAGTGACTCTTTGATAGAAACTCTGAATGACTCTGGCACGGTGAACGACTCTGTAATCGACTCTGATCAACTCGCCTCTCGTATAAACCCACTGAACCTTTTGTTTGTCACCTTCACCTGCTTTGAATTTTCACATAAGCATTTTATCTATCTATACTTTACAACTTCTCACAAGTGACTCACATTAAAGAGCATTTTAGAAACTAAATATAGGCTTGTCATGCACTGTTTGTTAGCTTGACAGTGACAGAATGTGTAACTCAGACTCGGGACTCCTGAGACGCCAAAGAGCCCTTCCCAGAAAAACCAGCATGGCGTCTGGCGCGACATCAACTCCGCTAAACCTTCGTTCCCTCCATGACACCAGGCTAATGCTGCTTCATGGAATCCAGGGGCACTTCTTTATAACAAGCAGCTCGGAGTTACATAGTCATACGTGAGACTATTAATGTGGCGTTAAAGTATGTAATTTTCATGGTGTTATTTATATCACTGGCTTTTCAACACCTATTGTAGGCTTGAAACAGGAACACATAGTGCACATGCTGGCACAGAGACACACACCGCATTAACATTTTTATTATAATTTTTTTAAACTCCTTATTGAGTGTGCCACTGTTTGATTCGTGTCTCTTCTGTGACAATTTCATGCATCCCTCATTCCTCTTCTATACCACTTTATCAAGTGTACAGGGTCACAAGGAGTCGGGAGATTAGGGTATTTCGGAGTCAGGGTACACTCCGAAAAGGGTGGCAATCTGTCACAGGGCACACACCACACACTCACACACTCATTCACACACTGCAGATAATTTGGGAATGCCAATTAGCCTAACCTGCATGTCTTTGGACTGTGGGAGGAAACCCACCAAGCATCGGGGAGAACATGTAAACTCCACGTACACCCCGAGGCCACAGAGCTAACCACTACGCCACCTTTTAAAAATGTATCATTCAAATAATAATTTCAAGTCAGGGATCATATCGCTTTTTAGGATTGTAGATTAATTCGCAGACATTCAGGATATTCACTTAACATAGATACATATAAGTTAGCTAGATTGAGAAAACACAGACATATTCTCTGATGTTTGATTTCTTTTCTTCTTGGGTTTTGACTCTTACTCTGGCTTGGCATATCAGACCATTCAATCCACAAGTTATTGGCACAGGTTTTATACCAGATGCTCTTCCTTCCTTCCACAACCCACCCATATCTCTATGCTTGGCACTGCACTGAGGATGCCCTGCATCTCAAATGGCCGGGTAGCACACACTCCAATATTTTATTGGACCGCCGCCTTTTGCTTTGATGGCATCATTTCGATAAGCTTATGGAATGTCACAACAATTTTTTCCCGTCCATTAGTTGCAAGAAAATTCTCCCCAAGGTCTTTTATTGATGATGGAAGAGTTGTGTAAAGTCTTCTCCAGCACATCCCAAAGATTCTCAATGTGGTTAAGGTCTGGACTTACCAGGGAGGGTATATGGGCATAGGGTTAAGGACCTTGCTCAATGGCTCATCAGTGTCAATCACAGTGCAGTAACAAGACTCAAACCCCCAACCCTCAGCAAGGGTTTCCACTAAACAAGGACAATCGAAGAATCATTAAGGCATCTTAAGGTTTCTTAAAGGATTTATTAGTGACAGGGAAACCTATGCACCTTTTTCACCAAAGTGACCCAGGTACTAGAGTTCATGTCTTATGCTAGTGCCGGTTCAGAGCTGGTTGAATATCGAACCACCAAAGAACTGGCTTTGTTCTTCCATGGGCTAGAGAGTCACGTCATTATGTCACTGTATATGTCTCTGTATGTCTCTTCTTTTGCAGCAACGCTAGCGGCAAAAAATGCTAGTGGCAAAAAAAAAAAAAAGGCTAGCAGCAAACACAACGAAAACAATGGCAAACTTCTCCTGGCTTAATCATTGCTTCTGGTTGCATTTTGAGTCCATTTTAAAGATGGTGGTCACAAACTTTTCGTCGTTCATAATAATCTCGCCTCAGCCCTCGATGTAAGTGGGTCTTTGTTCTAACCCAGCAAAGTGCTGGTGTTGCCATGGAACCAGTTGGCTTTGGAACTAGCTTTGGTGGAAAAGGGGGTACCAGATGATTGCTCTAAAGGGAAGAACCCAGGAATCTGTACAGAAATCTGTCTAGAGTTTTTGATGTCACTTTGGTGCAAAAGCATCAGTGTCAGGTGGCAGGTGTGGCCTAAAGACAATGCATTGTGCACCATGCTAACCTCTTAGCTATAAGTTTGAGTTACTCATAAGCTACATCTGCATCATCGCTCTGGTACATGTCTCAGATGCTTGTCCTTTTTCAAGTGAAAGAGGAAATTTGTGTACATTTCATTAGGAGTTTATTCTGCAGTAGAGCTGGACCCTGGAATGCTGCTTGTGCTGCTCATGAGCATGGGAAGTGAGATGAAGGAGAAGAAGGAGAGCAGTTTAAATGGCTCTTGGTTACAGGAGGAGGAACAGCCTGGGATGACATAATTGTTACTCTCTAAGTAACGTCTAGCATCCCAGAGGAGTCTCAACCACCTGAACTGCTCCTCATAAACATTTTCTGGTGTGATGAAGATTCTTGTCTTTCTCGGTCCAAAGTGTGACTTTGAGAAAACAAAGACTGCTCACCATCCTGAGAACACCACACACTGTCAAGCCTGGTGGTGCTGTCATCAATTTTCCTTAATGAAGACAAAATGGTGACGGACTTGACGTTGGTCTTTGTGATTCAGTCAGTTGTTTGGTCAGGTGTATTAATAATATAATGAGATCACATGCACATGTCATAAAAATCAGCAACTAATTCCATTACACTGTTAAACAATACTGAAGGCGTTTATTCAAAATGCACAATAATCTCCTCTGAACAGTTGACATTGAGATGTTTCTGCTACTTCTGCTCTGTAAAGCTTCATAACGGCGCTAATCTGAGGTGCTGGTTGGTGGTTAATTGGTGATTTCTGAGGCTGGTGACTCTAAATGAACTTCTCCTCTGCAGCAGAGATAAGTTCTGGTCTCGCTTTCCTGGGAAGGTCTTCATAAAAGATAGCTTCATCATGGAGCTTAATGGGTTTTGCAAAAGCACTTGTCACAAGAACTGTCCCAGAACAGCCGACCTTCATGTCTTAAAATAACAACTGTCTGTTGCTGTTGTTGTTATTTAATTACCTAATACCATATGTGTTATTTTATAGTTTTGAAATCTCCAGAGGGGGCACGGTGGTGTGGTGGTTAGCACTTTCGCTGTGCACCTCCAGGTTCAATTCCCTGCTGTGTGTATGGAGTTTGCATGTTCTCCGCGTGCTTGGTGGGTTTTCTCCGTGAGTTCCGGTTTCCATCCAAAGTCCTACAGATTAGACTAACTGGCGTTCCCAAATTGCCCTGAGTGAGTGTATGTACAGGTAAAACTCGAAAAATTTGAATATCGTGCAAAAGTTCATTTATTTCATTAATGCAACTTAAAAGGTGAAACTAATATTTGAGAGACTCATTACATGCAAAGCAAGGTGATGAAGCCGTGATTTGTCATAATTGAGATGATTATGGCTTACAGCTCATGACAACCCCAAATCCACAATTTCAGAAAATTTTAATATTGTGAAAAGGTTCAATATTCTAGGCTCAAAGTGTCTCACTCTAATCAGCTAATTAAGCCATAACACCTGCAAAGGGTTCCTGAGCCTTTAAATTGGCCTCTCAGTCTGGTTCAGTAGGAAGCACAATCATGGGAAAGACTGCTGACCTGACAGTTGTGCTGAAAACCATCATTGATGTCCTCCATAAGGAGGGAAAGGCTCAAACGGTAATTGCAAAAGAAGTTGGATGTTCCCAAAGGGCTGTATCAAAGCACATTAATAGAAAGTTTTGTGGAAGGGAAAAGTGTGGAAGAAAAAGGTGCACAAGCAGCAGGGATGACCGCAGCCTGGAGAGGATTGTCAGGAAAAGGCCATCCAAAAGTGTTGGGGACTTTCACAAGGAGTGGACTGAGGCTGGAGTCAGTGCATCAAGAGCCACCACACACAGACGGATCCTGGACATGGGCTTCAAATGTCACATTCCTCTTGTCAAGCCAGCAGAACTGGTCTTTTGCTCAGCGAACCAAAGTCCTCTTTTCTGATGAGAGCAACTTTTGCATCTCATTTGGAAACCAAGGACCCAGAGTCTGGCGGAGGAATGGAGAGGCACACACTGCAAGATTCTTGAAGTCCAGTGTGAAGTTTCCACAGTCTGTGTTGATTTGGGGAGTCATGTCCTCTGCTGGTGTTGGTCCACTGTGCTTCATTTAAGTCCAGGGTCAACGCAGCCGTCGACCAGAAGATTCCAGAGCACTTCATGCTTCCTTCCGCAGACGAGCTTTATGAGGATGCTGACTTCATTTTCCAGCAGGACTTGGCACCTGCCCACACCGCCAAAAGCACCAAAACCTGGTTCAGTGACCGTGGGATTACTGTGCTTGATTGGCCGGCAAACTCACCTGACCCGAACCCCATAGAGAATCTATGGGGAATTGCCCAAAGATGAAAGATGACAGACATGAGCCGGAACAAAGCAGAAGAGCTGAAGGACGCTATTGAAGCATGCTGGTCTTCCATAACACCTCAGCAGTGCCACAGGCTGATAGCTTCCATGCCACGCCGCACTGAGGCAGTAATTGCTGCAAAAGGGGCCCAAACCAAGTTCTGAGTACATACGCATACTTATACTGTTCAGAGGTCCGATAGTGTTCTATGTACAATCCTTGTTTTATTGGTTGCACGTAGTATTCTAATTTTTTGAGATGGTGGATTTGGGGTTTTTATGAGCTGTACGCCATAATCATCTCAATTCTGACAAATCACGGCTTGAACTATCTCGCTTTGCATGTAATGAGTCTCTCATATATTAGTTTCACCTTTTAAGTTGCATCACTGAAATAAATTAACTTTTGCACGATATTCTAATTTTTCAAGTTTCATCTGTGTGTGTCTGTGCCCTGTGATGGATTGGCACCCTGTCCAGAGTGTACTCCACCTCGTGCCCTAAGTCTCCTAGGATGGACTCCAGGCCCCTGCGCCCCTGAATACAGGATAAAGTGGTATAGACGATGAGTGAGTGAGTGAGTGAGTGAGTGAGTGAGTGAGTGAGAGTGAGTGAGTGAGTGAGTGAGAGTGAAATCCCCAGTATTGTTCTAGAATGTAGGAAATAAATCACTAAAGAAAAAACACTGAATTAAAAGTGTGTCCAAACCTTTGACTGGTATTTGTTTATTCATTTATTTTTACATACATAAAATTGCAACAAAGGTTTTCTTTTGAGGGAAGGGCAGGACACTCATCTATCACCAATGAGCAGAATGCAAGATGAAAAAGGACAGAGCAGGACAGTCGGTCTGCAAACTAGAGTAGAACTAATATAACTGAACCATGTAAGCTAATATTAGTATATGAGAGTGTTATTCTTGTTTTTGTCACCTGCAAAAATGAGCAGATCAGATCTTAGTCCCCATGACATTGTAAGACATTGCTTTGTTATATTTTTCCATACTTGGAGCACATGTTTGGTGGCTTTCTTAAGTAATATGAGGAGCCCTGAACTTAGATGACATGATTTTCCTTCTGTGTGTGTGTGTGTGTGTGTGTGTGTGTGTGTGTGTGTGTGTGTGTGTGTGTGTGTGTGTGTGTGTGTGTGTGTTTGGGGTGGTTTGAGGCGGGCGGGGCTACAGAGCCATAATCAGGAGCAGGAACTCTGTGGTCTATGTTGAGGTACATGTGGGGATCAATCAATGAATTTGGGGGCAAAACAAGGCCATAAATGAAAAAAAAAAACAAAGTTATTTCTTAGATTTTTCTGTCAAGCGACCATATTTCTAAAAAAAAAATCAAGTTTTAAAAAACCCAACCCGTATACATTCAGAGGAAAAGAAACCCGTGTATTATAAGCGGAACTGGCAACTATGGCACAGGTCAGCTCAGAGGGGGAATACATATGCACCACAACTTTTTTTTTTACAATGTGACAGCTGTTAAAAGTCTTCAGCTCTATGATTTATTCTGCGTAGGTTCATGATGCAGAATCCCAGCTTCTGGGTATAACTTTTAATAAAACTCAGCAGGGGGGGGGGGGGGGGGGGGGGGGGGGGGTGAAAACTTTTGCTTTAGCAAAACACCTCCGCGTGATCGGCTCATGATTTTATATGCACGTTCTAAATACGTGCGTCTCCAACCTCTGTGTTTTTTGTTTGTCCTCATGTGGTCCATTTTTTTCGGGGATGTAGTAGGATTAAATGTACACCCCCTACACACACATGCGCACATACCACCTAACACCTCCCCTCCCACCTTGTTTTTGCTTTAAGGAAATAAGAGTGTGTTGTTGGTGTGTGTGAAGCAGATCAGATCTTCACTTCAAGAAACACCATCATGTCTGTTAGCAACATCATGTCCGAGCTGAAGAAATCAGGTACGTCACAATCTCTCATTCTTTCTCTCTCTCTCTCTCTCTCTCTTCTTCTCAGCCACATTCAAATGTTGATATTCATATCATTCAGACTTTTAAAAAATTGGAAATAAAAATTGTTTTTTAATAATCCTTGTCATTTCCTGATCGTAACCCGAGACAAGAAATCAGGTCGGGTTATTTTATACCAAATATTAAACCAAAGATTTTATCACAGAAATGTGCGACGTGATTGACTTGTTGACCAGCTTCATCGTTTTCACCAGCCGTGAAAATAACTCCATAAATGACTGCTGTTTATCTGGTGTTGGGGGAGGGGGTGGGGGGGGGGGGGGGGTCACTATTAAGGGTTGCGTTCAAACCTAAGTATTGTTCTCTTTTCACGTTTCTCAGTTTCACTGAGAAGTCTGTATGGGGAGATCTCTACACAGGCCTGATGAGATAATAATAAAGGGACGACAGACTGACAGATAGCTAATTAATGCCATGAGCGATGGAACTGTCCTCATTAACGTGTAATTAGTGTTGATTTTATTGCTGCCTTAACACAGCTCGCGGGGACGAGGCTACTGTTTCACCGCTCTCATGTTCTCGTCCTGCATCTGCCAACCACGCACGTTCCTGTCATCAGCCGTCCTCGTCCATCTGTTTTCTGCCGTCTCTCTCTCTCCCTCCCGCTCTCGTTCTGCTGGATCTTCGGTTTCAAATCCCTAACACCCATTTACAGCCACCTTGGAACGTTGCCAGCTGAATTCTTTACTTCGCTGAAACACCTTATGGTTCTTCAGAATTCTACAAGGTCGTGTGAAGGAAAAACATTCGCTGCAAAGGTTGCTGAAACCTTTGTCCTTGTTCAGGCATCTGTTTGCTTGTGTGTGTCAAATGGAGGTCCATCAGAGAGCTGGGGCTCGACACGTGGCCCCTCGTCTGAGATCATCTCCACAGCCGAGCATCAAATCACAGCACTATCGCTTGCATCCATCTGAGCCTGTAGTAAAACCCGATCCTGGAGTAGGAACATCACTCCGGAGCTGATGCCAAAACAAACAGGTCAGGTTTGCTTGGTATGAGAGGAAAGCCCTTATGACCTCTGGCTAAATCGAGCTGCACATTCGAAGGAGAGATTCTTCTACACCAGCAGAACAAATACTGGCCATGAAGCTGAAGTGAAAGAGTAATTAACATCTAAGTCTTTATAAGTAAAAAAAAAAAAAAAAAAAAAAAAAAAAAAGCAAATACAGGAAGTAATTACTTAGTCGATTCATATATCAATTTCATAATTAATCAATTAATCATCAAATTCCTTGCTTAATAATTGAATAATTTATTCAACACAATATTTTATCATGGAATTGATGCAATTGTGTTGTTATTTATCTAAAATGCTAAAGTGCAATTAGTGTATTAATTAGTTAATTAGTGCAATTTAAAGCATTAAATTAAGTAAAAACAAAAGCTGTAAAAAGTTCTCAAGTGTTAATCAAATACATTAGATTAATTTATTTATCAAATAAATAATTGATTATCTGACGATTATTTAATTATTTATTTATTTATTGATTACTTAATTATCCAATCAAATAATGTATCAATGTATTGATTTGATTAATTAATTAATTAATTAATTAATCCTCATATTACGAGAACGTATCAGATGTATAACTGCTTACTCCTCCTCGTCTGGACGAGTATGTTGTTTGTCTTTTGGCTGCTCCTGTCAGGGGGTCACACCGCTGATCATCCGATCCACAGAGAACTTGTTAGCACAGATTTTACACCGGATGCCCTTCACACAATCCTCCCCTTTTATCCTGGCTTGGGACCTGCACTGCATCCAGTGGCTGGGCTTTGGGTGGAAATTAAACCCAGGCCTTCCACATGGCAGGCGAGAAACGTACCACTGAGCCACCAATGCCCGGTTTGATGAGTAAGTGATTTCACTAAAGTCACTTTGAAATGATGCTTCAGTGAGAGAGAATGTTCCATGTGTCCTCACTCTGATTCTATTCCACATGATTCACTTTTTAAATGTGATTCTTTTTCATGTGATTCAGTTTCTAACAGTGACTCATTTCCGCATGAATCTCTTTTCTCTTTTTTTATCTGATTCTCTTTTTAGTCGTGATTCTTTTCATGATGATTCCGTTTTCAACTGCGATTCTTATCCACTATGATTCTTTTCCACATGATTCACTTTTTAAATGTGATTCTTTTTCATGTGACTCATTTCCACATGGATCACTTTTCAACCGCAAATTCTTTTTTATTTGATTCTCTTTTTAAACGTGATTCTTTTCATGGTGATTCCGTTTTCAACTGCGATTCTTATCCACTGTGATTCTTATTTTCCACATGATTCACTTTTTTTTACTGTTTTAATGTGATTCTTTTCCACATAATACATTTATTTTCACCTGTTTTTTTTTCTTTCACACAATTTACTCTTCAACTGTTATATTTTTTTCATTTGGTTCGCTTTGCAAATTTCCACATGAATCATTTATTTTCACAAGATTCCTTTGGATGAAGGTTTTGTAGAAGCATTAATGAAAGAGAGGACGGGCGGTCTCTGTTCTCGACTGACCTTTACCTCGTCCTTCTGCTCTTTTCATCATCCACTATTTGTGGCCAGTTATTAGCTGCTCGCATTACTCTGAGAGCTTACTCTGGACGTGTAAAGATGCCTGATTACAGATCGAGTTCCTCGTCTTCATCATGTGCAATATAGTGTCTGATTTCTACAGAAGTGTGATCTTCACATTCATGACACATGTGTACGTGATTAATGCAAGCATATGTTTGTATAATGCGTGTGTATGTGTGAAGCTCCTACAGTAACCCACATAAAGTGCTGACAGATCAATAAAAATACACACATTGTGCTGAATTCTGATTTGTCAGAAGGTGAGACATAAATCAAGGTTCATGTTACTACTCTAAAAGTTGATGTGGTGACGTTTCCTTCAAGTTATTTTGAGTCATTTATGGAAGGAGTCTCCAGTTTCAGAGGGAAGGCTGAGGAAAGTGAAAGAGTAAAATGAGACTGGTGAGAGCACCATGTTGTAGTAGCCGAGATAGACTTTTTCAATGAGCACTGCAAAACAGACATTACTTGTTTTCACTACTGAGAAAGATAAGAGAAATAAAAAAACTTGCTCTTGTGTAGTTATAATAATAATACTAGTGCTGTATAGGAAAAATGTACATCCTGTATAAAGAGTCCTGACTGTTTCTGTGTTAAGATTTGTGCGAAGACTTTACAGCTGACACTGAAATCCTGAGTATCGCCTGACAGCTGATAGAGCTGCACCAGCTCTAGTTTAGACTTTACAGATTATTCCTGGGTGAAAGCCATGTTTTTGTAAAAAAAAAAAAATCTTTTTTCAGATGTGTTTTTTCTCTCCTATCTAATAATAAATTAATTAATTAATTGTCTGTTTACAGGAAAAAAGGGAGCAAAAACTGAATCCCATCCAGGTAACTACTTCAAATGGAAATAATAATAATAATAATAATAATAATAATAATAATAATAATAATAATAATAATAATAATAATAATGATAAACACAGCAGCATGGAACAGTCTGAGAGATTACACTGATTCTTCCCGCATATCTGTGATAATTAATTAATTAAATGCCTGTTTACAGGAAAAAAGGGAGCAAAAAGTGAAGCCCATCCAGGTAAGCACTTCAAACTGCAATAATAATAATAATCATCATCATAATAATAATAATAATAATAATAATAATAATAATAATAATAATAAGCACACAGCAGCATGGAACAGTCTGACAGCTGACTTATTATTATTCTCACATGTCTGTGATAAAGTTTGTTTAAAATAATAACCTACCCAAAAACTGTTTAGAGATTCCTAATTATCAGATAATATCTAATCTCACCGATTGCATAATTCTGTAATGGTTTATGCTTTAAAGTTGTTTTCAGCTTATATTTTTATTTCAAACACAATAAATGCATAATTAGTGAATTATTTAAATATTATTGTACTTACAATTTGTATAACAACAAATTCAGCCTAAAAAAAAAGGACCTAATATAAAAAAGGAAGTCTTTTTAATATGCAGTTTTTCCCCCTCCACTATAAGTTGTATATATTATAATATAAAAGTAACAGTGAGTTTTTTATTTTTATTTTTTGTATTTGTTAATTTAGCTCATCAAACTGTTTTTTTTTTAATACACAAAGATAATGCGATTAATACAAAATACAGATTTTTAAATTATGATTTTATTCATTAAGAGGAAATTTACTGTCCAAACCTACCTGGCCCTATGTGAAAAAGTATTTGCACCCTAAACCTAATAACTGGTGGCAACAACTGTTTGCAACAACTGGCAAAAAGTCTTTCACATTGCTGTGGAGGAATTTGGTTCATGGTTCTTTGCAGAATGGTTTTAATTCACAGTTCATATATGGCCAGATTTGGAAAGCTTTTTTCCCTGATATTGAAATGATGAAATCATCGTTTTAAAAATGCATTTTGTAAAATTGGCAAAATTGCACAAAAAAAAAAACATTTTATTGTGATTCTTTTCCACGATTCACTTTTAAACTGTGATACTTTCCACATAATTGACTTTTTATTGTGATTCTTTGCCACATGATTCACTTTTTACTGTGATATTTCCCCACATGATTCACTTTCTACTGTGATTCTTTTCTATGTGATTTATGTGATTATTATTTTTCTTTCACACAATTTACCATACGAATCATTTATTTTCACAAAATTCCTTTGGATGAAGCTTTCGTAGAAGCATTAATGAAAGAGAGGACGGGCGGTCTCTGTTCTCGGCTGACCTTTATCTCGTCCTTCTGCTCTTTTCATCATCCACAATTTGTGTCCAGTCAATAGCTGCTCGCATTACTCCTAGATCGTACTCCTAGATGTGTAAAGATGCCTATTTATTATGATTCTTTTCCATGTGATTCTCTTTTTACTGTGATTCTTTTCCACATGATTCACTTTTAAACTATGATTCTTACCACATAATTGACTTTTTAGTGTGATTTTTCCCACATGGTTCACTTTTTACTGTGATTCTTTTCCACATGATTCACTTTTTTTCTGTGATTCCTTCCCACATGATTCACTTTTACTATGACTCTTTTCCGCATGATTAATTTTTTTTTTCCCACATGATTCACTTTCTATTGTGATTCTTTTCTACATAATTCACTTTTTGCTGTAATTATTTTTCACATGATTCACTTTTAGTGTGATTGTATTCCACAAGAGTCACTTTTTATTGTTCCATATGATTTACTTTTTAATGTAATTATTTTTCATGTGATTCACTTTTTTTTTTAATATGACTCTTTTCCAGATGATTTATTTTTTACTGTGATTCTTTTCCACATTATTCACTTTTTACTATGAATCTTTTCCACATAATTTGCTTTCTACTGTGACTCTTTTCCACATGATTTGCTTTTTACTATGACTCTGTTCCAAATTATTAATTTTTTACTGTGATAATTTTTATGTGATTCCTTTCCACAGAATTCACTTTTTACTGTGATAATTTTCCACATGATTAACTTTTTAATATAACTCTTTTCCACATGGTTCACTTTTTACTGTGATTCTTTTCCACATGATTCACTTTTTTTCTGTGATTCCTTCCCACATGATTCACTTTTACTATGACTCTTTTCCGCATGATTAATTTTTTTTTTCCCACATGATTCACTTTCTATTGTGATTCTTTTCTACATAATTCACTTTTTGCTGTAATTATTTTTCACATGATTCACTTTTAGTGTGATTGTATTCCACAAGAGTCACTTTTTATTGTTCCATATGATTTACTTTTTAATGTAATTATTTTTCATGTGATTCACTTTTTTTTTAATATGACTCTTTTCCAGATGATTTATTTTTTACTGTGATTCTTTTCCACATTATTCACTTTTTACTATGAATCTTTTCCACATAATTTGCTTTCTACTGTGACTCTTTTCCACATGATTTGCTTTTTACTATGACTCTGTTCCAAATTATTAATTTTTTACTGTGATAATTTTTATGTGATTCCTTTCCACAGAATTCACTTTTTACTGTGATAATTTTCCACATGATTAACTTTTTAATATAACTCTTTTCCACATGATTAATTTTTTACTGTGATTCTTTTCCACATGATTCACTTTTTTTTCTGTGATTCCTTCCCACATGATTCACTTTTTACTATGACTCTTTTCCACATGATTCATTTTTACCGTGATTTTTCCCACATGATTCACTTTCTATTGTGATTCTTTTCTACATAATTCACTTTTTGCTGTAATTATTTTTCACATGATTCACTTTTAGTGTGATTGTATTCCACAAGAGTCACTTTTAATTGTTCCATATGCTTTACTTTTTAATGTAATTATTTTTCACGTGATTCACTGTTTAATATGACTCTTCCAGATGATTTATTTTTTACAGTGATTTTTTTCCACATGATTCACTTTTTACTATGAATCTTTTCCACATAATTTGCTTTCTACTGTGACTCTTTTCCACATGATTTGCTTTTTACTATGACTCTGTTCCAAATTATTAATTGTTTACTGTGATTCTTTTCCACATGATTCACATTTTACTGTGATTATTTTCCACATGATTCATTTTTATGTGATTCCTTTCCACAGAATTCACTTTTTACTGTGATACTTTTCCACATGATTAACTTTTTAATATAACTCTTTTCCACATGATTCACTTTTTTCTGTGATTCCTTCCCACATGATTCACTTTTACTATGACTCTTTTCCACATGATTCACTTTTTACTATGACTCTTTTCCACATGATTCATTTTTACTGTGATTTTTCCCACATGATTCACTTTCTATTGTGATTCTTTTCTACATAATTCACTTTTTACTCTAATCATTTTTCACGTGATTCACTTTTAGTGTGATTGTATTCCACATGAGACACTTTTTATTGTTCCATATGATTTACTTTTTAATGTAATTCTTTTCCACATGATTCACTGTTTAATGGCTCTTTTCCACATGATTCACTTTTTACTGTGATTTTTCCCACATGATTCACTTTCTGCTGTGATTCTTTTTCACATGGATTTATTTTTTACTGTGATTCTTTTCTACATGATTCACTTTTTAATATGACCCTTTTCCACATGATTCATTTGTTTCTGTGATTCCTTCCCACATGATTCACTTTTACTATGACTCTTTTCCACACCGTTCATTTTTTACTGTGATTCCTTCCCACATGATTCACTTTTTTCACATGATTTTTCTTTCACAAAATTTCCACATGAATCATTTATTTTCACAAGATTCCTTTGGATGAAGGTTTTGTAGAAGCATTAATGAAAGAGAGGACGGGCGGTCTCTGTTCTCGGCTGACCTTTACCTCGTCCTTCTGCTCTTTTCATCATCCACTATTTGTGGCCAGTTATTAGCTGCTCGCATTACTCTGAGAGCTTACTCTGGACGTGTAAAGATGCCTGATTACAGATCGAGTTCCTCGTCTTCATCATGTGCAATATAGTGTCTGAGTTCTACAGAAGTGTGATCTTCACATTCATGACACATGTTTACGTGATTAATGCAAGCATATGTTTAATGCGTGTGTATGTGAGAAGCTTCTAACCCACATAAAGTGCTGACAGATCAATAAAAATACACACATTGTGCTGAATTCCGATTTGTCAGAAGGTGAGACATAAATCAAGGTTCATGTTACTACTCTAAAAAAACAGACATTACTTGTTTTTACTCCTAAGAGAGATATAAAACACTTGGTCTTGTGCAGTTATAATAAAACATCAATAGTGCTACAGGAAATCTTTACATTCTGTATAAAGAGTCCTGACTGTTTCTGTGCTAAAACTTTACAAGTGACACTGAAACCACCTGACAGCTGATGCTGTCTTTTGTAAGTTTAATGAGTGTCAGTTTGTAAAATAAATTCTTTTCTAAATTAAACTTGAATCCTCTCCAGGATCTCTGATAAAATATCTGATGTGTTTTCCCTGATATGAGGTGGCAGCAAAAAGTTTTTGAGATTCGCACAGACTTGGATGGCTTAAAACCTGGCAGTAGAATTTGCTGTTGATTTGCTATTGACTGTCTGGCCCCTGGGGACAAATTCTCAGTGCACAATGTTTCGGATCTGCCTCGCCTTTTTCAGTCTGTCTGTGGCAGATTTACCCAGTTTCATGCAGAATTTCAAGTTTACCCTTTGTTCTATGATAAAATATTAGACACAGTAACGCTTTATTTTAAAGGAAACAGTATACAATGGGTGCGTCTGTGTTAGTACTGGCTGATACTCATGACTTTTAATTAATTAAATGCCTGTTTACAGGGAAAAAGGGAGCAAAAACTGGAGTCCATACAGGTAACTACTTCAAATTACTTCAAATAATAATAATAATAATTATTATTATTATTATTATTATTATCACACAGCAGCATGGAACAGTCGGAGAGCTGACACTGATTTCTCTCGCATGTCTGTGATAAAGTTTGTTTAAAAGCATAACAACCAGCTCAAAAACTGTTCTCAGACTCCTAATGATCAGATATATAATATCTAATCCCACAGATTCCATCATTCTGAAGTGGCTTATGATTTAAGCTTCTTTTCATCTTATATTTTTAACTCAAACATGATATTTAATGATGATTAAATATTAATTTATTCGCAACAATTTACTTTCACTTTTCAATAGTGTAGGAAATTAGAGAGATTAGAGAGCGCAGACAGTTAAAGTAATGAGTGTTCCCAAGACAAGCTCAAAATATTAATAATAACCGTTATATGTCCACACTGTATTTATTTCAGACCCTGATAGTCCCAAAAAGCGGTTAGTGTCTGTTTATATTATTGCAAACATGCCAAAAAAAAGTGGAATGATTACAGGATTGGATGCTACACAGACACACTGCTGTCGAGTGTAAACAACTTCTTGGATTCAGAATGTATAAACGCAAGCCCTGCCCACCAATCCCTATGTGTCATTAGCATATACATGCCTCAATTTAGCTGTGCGTGCCTCACTAATTTACATAACCAGGCACACGTTTAATGTAAGCATTTCAACAATAAGGAGAAGGACAGAGACATTTAGATATTTTAGATCGATAGATAGAGGAAGAAATATCAGCAAAAGGTTGTGAAGCTTTTGATATGGTTAATAAAGCTGTGTATAATTTTGTTTGTTTGTTTGTTTGTCACAGAGGTTCCGCCGGTGTATGAAGCTAATATTCCTGAACCCACGACCAGAGCGGAGCTGATGAAGTGTAAAGGAGATTTTCTTTACATTATTTTACAGTAGTGTAGATTCAGTGTTACAGGTGTAACAGCTGAACATGTCTGTATACTGCTTCAGCTAAAGCTAAAGTTCCCTCACGGAACTCGCTGGCTGGCTCGAGCTTTGTCCCGAGCTAATCTAAGCTCTTGTCACATGCAGCATTAAACTCAGCACAAGATTCTAGGCAGTAACATTAGTATACTGTTCGTGTGTGTGTGTGTGTTTCTCTCAGACTGGATCCCTATCTCCCTGGATGAAAAAACGGCTCAGAAGTTGCTCTGGCTCTCTGAGGGCGGGACTAAAGTGACCCATGCGTCCGAGCAGAGCTGTCCTGTATTTAACCGACCCGAAAGATACGAGGGCACTCCTCAGGTCTGTTTGTGTTCACATTTCCTTTACACCGTATACTCTTCTCTTCCTTTTTCTTTCTTTATTTCATTCATTCATTTATATTATATATGCGCGCGCACACACTCCCACACGCACGCTCAGCTGCATTCAGTGATTCAACTGAAAAAAAATGAAACTCATATTACAGATTCAAAATTAGAATATTACGAAAGACCAATAAAAAAAATTAAATTAAAAAAGATTTTTAAACACAGAAATGTTGACCTGCTGAAAAGTATGAATACATACTGCAATCAGTACTTGGTTGGGGCTCCTTTGCATGAATCACCACAGCAATGGCGTTTGACATGGAGGCGATCAGTCTATGGCACTACTGAGGTGTTATGGAAGCTCAGGTTCCGCTGATAACGGCCGTCAGCTCTTCTGTGTTGTTGGGTCTGGTGTCTTGCATCTTTCTCTTCACAGTACCCTATTGGGGTTTAGGTCAGGTGAGTTTGCTGGTCCATCAAGCACAAGGATATCATGGTACTTGCTGTAAACCAGGTATTAGTCATTTTGGCAGTGTGGCCAGGTGCCAAGTCCTGCTGGAAAATTCAATCAGCATCTCCATAAAGCTGGTCAGCAGCGCTGTACTTGGACCTGATAAAACACAGTGGACCAACACCAGCAGATGACACGGCTCCCCAAACCACCAGTCGCTGTGTAAATGTTACACTGGACCTCAACCAACTTGGATTTTGTGCGTCTCCTCTCTTCCTCTAGACTCTGGGACCTTGATTTCCAAATTAAATGCAAAATTTATTTTCATCTGAAAAGAGTGCTTTGGCCCACTTTGCAATAGTCCAGTCCTTTTTGCACGAGGAATGCAACGGTTGTAGCCTATGACCTGGATATGTCTGTGTGTGGTGGCTCTTGAAGCACTGACTCCATCTGCATTCCCCAAATTCTTGAATGAGCTTCATTTCACAATCCTCTCAAGGCTGTGGTTAACCCTGTTGCAGCAGTAAGTTTTGGTCTGGCTTTCCTGGGAAGGTCTTCATGAAAGCCAGTCTCATCATGGTGCTTGATGGGTTTTGCAACCCATGGCCTTTGTGTCTTAAAATAATAATTAACTGCTTTTGTTGCCTAATTACCTAATGTCATATTTACTATTATATAGATTTAAGTATTATTCTAAAACGTATACAATAAATCTACAGTGGGGCCCAGAAAACATCATTTTATCATTTTTGTTACCTTTAAAGTTGTGGGATATTCATGAAAAAAGTTTGTTCCCATTCAAACTTACATTATGGTAGCTACAAACCTTGATTTTTCTCCCTCTGTCTTAAAGTTAATGCATATTTAAAAAAAACATCAGGAAGTAATAGAAATGGTTAAACTCCTCTATTAGAGCTTTACCACGGACTCTTACAATCCTTTAGCTGCACATGTAAAAGGGCTGTAGCTCTACAGTGGATATAGAGGAAAAACATCTCTTTTATCTCTCTTTTAAAAGGATCACATTTTTGTTTTGGTTTTATCCAGCTATATTTACTCAGTGGACCTTTTAACATCCAAGTGAAAGATATAAAACCAACATGTCAGAAAGAAATAGCAAAAATACACAAAAAAAAAACTGAATTTCTGATTTGGAAAAGGATCGTCCCTTCTAAAAATGCCTTATAAACTCAACTGGATGAAGCTAATAAACTTCTCAAAGGCACACAAAGCTCAGCACATCTAGACGTTGCAATATTTGCCCACTCTTTAAATTTGAGTTGAGTATTTGTGGATTCAAATCCACAATTCTGAGATCTGACTAGGCCATACAACAACATTCACCCTTTTCTCCTTTAGCCATTATGTGGTCAGTTTTGCCGTGTGCTTTGGGTCATCGTCATGTTGGAAGTTCAACCTTCTTCCTTGACAACTTTCTGGCAGCAGATTTCCCTCAAGTATTTAACGGAATTTTTCCCCATCCAAAGTCCTTCAATCCTGACATGTGCTCCCGTCCCTGGTGCAGAGAAACAACCCCATAACAGCATAATACTGTACCACCTCCATGCTTTATTGTAGGAGTGGCGTTATTTGGATGGAGAGCTGTATTGGATTTCCGTCAGACCTATTAATGACCACTCTGTCATAAGTTCCTGCAAATGCTTCAGAGTTGCTGTTGGCTCTCTGACCAGCTTCCTCCTGGCTCGTTCATCCAGTTTGGAGCGACGTCCACAAATACCTTCCGATTCTTAATAATAGACCTCACTGTGCCTCTACGCACTGAAAAAGCCTTTGAATTTTTTTTGTATCCACTTCCTGACTTTTGTGCCTGTGCACAAATTTATCACAGAGAACTCTGACAGGCCTGGCCATCCATCGCACTTGGTTGCTTCTGTTGCACTACAAGGGACTGAAATGCTTTTCATACTGAGCTAATCAAAATGACCACAGCTGATCGTAGTTGAAAGTCAAATGGCTTTGTGTACCATTTGAGGTGATTTCTAAACTCAATCTAGTCATTTTTAGGAGGGTGGTGATTTTTTTTTCCCTGACATTTGACATTTTTGTTGTATCTTTCCCTTGGATGTTAAAAGTTGGAGTTACTGATCAGAAGGTCTGCGGTTCGAGCCCCAGCTCCATTAGGTTGCCATGGTTGGCCCCTTGAGCAGGGCTCTTAACCCTATCTGCTCTGGGAGCACAGTATCATGGCTGACCCTGTGCTCAGACCCCAGCTATGCTGTGATATGCAAATTTTTTTTTTTTTTTTTTTTTTACTGTGCAGTATTGCATATGTGCCAAATAAAAGCTTAACTTACCTATTCTATACCCACTGTATCTTTTAATGTTAGAAACTTAGAGCGAAAAGGTAAATCTAATTATTTTATTGTTTTCTTTAACGGAATAAGGTTTTTTTTTTTTACCCATCCAGGTATTATGTAAGGAGGGTCTTCTGGGTTGCCGTGGTTACTGGGAGGTGGACTACGAAGGCTGGGCAGTAATCGGGGTGGTGTACGCCAGCAGCGGACGCAAAACTGAAGACGGAGCATGCGCCCTGGGAGAGAACGATGCCTCATGGGCCGTGGGCTGGGGCGGACGCAACTATCAAGCCTGGCACGACGAAGAGAGCGTGGAGATCAACTATGACCAAGGCAGAACCATCGGCGTCTACGTGGACCAACCGGCGGGCATTTTGGCCTTCTACCTGGTGGAAGGAGAGCCGAAAGAGGTCAGGCTCCTGCACCGCTACCAAACCTCCTTCAAGGAAAAACTCCTGCCCGCCTTCTGGATGGGAAATAAATCCTTATGCTGGATCCGCAAGAAAGAGTAGCACAAAAGAGAAGAGAAAGTTGACCATGATGACGAGGTGTGGTTTTGTTGCGGAACAAAGTGTCTGTAAGCACTGTTGAGTAAAATACAATGATTTATAACAAAGTTAGGAACTTACCTCCTCTGTGTGTGTGTGTGTCACATGTTCTAAAGAATTGCCTGCTTTTATGATTCAAATAAAGTGTTACCAAGTTTTCTGATTGGTGCCTATGGTGTTCATTCATTTTCTCTAAACAGCAGCTGTGACAGTAGCGCAGCTCCACCACGATCATAGCTTTATTCATTATAATTAACACGCCCACTCTAAATAACGCTGTTCCTCAGGCAAACTCCCATTAATGGAAGGAGTCTCCAGTGTCTGTGCCGATTTTCCTACAACAGAATGTGTTTTATTCTGCTCACGCCACAGCAACTTTCCAATAATTATGACGTTTTATGAAAATTTAAAACAAATTATCTGTTTCATTGTCATATGGGAAATGCAAATGGACTTTGCTTTTTCATTTGAAATTTGGCAGTCAGTGTGCGTTCGCGAAGGCGAAAAAAGCAAACGGTAATGCAAAGTTTGCAATTGCATTTGAATTATGTCACACTTTATGGAAAACGCAATTGCAAATGCAATTTGAAATTCCTTTTGAAAGATATCCGGGATATCATTCCATAGTGTCGCCACATTGGCGTGTACAATTTAAAGTGGGAATACCGCCTTCTGCTGACTATTATGCGGAATTGCGTGACTTCTATACACACCTAAAAAAGTAAACAGGTGTTTGAAATCAGAAGCAGAACTGGTTACAAGCGGGAACAAAAACAGCACGTTCACAGTGTGTGTGTGTGCTTGAGAGAGAGAGAGAGAGAGAGAGAGAGACTTTTACTATCAAAAAGGCTACTGTGAACCAATACAAGCCCTTTACTGTGGATCATTGAAGGCGAGTACTTTTTTATACTTTTACTCAAGTACAAATGTAAAATGGTGACTTCTGCTTTTACTTGAGTAATATTTGCCCTCGGGAATCTCTACTTTTACTCAAGTACAAGATTTGTGTACTTTGTAACAGAAGCTTGCAAGGTGCTGACAATGGAGACTCCTCATATTCATAGAAAGAAAAGAAAAAACAAAATAAAAATAAATAAATAAAAAGAGCCTGTGAATGAGGCGATACTATGGAAAAAAAGTAGAAAATGGCTCCACCGATCAGAATTGATCACAGAAGAGTACAGAAATGGTGATTTTTCTCCAACAATAAACGAAGAGTTTTATTCAAAACTGTTTAAACACTGAACACATGATGTGAAATGTGTGAGACTGACATCAATGTCATCATCATCATCAACCATAACACAGATGTTATCGTCTTAGAATAAACAATTCACATCAACAAAAAAAAAAGAAGGAAGGAAAACAAAAACAGAACAGAGCATAGTGTCGATTTCTCCAAAGAACGTAGTGTTTAACGTCAGCGAGCTCTTTCTGCTCCATATCCCCAGATATATCGGCGTCGGCGTGGAAATTAGCTTCATATGGCATCGGTTACGTCCACGAGCATGACACGTGCTGTTTCTTAAGTGTTGCTCACGTACAATAGCGAGAAAGGTCGTGTGACTAAAACTAATGCACGGAGAACGAAGCCGACGTTTGAAATCTAACTGCTGACAATGAAGCAAGCAAACATCCAGTTAGCATTATGCTAATGACAGTTTTTTCTTTCTTTTTTAGCTAAAGCTAGCAAAAGGAACACGTCAGTTAGCTGTTTCTGTATCGATCACAACAGGAGCGGATTCGAATAAAAGCAGCTTTTCACTGACTGTTCAGCAGTTTTTTTTTTTTTTGTATTTTCCCAGAAAAATATCGATTGTATTTGTTTTTTTGTTGTTGTTTTTTTTCCCCCAGAAGCGCGCACACGTGTTCGTTTCAAATCGACGCTCGTCCTTAAGATTTCCGCTATTCGACAAACCGTCACGTCGCGTCGCTTCTCAACATCTGCTACGTTACGCAAAACATACGAATTAAATCTCACCTGCGTTCGCGCTCACATTTTCATCCAGTTCTGATCCACGTTCCCTACATCCGAGTTTACAAGGACGTTTTATGGTGGGGAGGAAAAAAAAGGGGGGGGGGGGGGGTATTGATATGCATTACTGCTTGGTTGTGGGCAAAAACTAGAGTTTAAGCTCCGCCCCCAGTCAGTCTATAATGAAATTAACTGATGGGTTTTCAATATGTAGATTTTTTTTTTTGTGGAATAAGTTGCGAGTTGGCACAATATGTTCGAAAATATCACACTGTCACATCAAGATTTTTTTTTTGATGAACACACAAAAAAAAAAAAAAAAAAAAGAGCGCAGTGTTATAAAAATAGTTGTTAAAAAAATAACTTTTTAAAAAGGAAAAAAATATATAAATAAAAAAAAAAACTATTGAGAACTATGAAAACAGCTGATGCATAACAATACTAACAACTCTTATAAAAGTCATCGTTTAATGGTAACAATGTATCGCAATATCGATATCGTATTATCATAATCGTCGTCTCATATCGGCGAGCTTTACGTTAAAGCTTAAACGGTTATCGAAAGTGAATTCTGACGCCAAAAACGTCCTTGTGAACTTTAGTTTTTCTTTTCATAATTTTTTTTTTTCTAAACTTCTCTCACTGATCCACGATCAGCACAACTGCTACATTCAATTACGCCACAGAGGCAAAACACTGATCCCAGAGCAGCTCGATACGGATCTGTACAATCTCAGAACTCAAACTTGGTCTTTCCACTTCTGCCTCATTAAAAAAAAAAAAAAAAGGAAAGAAAAATGACCAAATATTCCTGTCGCGTTAAATGTGGAAATCTGTCTAAAAAATAACAGGTTCGCCTCGTATTTACATCTCAGTTCATTTTCACATATGTCTAGTCTTTCATAATCCGTTTCCCAACCATACACACGCACACTCACGTACGCGCGCACACACACACACACACACACACCCATCATCAGTGCTTGAGCGAGAAGTCGCCCGTGTTGAGCCGAGGTCGAGGCAGCGCTCCGAAACATCTCCGTTCCGTCGGTGGCTGCAGGAGCTAAAAGAGCCTTCATGCTGGCAGCGATGTGATCGAGATCTGCACAGCCCACCTGCAACACACACACACACACACACACACACACACACACACACACACGATATAATAAAACCAAGCTAATCTGAATTACATCTGGCCGTCAATTAAGCCAGCTCATTAGACCATTAGGCCACGCCCATCAGAAGGTCCTGATGGTCAAGTTTCATCGCATTTCTCATTCAAAACATCCACGGACTGCAGTTTAATGTAAAAGAGAGAAACTGTAAGCCTGGAAAATGTGGAAATCACATTTACATCATAATGAGTCTCATAATCATCTCAGTTCACAGAAAAACATTGCTAAGGTAAACTAACGTAAACCTCGACTTGATCGACTGTGCGGATTACTGCACTTTTATTCTGGAAAATACTGTAAAGTTTAATCTTTTAATATTTAAATCATGGCTTTGAGGAGACGTCCTGGATCCACAGCAACCCAAACACACACACACACACACACACACCCTCATGGTAGTGCACTAGATCAGAGATGAACTATTAATTAAATAGCATAAAAGAATATAAAGTGACATCACAAGTTCATAAATTAAGATATTAATACATTTATTTAACTCCCATAATATTTAATATTTAAATATAGACACTATTATTATTATAACTATACATCATTCAATATTTTAATGGCATAGTAATGAGACAAAATAACTTCCTCCTTCCTTCCTCATGTCTTTTTAACCCGTACCCTGTTTGCTCATGTCTCGCTCATTTTATCTTTTATGTGGAGTTTTGTGGGCGTTACATACATTGCACAATTATTATTATTTAATTTTTTATAACAGAATCCTATGTAATTAAACTCGGAGCTCACCCGCTCTCCGCTGTGAGAGTCGCCCTGCGCTGACCGGTTGTTTCTGTAGCCCCAGACGGGCACCGAGACGGGCAGCGAGCGCGCCAGCGCCGTGGGGTGAGACAGGCGAGACAGGGCCGAGTGACCCATGGCCAGGCCTCGAGGAGGAGGAGGAGGAGCTTCCTCACTCAGGGAACCTCAACACACAAACACACCAATCAAACATCACCACATTGTAATCAGGACAGATGTCCAAGTCTGACCTCTAGTGGTCAAACCTTACTACTACAGTTAGACACAGCTCTGAGCTCTGCTGCTGGATCAGAGAGATAAGGGGGGGGGGGGGGGGGGGGGGGTAATGTCTACTCACCGTCAGTGCTCTCCTCCTCGCCATCCGACTCAAAAAATGGCTCACAGTCGTGTGACAGAGAATCCTCGTCCATGGAGAAGACACCTGAGGAAGGGGGGGGGGGGGAGTACGATAAATATGAATATTTGAAATAAATATGTAATGTATGGTGGAGGAAATGAAAGTAAGGAAAGAGAGAGAGAAAGTGATTTAGGGACAGACAAGCTGAGAGAGAGAGAGAGACATCTGCCCTTTAATTACTTATCATTCATAAATATGTATGATGTGAACTTAAAAGGACGAGAGAGGGAGAATGAAGACAGGTAGAAAGAACAAGTATATAAACAAGCTTAGACAGACGGACCGGTCGACTCGTTGAGATTGCGCCTGCGCCCGTCCATATCGTCCTCCTCTGCGTCCTCCTCTTCCTCCTCCAGGTCCACGATGCCAGCCCTCTCCCTCGCCCTCTCCACCTCCCCCAGGGCAGCTCTGTCTCTCTCTTTCCCTCCGTTCCCCTGCGGGGCCGAGGGGAGGACGCCGACCGCCGCCCCGCTGTAGATAGACGGGTAGCTCTGAGAGTAGAGTCTCAGGCCGGGACTGATCGAGCCAGAACCTCCGTCACCCACCGACGTCTGGACGACAAAAAAATTATAATGAGAAGTCTTTATAATCCAGGCGTTAGGGTCAAGGAATGGCATCATCAGACATTACAGCCTACAGAGTGAGCACCTGGAGGGAACACGGTGTCACTAAAAGTAAAACTGATATTTCGTTATATATAAATATAAAATGCAAAGTCAGGATGAATGTCAGCAATTAAAATAATAATTTAAAAAATCCAAAGAATTAAACCAGCAACACAATGAAATATACATAAATAAATAAAAACTAAAAATTCTTAACTAAATAAAATGATTATTATTAATTATGTAAAATAAATTGTTAGGGAACTGACAGGGAAACAGATTAATTCATGAGACACACTTCTAAAAGTTGATACTGAGCCGAATATCATAAAACCTATATTTAATAATCTAATAACATTACCCAAATAAACAAATAAGAAAACAAACAATTAAATTTATGAAAAGAAAAGAAATTGTGCTCAAAGAAAGTCAGCGTAATTTTAATAAAATAACAGGAAATAAAATAATTAATTAATTAATAAAAGAGACAGGATACTAAAAGAAAATTAAGAGTAAGATCAGCAATCAAATACAAATTATTTAATTAATTTATAAATAATTAAAATTTAATGCTGACATTAGATGTAACGCTGTATATAATTTTTAAGCATTTCATTACAATGAATTCATCAGTCTGTATATTTATGTATTTATTCGTTTATTTATAAAATAATTAATGCTTGAAAATAAAATGCTATGTTCAGTCTAATGTCACAGTAAAACTTTATACGATTAAAGTCCTGGCAGAAATTTTTACTTTTAAATAAAAAAAAAAGAAAGAAAGAAAGAAAGAAATTGAAATAAAATTGTTAGAGAATTTGCCATAAAGCTAAAGTATGATGTCACGTCTCCTTCCAATCCACTAACCGGCCTCTCGGTGGGAATGTCCACGCCCAGTTTTGCCCCTCCCTCCCCTGAGGCGAGGCGTGCCTGTCTCTGCGCCGTCAGCACCGTGGTGGAATGCAGCACGCCGATGTCGTCCAGGTATCGACGTGACGCCTCGGCGAGTGCCCCCTGACCCCACACGTGATAGCCGTATTCCCACTTCCTGCATCCTGCCGGCAAGGCTCCGCCCCCTTCCCTCTTCTTGCCAGAGTCTGCTTCAGCGGCGGACGGGAGGAACTTCTTGCAGGCGGTCAGGATGGCCAGATCGCAGCCTGACTTCTGGCTGTACGCCTCGGCGGCGGCGAGCAGGGCCTGCCAGCTCTCCTGGTGGTTATCTGGGATGTCAAGCTCAGAGGTTTTGGAGACGGAAGCCATGATGATGCGCCAGACGCTCGTATCACATCAAACAGGGCGGCGAGGTGATCCGTGTGTAGTGTGTAGGGAGTGTGTGTGTGTTTGCGCGCGTGTCTGAGCTTATAGGTAATGGAGGTTTAGTGTCTCAGGGAGCTGAGGGGAGAGACAGGACGGAGTGAGGACCTCGCTTGTGATGCTGCCTGGGAATAAAGCAAGAACAGGCGAACATAAGACATCTTCAAGCATAATTTTTATAAAAGGTTATTATTATTATTATTATTAGATTATTATTTGTGTTTAGAAATATATTATAAATATAAAATATTTTCTCATGACCTCAAGCCATAACCTCACCACATTGAATTATCATTTAGGACATAATGGTAAAACATTAATTCGCTCCTACAGTTCCTATGTGTGCTGTGAGTGGTTTAAGGCACCACCTGCAGGATCCTAAAGGAACTGCAACATTTTTTCCCACCTCAAATACAAAAACATAAATAAATTAATTAATTAATTCTGCTGTTCTGCAGCATTCAAGCTCGAGCTGCCTGGAGTCATTAATGAAACATATGCTGAATGGATGAATGGATGGAAAAATTTCTACCATTAATTACATACGGTATATATATATATATATATAAAATTAATGAACCAAATGATTTATATTCTCTCATGACTTGCATCCTTGAAGCCTTGATAAGGCCTTTCAAAGTAATAAATAAAAAATAAATAAAGAAATCTCTGTTCACGGCTGCTACTCTACACTCGTTACTAAAATAATTAATCAACCGAAAGAATTTATTCCAGAAACTGAGAAAAAATGAAGTCTTAAAGAAAAGAAAATCGAGGTCCAGATAAAACAATGGCAGCGGTAGAAAGTGTTACTTAAATTCTCTCTCTCTCTCTCTCTCACTCACACACACACGCACACACACACACACACCTCTTTACATTCTTCCAAATAACAACTACTTCCTGGCGATACGACACACTCATTCAGGATTAGTTTATCCTCCTGATAAACTAATCCGATCAGAATAGGGCATTATATCTCTCACATCTGAATAAAATTCCTGATTAATCTGATCATGTGACACCAACAGCCCACAGAGAGACCTGGCTTCAGAATAAAACTATCTGATCTGCATGGAAATAATAATAATAATAATAATAATAATAATAAATAAAAGACAATATATAAATGAATCATGAGGACGTTTTTATCACTGACGCCCTGAATGTGTTAGATGTGTTCTTCTTTAGATTTTATTTAAACACAGAGGGGGAAAAAAAACTTACTTTTACATCAATGCTGCTATAATCCTCACACACTGCATATATATTACACACACACACACACACACACACACACACACCTTCTGTGGTTTGCAACTAGCTCATGAGTTGCATCAGATGTGCAAAAGAGAGGAAGAGTAAGACAGGCAGACAGGCGACAGGCAGACAGGGGAGAGAGAGACAGACAGACAGACAGACAGTGGGAGACAGACAGACAGAGACAGGGGGAGACAGACAGACAGACAGACAGAGACAGACAGACAGACAGACAGAGACAGGGGGAGACAGACAGACAGACAGAGACAGGGGGAGACAGACAGACAGACAGAGACAGGGGGAGACAGACAGACAGACAGAGACAGACAGACAGACAGAGACAGGGGGAGACAGAGACAGGGGAGAGAGGCAGACAGCACGTAAGACACAGGAAGAGAAATACATGGGGGGGGGGAGAGAGACAGACAGAAAAAGAGAGAGACAGAGAGAGAGAGAGACAGAGAGAGAGAGAGAGACAGTGAGTGTGCTGTGTGTTTGCTCAGAGCCCCACAGTTTGTTTGTTATAAACTCTTATAATACCTGGTATTTATTTCAGTGTCACGTGCATAACGACACTGAGAAACATTTATCGTATAAACACGCTTTACAGAACCAAGGGTCGACTTAATTCAACCAACAAACAAACAAACAAACAAACAAACACACACACACACACACAGGCACGGGAGCGCGAGCTAGTCCGCTCTCTATGCTAAGCTAACAGAAGCGCTGCGCCTGTACAGACCCCCCTGCGCGCTGCGCTGTATTTCCTTTAACATGATAAACACTGCGTCTGATTTACTCACACACGGAGCGCGGATGAGTTTTTTGCGGGTTTTGTGCTGTATTAATGTTTAGTTCTCCTCACCCACAGTCCCTCAGTCTCTCTCACTCTCTGTACCCGAGCCCGGACGCGCATGCGCACAGCTGTTTACAGTGAAGAGAAAGGGGGAGTGGTGGCGGTGGGGGCGGAGTCGCTGGTGCACGCGCGCGACGCAAGATATACGTATTCTATTCTGTTCTACTCCAATGTAAACATTTATACTGTATACTCCTGTTTTATTTATTTATTTTTGTATATACAGTATATGTATTTTTTTTCTTTTTTTTTTGTAACTTTGTAAATTTGTACAATTCTATATTCCAACCAACATTTTGTATTGGATTATTATTATTTTTTGTATCCTTTCATGGAAATCATATAATTTGTAAGCTTCTTTTTTATTCTTCTATATTATATATATATATATACACATATCAGCCATAACATTATGAGCACCTGCCTAATATTGAGTATGTTCCCCTTTCACTACCATAAGAGTGATGCACTGTGTGTTCTGACTCCTTTCCATCACAGCCAGGAGTAACCTTTTCCTCAGTTTGATCTACTGTAGTGATTTTATTGGATCAGACTACACTACATAGCAGACTAGGCCAGTTTTCACTCCCCATGCGCATCAGTCAGCCTTGGCTGCCCATGACCCTGACTCCAACTCACCACTTCATCATCCTGGGAACATCATCCTACAAGAGCTACAGTTTTGGAGTTGCTCTGCCCCAGTACTCTAGCCCTTACAATCTGCCTCTAGTCAATGTCACTCATCTCCGTACGCTTGCCCAATTTTTTTTTCTTGCTTCTGCAAGTCTTGTGCGAGGTTCCGAGGCTGAAGTGGTCAGGACATACCAAAGTGATCCAAACAAGTAGAACTGGTGAAATGGTGACCGGTTCCTGGGGGGGCCACGGCTCACTGATGCACACTATATCTGTACAAAACATTTTTGAGGTGCAGAAAAATTCTGATCAAAATCCTTTATTAAAATAGTGTGTATTCAAATATTTTGAATTAATTAATCATCATCAATGCTGCTTAATCCTGAAGTGTGCATTAAATATAGTTAAGAAAAAGCACACCCACAAACACACACACACACGTTCGGGATATGTTGGATGATTTTTGTTTAAAGAATTTTAAATTTTGTATAATAATAATAATAATAATAATAATATAATGATTATGATGATTATTGTTGTTGTTGTTGTTGTTATTTTCCTCATTTCATTTTTTTTTTGTCATAATGATTCTGACTCAGAGTCGACTTTGCCACATGACAGGAAGTGAAGACGTTGTAATGGCAATAATTTATCACATTAAAACATGTCACATGATTCAGTGCTTATTAATGACCTTATTCATTTCAACACATTATTAAATTTTTATATATTGACTCTTTAACAGTAGTAGTAATAGGAGTTGTTTTAGTAGTAATAGTAATGGATTGTTGACATTGAACCATAATAAACAAGCAAACAATAGAGGAAACCCACTAAGCATGGGGAGAAAATGCAAACTTCATGCACGCAGACCCCGAGCTGGGAATCGAACCTGGTCTGGAATCAAACCCGGACCCTGGAGGTGCAAGACGACAGTGCTAACCACGAAGCCACCACACAGATACAATGTGTAAAAAAAAAATAACGATGATTCGAACGAGTGATTTTGACTCAGAGCTGACTTTGTCACTTGACAGGAAGTGAGGACATTTTAATAGCGAAAGGTTAGTCACTTAATCATTTCATCATTTTTCACACTTTTTTGTTGTAATATTAGTAATATTTTGGGTGACTGGAGCCATTTATAGAAAAATTAATTTCACGATACAAATGTTCGCATTAAGAACTTTCCTCTGAGATTAAATTCGTATGCTGAGGTTCTGCTGTGTAACATAAAAGATTCGGGTGTAAAATGTTTATTATACAATCAACTTTCCACAGTTAACATATATAATATTCATTTAGAAAAACAAAGAAAACCTATGCAAATAAATAAAATACAGAATAAACCAACAAATAGATCAACTAAAAAACTGACAAATAATGTTTCACTGATTAAAGCTGAATGATGAGACAGTAACAGAGAGGATATTTCTTTATCACAAAAAAAAAATGACATTTACAATATGAAAAATATGAAAGTGCAAGATTCAGTTATAAAAGATTGAATTATAGAAATAATGATCCAGAGTTAAATGGAAGCTCTATATATAAATAATAACAGTAGACAGAGTAAACAGACTAAATAACTAAATAATTTATTTGTAAATAACAACAAAAAAAAGGTGGGGGGGGGGGGAAAGAAGAAGAAAGAAACTAACTAAATAGCAGAAATAGTAAAGGATGACGGTTGTGAAATGGAGTCTTGGAGTGACGTCACCACATCTGTCGCGCAACAATGCGTCATGTGATCTGTGGGCGTGGCCTGACTAAAAGGGCCGGAGGTGCGTCGCTTGTTTTGGTGGATATTTTCCTCCTCATCTGCACACAGGCATGGACACGAAGCCCGAGAACATCAAGGTAACCTTCTGTAACTCGCGTAAAATCTGTTCCGGGTTTAAATCAACGCGTAATGTGGCGACCAGTTTAATGACGACCGCTGGTACAGTTTGGCTAACAAGTTATGCTAGCTGGCCTGTATGCCAAAGTTTAGCTCTCAAACCGGAAGTAGTTCATCAAGGCCACAGGAGGGGATTTTATGGGGAGGGGGGGGGGATTAGTTTGATGTAAGTTGAGGTAAAATTGTTTAAAAATTTTGTTTTTAAATGACTGGTTGATTGTCAGAGTCAGACTAATGAACAGAGAGAGAGAGAGAGAGAGAGTACAGCGTGACTGGATGAACCTGTTCTATAATTATAACAACCCAGGGAGGTATTAATAGTCTTATTGTTCATAACAATCAGTCTGTCAGTCACACTGAAGGAGAGAGAGAGAGACACTGAGTTTTTGTTTGTTGTTATTGTTTACACGCTGTGTTTTTCTTTCACACATAATATGTCTGGCATGTAATTTCTAATGTAATCTATCATCTGTAACCGCTTTGGCATTCATACCAATAAATCACTGCTGAACTGAACTGAGAGAGAGAGTGAAATTGATCTGTTGTTTGTTGAGTCAAGACTTTGGAATTTTACCAAACAGGTCAGGTTAGAGGAGTCTGAATCCCTAAAAACAAATCAATGAGTTAATGAACTAATCAGCCCGGTCACGTGACTCAGCGTTCAGCAGTCGCGTGTGCGCGCGTTCCACCGGTCCCGAGTTCCTCTTGGTGTCGCGCGTGTGAGTCAAGTCTCGCCGTGAAGGGAAAAAAAAAAAAGGGTGACCTTGTGCTTCCTCCCACAGCTGATTTTCGAGAAGGAAGGAGTTTACCTCCACACCAATGCCAAGAGGAACAGCGAGGAGACGTCCATCCCCGGGTTCATCCGCATCGTCGAGAGGGTGAGAGAGACACACAGTTATTACCAGTTATCATGTCCGCTTTTCATTCTAATAATACATCATCTGATTATAGCGGGTCTCAGTGTTGGGACAAAGTCCAAATCTCAGACAAAGAACAACATGTAACTTTTTTTCACAGTGATATTATTTATTTAGCAAATAAATGTGTGTGTGTGTGTGTGTGTGTGTGTGCAGGATGGAGAGCCTGCGTTGGAGTGGAGGCCTGTTCGGGACGAAGGGAAAAATGCACCAGCTGTCTTTTACGCCAAAAAGGTGAGAACACACGAGGCTCTGAGATACACACATCAGTCTGCAGAATATAAAGGGGAAGAGACAGAGACGTCCTCGTCCCTCGCTGGTGTCCCTAAATTCTCCCTGAACTTCTCCCTACAACAACTCCTTAAAACTTCTCCCTGAATGACTTCTTCGAACCTCCTCCCCAAAACTCCTCCCTAAAACTCCTCCCCTAAATCTACTCCTTGAACGTCTTCCTTGTTTTCATGTTGTCCCCAATGTTCCCGCTTATCCCTGTTCCTCGTCTGTATTACTATTTTTATCAGTATTTTTAACCTTCTTTACTATTTTTCTTCTTTCACCTTTTATTGTTTTATAAGTTTGTATTTGGTGTGGCAGGGATGTAAGCCCCGCCCCCTTTACCTGAAGTGCTCTGGCTTTGATCGAGACTTTGTTCATCAACCTGGATGTCTCTGTTACTCGTTAGCGACGTTAGCCTGATAACCAGACGCCCTCTGATTGACTGATTAGCCGGTGTTAAAGGGAACACTGTGTGTGTGTGTGTGTTTCATAACCACAGGACCGATGTGTTTTATTCTCTCTCTGACAGGACGGTGAAGGAGGAGAGGAGGAGACGAACTTTGACCCCGGGTACGAGCCGGACTGGGCCGTCATCAGCACAGTGAAGCAGAACAGAGAGAAAGAGCCGGTCCCCATCAGAGAGACTGGTACACACACACACACACACACACACACACACACACACACACACACACACTACTAACACAGCACTAGTAGTGCGAACACAAATATTAGGTATTGTGAGGAATATAGTGTGTGTGTGTGTGTGTGTGTAGGTCAGTGGGGGGCGTTCTCCCTCCCCCTGACGGAGCTGCACTCCCTGCGCCGCGCGCGATTCTCTCTCGGGAGGAACTTCATGGTGTTGACGAGTCGAGGGGGCGACCCTCTGCCCCCCCTGCACTTCCACAGGGGCGGGACTCGTGAGCTGCTCCGAGCCATGCAGAGATACATCCGCCTCGCACCGTGAGCCACTCTCACACACACACACTCTCACACACACACTCTCACACACACACACTCTCACACACACTCTCACACACCCATATAAACAATAACAGCAATCATTTCTTGAACTTACAATCATTAAAATTAATCATTTTATAGATCTTTAATCATCTCTTTCTGTCTATCTGTTTTTTCTTCCTTTGTCCCCCTCTATCACTTTCTCTCTGTCTCTGTCTCTCTCTCTCTCTCTGTCTGTCTCTCCCTCTCTCTGTCTGTCTGTCTGTCTCTCTCTGTCTCTCTCTCTCTCTCTCTCTCTGTCTGTCTCTCTCTCTCTCTCTCTGTTTCTCTCTCTGTCCCTCTCTCTGTCTCTGTCCCTCTCTCTGTCTCTGTCCCTCTCTCTCTCTATCTCTCTGTCTCTCTTTCAGGTCCCCAGTGGATGGCCGGTTGTTCCTGGCGTACCCTCATGACTCGGGCGCTCTGTCTCACTCGTTTGATGAGCTTCAGATGTTTGATGACACCAGCTCAGACCTCGTATCTGTACGACTCACAAACACACACACACTCACACACACACACACACACACACACACACACACACACACACACACAGTTTTCTGAGTCTTATTGTCGGTCTCTTCCTCTCCAGAGGTTCATCCAGGACCCGTACGCGACCACGTTCGGCGGCTTCTCCAAGGTGACGAACTTTTTCCGAGGCGCGCTGAGACCCCCGGACTCGCCGCTACATTCCCAGGGAGACCCGCACGCGCCTCGCTTATCCGACGACGAGCCCGGGTTCGAGCTCATAACCTGTGTACGTACAATCTAGCATTGAATCGAACATGATTTGAGCGCACGCAAACGTAGTCATGTGACCTCGCCGTTCACCTTTTTATCGTAGTGCCTAGCACACAATATCATAGCTTAGCAATGCTAGCTAGCCATCACTAATGCTAACGTTACGTCTCCAGGAACTGACATGCTAGCATTAAATTGTGTATTAGCCAGGTTAGCTAAAAAAAAACTAGCTGTTGCTATGTAGACTTTTCTTCTGTGCCGTGTCGTGTGCTTTGGATAACAAGCTGGGTAAAAAAAATCCTTTAGGCTCCGCCCCTTTTTACCCTACTGTCATTTGACAAATGAATGGCTTTATATTCACATTCAGACATCAGGATGGGTTTTTATGTTGTGTTTTTGTTTTTGGTGTTTGACATTTGAGTGATGTCACTTCCTGTGCCAGCAGCAAGGGGCGGAGCTTGGTCCCCGGCCCAAGGTGAGTAGGGGGTCGCCTCTGGACAACTGGGAGCAGTTTTTGGACTCTGAGGGCCGCGTGACAAATCCACAGAAAGTGAAGGAGCTGGTGTTCAGAGGGGTGCGTCCACGTTCCAGACGTTTATACACACACATTTCAACACTCGTTTTTCTTTGTAATAACCCCCTGATGTACACTTTAATAACCCTAATGTATACTGTCTTAACCCCCTTATGTACACTTTAATAATCCCCTTATGCATACTGTAATAACCGCCTTATGTACACTTTAATAACCCTAATGCATACTGTAATAACTCCCTTATGTACACTTTAATAACCCTAATGCATACTGTAATAACCGCCTTATGTACACTTTAATAACCCCCGTATGTACAGTTTAATAATCCCCTTTGGTACTACTGCAATAAGCTCTTCACTTCAATAACCCTAATGCATACTGTAATAACCGCCTTATGTACACTTTAATAACCCTAATGCATACTGTAAAAACCCCCTCATGTACACTTTAATAACCCCCGTATGTACAGTTTAATAACCCCCTTATGCATACTGCAATAAACTCTTAGGTACACACTTCAATAACCCTAATGCATACTGTAATAACTTCTTTATGTGCACTTTACTAACCCGTAATGCATACTGTAATAAACCCCTATGTACATGTTAATAACTCCCTTATGTGCAGTTTAATATCTTGTAATGCATAATATCATAACCCCCTTATCTCTCGTTCTAATATATTTATGATATCATTTGTTCATATCATAAAGTTGATAAAGTTTTGTGTTCCCCTGCCAGGGCATCGTTCCCTCTCTGCGTAAGGAAGTCTGGAAGTTCCTTCTTGGATTTTACCCCTGGAACAGCACAGCCAAAGAGAGAGAGGACATAATCCGATCGAAAACGTGAGTCATAACCCCGTCATAAGCCTGATCTCATGTCTGTCAGTTTCTCACTCTGCTTTTTCTGACGGTTGGTCTGACGCCGCTCTGTAGAGACGAGTATTTCAGGATGAAGGTCCAGTGGAAGTCGATCAGCGAAGAGCAAGAGATGAGGAACTCACTCCTTCGGGGATACCGCAGCCTGATTGGTCAGTTCAGAGATCCATTTCTTACTAACTGATTCACTTGAAGCCCCGCCTCCTTTCTTGGTCTTAAGTAATCAGGGTCAGAATCTAATTAAAAATGTTATATTTGTTTGTTTATTGTTAAGTCTTTCCGCGGTTTGGTAATTCTTAAAGGAAAGAAAAATATCAGATGATTATCAATATCGGTTAATACTCATGATTTCAGTGTCAGTATTTCAATGTTTTTATGATTTGATAGATTGTATTTTTCTTACCGCTGTTAAACACATGATTAATGGTTGCTGGATGTTGCATTTTTGTGTGTGTGTGTGTGTGTGTGCTTGGACAGAGCGGGACGTGAATCGGACAGACAGACAGAACCCGTTCTTCTCTGGGAACGATAACCCGGGCCTCACGCTGCTGCACGACGTGCTCATGACCTACTGCATGTACAACTTTGACCTAGGTACGTGGTCGGTGTCTGTAATACACAATTCATCCACTGAGTGGTGCTGTTTCACTGCTTTAACATTACTTCTCCATACAAAAAGAACTTCACGTTTACTCACCGTTATACTGTTTGTACCGTTAGATTTTTCTCTCAGCTGAAGATGACTCTGTTATTTTGTCGTGCAGATGAGCGTACAGTGACGATTATGATTTTCCTCTGCGTGCAGGTTATGTGCAGGGCATGAGCGATCTCCTGGCGCCGCTCCTCTTTGTCACCCAGAACGAAGTGGAATCCTTCTGGTGTTTAACCGGATTCATGGAGCTGGTGGTGCGTCTCGTTTGGATTTAAAAAAAAAATTTTTTGTTTGTTTTAGTTTTAGTGTTTTAATTAGTTTATTTATTATATACTTATAAAATAAGTATATATATTTTAGATCTCTCTCCTATGGTTTAATGCACCGTCATGGGAATGGGGGGTGGCAATATTTTTGCCGGTTTGGTTATTCCATTAGTGTGTGTGTGTGTGTGTGTGTGTGTGTGTGTGTGTGTGTGTGTGTGTGTGTGTGTTCCAGCATCAAAACTTTGAGGAATCTCAGGAGGCGATGAAACAGCAGCTGCTCCAACTCAGCCTTCTGCTCCGAGCGCTGGATCCTGAACTGTGTGACTATCTGGGTAAAAGCACACACACACACACACACACACACACACACACACACACACACACACACACACACACACACGCGCGCGCGGTTTGGAGCAGACTTTTATTCTTTTCTTCACGCAGACTCTCAGGACAGCGGCTCTCTGTGTTTCTGTTTCCGCTGGCTGCTCATCTGGTATAAGAGAGAGTTCTCCTTCGAGGATATCCTGCACCTCTGGGAGGTAGACTGTCTCTCTCTCTCTCTCTCTCACGCACACACACACACACACTCTACCGTTAAACTAACCCCTCGGGCCGCTCCTGTGTGTGTGTAGGTTCTGTGGACCGGTCTGCCCTGCTCTAACTTCCACCTCCTCATGGCCTGCGCGATCCTGGAGTCCCAGCGGGGGGAGCTGATCGGATCCAACCACGACTTCAACACCATCCTCAAGGTGTTTGATACAAACGCTGTGGAGCTTTTGGACATGTGGTGCTGCTTCGTTTGAGCTCAACGGCTAATTTCTGTGTGTGTGTGTGTGTGTGTGTGTGTTGCAGCACATCAACGAGTTGACCATGAAGCTGGATCTGCAGGCGATGCTGCGGGAAGCTGAGGGCATTTATCTACAGCTGGCCCACTGCATGGTTAGTGTACACACACACACACACACACACACACACACACACACACACACACACACACACGTGTTCTGGTTTGTGATTGGCCAGAAGGTAGTGATTAATTGTCTACAGCACCATCACACCATTTTTTTTCTTCTCTTTTTCAATTATTTCCTCCTTTCTTAGATTAGTTCTGTTTTTCTTTCATGCATCACTTGTTTTTAAATCATATTTTCTTCTTTTTGTTTTTTGTTTTTCTTTAATCCACTTCTTTCTTTCTTTCTTTCTTTCTTTCTTTCTTTCTTTCTTTCTTTCTTTATGTCTCTCAGGCTGGTTTCCATCAGTCCACCTTTTTTCTCAATTCTTCCTTTCTTTACTTTTGTTTCTAAATCCATCCATTCTTTCTTTCTTTCCCGCTTTCTTATTTAACTCCTCATCCTCTTTGTTTCTTTTTCCATTTTTTTTCTTTGTTACATTGCTACTTACTCTTTTTGTTCTCCTTTCTTGTACTTATAATTTTTATTATTATTATTAGCTTATTTCTTGTTTTCAAATACCTTTTTCTGTGCATTTTCTAAGTTTTTTTCTTTAATATGTCCATTGTTTCTTTTTTCCTCTCTCTTTGTTTTTGAGTCTTTCTTTCTGTGTCTCTGGGTTTTTTTTAATCCATTCTTTTTTCTTTATTTCTTCCTTTGTTTACTTTTCTTTTTCCTTCCATTCATCCATTTTTTTTTCTTTAATTCCTACCTTCATCATTCTTCTCTTTCCTTAGCTTTCTTTTTTATTTTTCTTTGTTGCATTTTTTTGCTTATGTTTATTTCCTTTCTTTTATTTATTCTTTAGTCCTTCCTTTTGTATGTTAAGTTCTTACAATTATGTCTTCTTCTTTTTCTTCATCTTTCTTTCTTTGACAAGTTTGTTGTCATGGACACGTGCTGATGTCATAAGTAGAGAGAATCACTGTACTGGTCTGTGCTGTTACAGTAAAATACTCACTGTTTAGGTGATCACAGTATCTCTGAATTTGTCTCTGTGTGTGTGTGTGTGTGTGTGTGTGTGTGTGTGTGTGTGTGTATCTCTCTCTCAGGATTTACCGGTGAAGGTTCGGGACGTTTTGGGAATGTGTCTCACCTCCAGCTCGGACGAGGAGAGCTCCGAGTCAGAGCCCAAAGAGACGGACAGACTGCTCAGCCAATCAGCTGCTGCAGGGGGCGTGGCTGCTTGTCAGTCAACTAACTGGAGCACTCCACATCGCCCGCCCCCCACTTACCCATAATACCCGTATTATGTATCTTCTGAAGAATAATTCTAAACACTAGATAATACATAAGTACATGACATAACTGTTCATAACAGAGTCGTTAATGTTAACGAGCTGTTCATAAAGAAGACCTGAGAGAGCAGTTTACTTTATATTACTGTACGTCACAGAAAGGGAAACCAGAGAATACACAATACAGTGGAGGTTTTAAGAGTGTGTGTGTGTGTGTGTGTGTGTGTGTGTGTGTGTGTGTGTGTGTGTGTGTGTGTGTGTGTGTGTGTGTGTGTGTAATGCTATTAATTCTGTGTTTGGGGTAAAAAAGGAAAATATATACAGATGTAAAGAGGTATAAATATATTACTAATTCTTATTCGTCCCTCCTCGGGTCTGGGTTTTTTTTCCTGCCCACTCTTAACCCCAAACCCCGCCTGATGTTAATCTTAAAGTTGCCTGTCTGGTCATAATTAAGCCCCGCCCACCTCGATTAAAACTTCCAATAAAGCCTGGCATGCCTACTTATAAGACAGTACATCTACTGTAACCTTTAATAAAGCCCCGCCCACATTATATGTGTCTGATAAAGCCCCACCCACTCCAACTGTGTGTGTGTGTGTGGAGGGATCAAGATTGCTGGTGGTGATTAATCATTAGTATTAAATATAATCCCTGATGATTTTGTATAATTATTTGTTTGTGTGTGTGTGTGTGTGTGTGTGTGTGTGTGTGTTTCCTTTATGTGATGTTTTTGCAGTGTGTGTGCTGGTTGTGTTGGATAGTAAAGTCATTGTGTGGTTGTATTTAGGTTCCTGTCACTGTGACTCTCTGGTTGTTATGTCATTGTGTAACTTTAAGCAGTAACGTTACGCTGCAGTAACGGAACACTGACCTTCTCATGCACATTTGCACGGCTTTTATTCCTACATTGGTTTCAAATACACAAATATAAAGAAATATATATATTTTGCTTTGTTTTTAACTCCGACTGCATTCACTTCACATTTAACAAGTTTGTTCTGAAATAAAAATGAAGGCGAGACAAATTTCATTTTCTGTTGTATGATCATTTATTATTATTCTGTGTGTGTATGTGAGTGTGTGAGAGAGGGGGGCTTATAAAACCCTGCTCGTATTGAACAAAGCCACATCCACCACACCCACAACCAGCAGCACAAAACTTACGTTCCTGCTTCAAGACACTATTAGCTGCCTGGCAACACTTTAGCAACCACATGGAATACTCTATTAACTGCATAGCAACACCTTAGCAACCACATGGAATTCTCTATTAACTGCCTAGCAACACCTTAGCAACCGCATGGAATACTCTATTAACTGCATAGCAACACCTTAGCAACCACATGGAATACTCTATTAACTGCCTAGCAACACCTTAGCAACCACATGGAATATTCTATTAACTGCATAGCAACACCTTAGCAACCACATGGAATACTCCATTAACTGCATAGCAACACCTTAGCAACCACATGGAATACACTTACCTGCCTGGCAACACCTTAGCAACCACATGGAATACTCTATAAACTGCATAGCAACACCTTAGCAACCACATGCAATACACTATTAACTGCCTAGCAACACCTTAGCAACCACATGGAATATTCTATTAACTGCATAGCAACACCTTAGCAACCACATGGAATACTCCATTAACTGCATAGCAACACCTTAGCAACCACATGTAATACACTTACCTGCCTGGCAACACCTTAGCAACCACATGGAATATTCTATTAACTGCATAGCAACACCTTAGCAACCACATGGAATACTCCATTAACTGCCTAGCAACACCTTAGCAACCACATGGAATACACTATTAACTGCCTAGCAACACCTTAGCAACTGCATGGAATACTCTATTAAATGCATAGCAACACCTTAGCAACCACATGGAATACTCTATTAACTGCATAGCAACACCTTAGCAACCACATGGAATACTCTATTAACTGCCTAGCAACACCTTAGCAACCACATGGAATATTCTATTAACTGCATAGCAACACCTTAGCAACCACATGGAATACTCCATTAACTGCATAGCAACACCTTAGCAACCACATGGAATACACTTACCTGCCTGGCAACACCTTAGCAACCACATGGAATACTCTATAAACTGCCTAGCAACACCTTAGCAACCACATGCAATACACTATTAACTGCCTAGCAACACCTTAGCAACCACATGGAATATTCTATTAACTGCATAGCAACACCTTAGCAACCACATGGAATACTCCATTAACTGCATAGCAACACCTTAGCAACCACATGTAATACACTTACCTGCCTGGCAACACCTTAGCAACCACATGGAATATTCTATTAACTGCATAGCAACACCTTAGCAACCACATGGAATACTCCATTAACTGCCTAGCAACACCTTAGCAACCACATGGAATACACTATTAACTGCCTAGCAACACCTTAGCAACTGCATGGAATACTCTATTAAATGCATAGCAACACCTTAGCAACCACATGGAATACTCCATTAACTGCATAGCAACACCTTAGCAACCACATGGAATATTCTATTAACTGCATAGCAACACCTTAGCAACCACATGGAATACTCCATTAACTGCCTAGCAACACCTTAGCAACCACATGGAATACACTATTAACTGCATAGCAACACCTTAGCAACCACATGGAATTCTCTATTAACTGCCTAGCAACCCCTTAGCAACCGCATGGAATACTCTATTAACTGCATAGCAACACCTTAGCAACCACATGGAATACTCTATTAACTGCCTAGCAACACCTTAGCAACCACATGGAATATTCTATTAACTGCATAGCAACACCTTAGCAACCACATGGAATACTCCATTAACTGCATAGCAACACCTTAGCAACCACATGTAATACACTTACCTGCCTGGCAACACCTTAGCAACCACATGGAATATTCTATTAACTGCATAGCAACACCTTAGCAACCACATGGAATACTCTATAAACTGCATAGCAACATCTTAGCAACCACATGGAATACACTATTAACTGCCTAGCAACACCTTAGCAACCTCATGGAATACTCCATTAACTGCATAGCAACACTTTAGCAACCACATGGAATACTCTATTAAATGCATAGCAACACCTTAGCAACCACATGGAATACTCCATTAACTGCATAGCAACACCTTAGCAACCACATGGAATATTCTATTAACTGCATAGCAACACCTTAGCAACCACATGGAATACTCCATTAACTGCCTAGCAACACCTTAGCAACCACATGGAATACTCTATTAACTGCCTAGCAACATCTTAGCAACCACATGGAATACTCTATTAACTGCATAACAACACCTTAGCAACCACATGGAATACTCTATTAACTGCCTAGCAACACCTTAGCAACCACATGGAATACTCTATTAACTGCATAGCAACATCTTAGCAACCACATGGAATACTCTATTAACTGCATAACAACACCTTAGCAACCACATGGAATACTCTATTAACTGCCTAGCAACACCTTAGCAACCACATGGAATACACTATTAACTGCCTAGCAACACTTTAGCAACCACATGGAATACTCTATTAACTGCATAGCAACATCTTAGCAACCACATGGAATACTCTATTAACTGCATAGCAACACCTTAGCAAACACATGGAATACACTATTAACTGCCTAGCAACACCTTAGCAACCACATGGAATACTCTATTACCTGCATAGCAACACTTTAGCAACCACATGGAATACTCTATTAACTGCTTAGCAACACTTTAGCAACCACATGGAATACTCTATTAAATGCATAGCAACACCTTAGCAACCACATGGAATACTCCATTAACTGCATAGCAACACCTTAGCAACCACATGGAATATTTTATTAACTGCATAGCAACACCTTAGCAACCACATGGAATACTCCATTAACTGCCTAGCAACACCTTAGCAACCACATAGAATACTCTATTAACTGCATAGCAAAATCTTAGCAAACACATGGAATACACTATTAGCTGCCTGGCAACACCTTAGCAACCACATGGAATACTCTATTAACTGCCTAGCAACACCTTAGCAACCGCATGGAATACACTATTAACTGCATAGCAACACCTTAGCAACCACATGGAATTCTCTATTAACTGCCTAGCAACACCTTAGCAACCGCATGGAATACTCTATTAACTGCATAGCAACACCTTAGCAACCACATGGAATACTCTATTAACTGCCTAGCAACACCTTAGCAACCACATGGAATATTCTATTAACTGCATAGCAACACCTTAGCAACCACATGGAATAATCCATTAACTGCATAGCAACACCTTAGCAACCACATGTAATACACTTACCTGCCTGGCAACACCTTAGCAACCGCATGGAATATTCTATTAACTGCATAGCAACACCTTAGCAACCACATGGAATACTCTATAAACTGCATAGCAACATCTTAGCAACCACATGGAATACACTATTAACTACCTAGCAACACCTTAGCAACCTCATGGAATACTCTATTAACTGCATAGCAACATCTTAGGAACCACATGGAATACTACATTAACTGCATAGCAAGACCTTAGCAACCATATGGAATAGACTTACCTGCCTGGCAACACTTTAGCAACCACATGGAATACACTATTAACTGCCTAGCAACACCTTAGCAACCACATGGAATACTCTATTAACTGCTTAGCAACACTTTAGCAACCACATGGAATACTCTATTAAATGCATAGCAACACCTTAGCAACCACATGGAATACTCCATTAACTGCATAGCAACACCTTAGCAACCACATGGAATATTCTATTAACTGCATAGCAACACCTTAGCAACCACATGGAATACTCTATTAACTGCATAGCAACATCTTAGCAACCACATGGAATACTCCATTAACTGCATAGCAACACCTTAGCAACCAAATGGAATATTCTATTAACTGCATAGCAACACCTTAGCAACCACATGGAATACTCCATTAACTGCATAGCAACACCTTAGCAACCACATGTAATACACTTACCTGCCTGGCAACACCTTAGCAACCACATGGAATACACTATTAACTGCCTAGCAACACCTTAGCAACCACATGGAATAAACTATTAACTGCCTAGCAACACCTTAGCAACCACATGGAATACACTATTAACTGCCTAGCAACACCTTAGCAACTGCATGGAATACTCTATTAACTGCATAGCAACACTTTAGCAACCACATGGAATACTCTATTAACTGCCTAGCAACACCTTAGCAACCGCATGGAATACTCTATTAACTGCCTAGCAACACCTTAGCAACCACATGGAATACTCTATTAACTGCATAGCAACATCTTAGCAACCACATGGAATACTCTATTAACTGCATAACAACACCTTAGCAACCACATGGAATACTCTATTAACTGCCTAGCAACACCTTAGCAACCACATGGAATACACTATTAACTGCATAGCAACATTTTAGCAACCACATGGAATACTCTATTAACTGCCTAGCAACACCTTAGCAACCACATGGAATACACTATTAACTGCCTAGCAACACTTTAGCAACCACATGGAATACTCTATTAACTGCATAGCAACATCTTAGCAACCACATGGAATACTCTATTAACTGCCTAGCAACACCTTAGCAACCACATGGAATACTCTATTAACTGCATAGCAACATCTTAGCAACCACATGGAATACTCCATTAACTGCATAGCAACACCTTAGCAACCAAATGGAATATTCTATTAACTGCATAGCAACACCTTAGCAACCACATGGAATACTCCATTAACTGCATAGCAACACCTTAGCAACCACATGTAATACACTTACCTGCCTAGCAACACCTTAGCAACCACATGGAATACACTATTAACTGCCTAGCAACACCTTAGCAACCACATGGAATACACTATTAACTGCCTAACAACACCTTAGCAACCACATGGAATACACTATTAACTGCCTAGCAACACCTTAGCAACTGCATGGAATACTCTATTAACTGCATAGCAACACTTTAGCAACCACATGGAATACTCTATTAACTGCCTAGCAACACCTTAGCAACCGCATGGAATACTCTATTAACTGCATAGCAACACCTTAGCAACCACATGGGATATTTTATTAAATGCTTGGCAAGACCTGAGAAACTACATGGAGTACGCAATTTACTTCCTAGCAACCACCTAGAATACCCTAGTAACTACCTAGCAACCACCTGGAATACTCAATTAACTACCTAGCAACACCTTAGCAACCACTAAGGTGTGGAATACTCTATTAACTGCATAGCAACGCGTTAGCAACCACAAGGGATACTCAATTTACTTCCTAGCAACCACCTGGAATACACTAGCAACACCCTAGCAACCATCTAGAATACCCTATTAACTGCCTGGCAACACCTTAACAACCACATGGAATATTTAATTAACTGCCAGGCAACCACATGTAATACTCAATTTACTTTCTAGCAACCACCTTGAATACATTAGTAACACCCTAGCAGCCACATGGAATACCCCAGTAACACCTTAGCAACCACCTGGAATACTCCATTAACTACCTAGCAACAGCATATCACCCACATGGAATAGCCGTTACTTCTTGTATCTGTCCTCTGTTACACAGTGCATGTGCACTGAATCATACCCCCCCCCCCCACCCCCGGACATTTCTATTTAAATTCCCACTCCATTTTCCCACTAAAAATTCTATATTTTTCTGGATTTGTACAGAATCATTTCTTCTCCATATTTGTACGGCTAAGTTTTCTTATAATTTTCTTATATTGTATATTTAGTCTTCTATAGATATATTATTCTTATCCTAGCTGTCAGGGATAACCCCTAGAGGGCGCCAAAGCGCCCTGTAATTTTCGTTTGTAGTTCCTTTGTTTAGACTTCAGTTCCCATGGGGCAACTCGGTCAGGTGACCAGGGGGCGCTCACCTGAACCGAGTTGGTTATTAGTTTTATTATAAAAGGTTTGTTTTAGTTCTCCTGTGTTGTCTTGCAACTGTTCATTTACCTTAGTCATGTCAGCATGTTTCTTAGTGTCTTTTGTTTTGTCTATACGTGTTTTTGTTTCAGTTTCATTTAAAGTATCTTTGTTTTGTTGAGTTTCCCTGCCTGTTTTTCCTTTAAATAAACATCGTTTTCCGTTACCACCTGGATCCCCTGCGTTTATGCCGCACAACACCCCGGAACGTGACAGATTGCAAGACCTAAAAAGAGGCATAGCAGAGGAGCCCTTCCCCGGGGAGATTATTTTTGGGGGGGGCAACGATGTTTGGAGTTTGGGGAGCCGGCGTGGAAGGTAGCCGGAGAACCAAACGGCGTAGCGGCAATAGAGCGGAGTGTGAGCGGGACGTGCAGCAGGGAGCAACCTCCCAGCTTGATTGGAGCAGCTTTCGGCGGTGCGCTAAAATAAATGAAGAGCGCATTCGTGACCTGCGGGAGCAGGTGGCCAAGCTCCAAGGGCAGGTAGCACTGCTGCACCGCGCCGCCGAGGACAGCGAGCTGCCGCCGCTGCACTGCAGCGAAGAGGAGGGCGAGCGACCGTCGCTGCACTGTGCCTTCGAGGACGGCGAGCTACCGTCGCTGCACTGTGCCTTCGAGGACGGCGAGCTACCGTCGCTGCACTGTGCCTTCGAGGACGGCGAGCTACCGTCGCTGCACTGTGCCTTCGAGGACGGCGAGCTGCCGTCGCTGCACAGTGCTGCCGAGGACGGCGAGCTTCCGTCGCTGCACAGGGCAGCCGAGGACGGCGAGCTTCCGTCGCTGCACAGGGCAGTCGAGGACGGCGGGCTTCCGTCGCTGCACAGGGCAGCCGAGGACGGCGGGCTTCCGTCGCTGCACAGGGCAGCCGAGGACGACGAGCCGCCTCTTCCTCCGCCGCCGCCTTCGTGCGCCGTTGAGGATCACGAGCTCCATCCTCTTCCTCCGCCGCCGCCTTCGTACGCCGTTGAGGACAGCGAGCTTCCTTTTCCTCCGCCGCCGCCTTCATGCGCCGCTGAGGACTTCGAGCTTCCTTTTCCTCCGCCGCCGCCTTCATGCGCCGCCGAGGAGCACGAGCTCCATCCTCTTCCTCCGCCGCCGCCTTCATGCGCCGCCGAGGAGCACGAGCTCAATCCTCTTCCTCCGCCGCCGCCTTCATGCGCCGCCGAGGAGCATGAGCTCCATCCTCTTGCTCCGCCGCCGCCTTCATGCGCCGCCGAGGAGCACGAGCTCCATCCTCTTCCTCCGCCGCCGCCTTCATGCGCCGCTGAGGACTTCGAGCTTCCTCTTCCTCCGCCGCCGCCTTCGTACGCCGTTGAGGACAGCGAGCTTCCTTTTCCTCCGCCGCCGCCTTCATGCGCCGCCGAGGAGCACGAGCTCCATCCTCTTCCTCCGCCGCCGCCTTCATGCGCCGCCGAGGAGCACGAGCTCCATCCTCTTCCTCCGCCGCCGCCTTCATGCGCCGCCGAGGAGCACGAGCTCCATCCTCTTCCTCCGCCGCCGCCTTCATGCGCCGCCGAGGAGCACGAGCTCCATCCTCTTTCTCCGCCGCCGCTGTCATGCGCCGCCGAGGACAGCGAGCCTCCTCATCCTCTGCCGCCCTGCGTCACCGAGGACGGCGAGCACCCACTGCCTTCACCGCCCAGTGTCAAAGAGGACGGCGAGCTTCCTCCGTCTCCGCCGCCCTGCTTCAACGGGGGCATGAAGCCACCTGGCCCACAGGACATAGGTGCCAGCCTATGGGTGAGAGGGGCGGACATTGGACCCTGGGGGGGATGCCCTGGACCTCCTGTGGCGCCCCGGAGTTGCGCCCTTTGAGGGGGGGTTATGTCAGGGATAACCCCTAGAGGGCGCCAAAGCGCCCTGTAATTTTCGTTTGTAGTTCCTTTGTTTAGACTTCAGTTCCCATGGGGCAACTCGGTCAGGTGACCAGGGGGCGCTCACCTGAACCAAGTTGGTTATTAGTTTTATTATAAAAGGTTTGTTTTAGTTCTCCTGTGTTGTCTTGCAACTGTTCATTTACCTTAGTCATGTCAGCATGTTTCTTAGTGTCTTTTGTTTTGTCTATACGTGTTTTTGTTTCAGTTTCATTTAAAGTATCTTTGTTTTGTTGAGTTTCCCTGCCTGTTTTTCCTTTAAATAAACATCGTTTTCCGTTACCACCTGGATCCCCTGCGTTTATGCCGCACAACACCCACTCGACGTGACACTAGCTAAATTTATTTTCAATTTTATTTCTTTTCTTTATTAATATTTATTTCCTATTAATAATCTTTCACTTTAAGGTCACGGGCGGACGTTCACAGCATTTCACTGCATATCATACTCTGTATGACTGTGTATGTGCCAGTCCCCAAAAACCATGGTAAATGTGTGGAAGGACAGTTGGGTGTGGGGCAGACGGGGCAGGTTATCTGCAGTAATCAGCAGTAATCAGTGAACAGGCCATCAGTCCAGCAGGTTGTAGTTTGTTTGGTGGTGTAACTCTGCGCTGGTGCCCCCCCACCCGACCCCAAGTGTCTTTGCTCGCCTCCTTTGTTGATTTCTCCTCTTTCTCCGTCAAGCTTTTCAATCTGTACACACTCATTAATAATGAACTGTGGTCCTGCTCGACTGCCCGTCTGTCTGTCTGTCTGGTCTCCCGTCTTCTGTCTCTCCTCCTGTCTTTCTATAGGTAACCAGTTCCAAATTAATTCACTCTAAATTGTTTCATAAACAAACAAATAATGTTTCAAAAAGTTCCTTAAATCTAGTGAATTCATTTATTTTATTGTTAAATGACAGGAGACACAGATAGATTTAATGAATAAGAATGCATTTTAAATTTGGTGTATATATATATACATACTGTATATACCAAATTTAAAATGCATATATATATATATATATATATATCATTTTAAGTACAAAAGTTTTTTACCAAATGTTTTTGCTCAATTATTTGTTTAACAATGATCTCATTTTATATTAACTGTTTCAATAAACAAAAGAAACCAAAAATAAAAATGTAATATATAATACATTTTTAACATTGATATAAATAAATACATACATTATACTATATTATATCTCATACCAATTAATGTTCATTCTAAATAATATTTAAAAAATTTTATTTAAAACATTGTTTACATTTTTCATCAATTTTATAAGACTGTGATTGTGATGTATATTTCTTTTTTTTTTTTCTTCACTTTTTCCACTTGTTGCACTGCAGACTTTACCAATCCTTTAAATGCGATAAACAAGCGTGGCTAATGTGTCATTAATGTGCTGTTAGTGTGTGACCATGCTCACACACACACACACACACACACACACAGCAGGTGTCAGACTGGGGTTAAAGGAGCAGCGTAACCCGGGGTCACTGAGCCACACTGTCCCACCAAATGAGGTGGAAAATGATGGGCGGAGAGACACACCCCTCTGTCCATCCTCTCTCCCTCTCAAACACACACACACACACACACACACACACACACACACACACACACACACACACACACGCTTTGAATACAGCTGCTGCCACTCATGAATTTAGGATGGCACTTAAACAACCCAACGATCTGTCACATACACACACACACACACACACACTTTCCCCCACTTGACCTGACTTTGTATTAGTCTTCCATTGAAGTCCAATCTGCACAGACTCAGTGAGTGTGTTGATGCTCATAAGCTGGTTTAAACCCCTTAATGTCATCTTGGTTAAGATTTAAATCAGGTTTTATAAACTCCTTCATTCTTCTGTTGTTGTCGGATTTTAGGGGCTTTGGTGGCAAAGAACACGCGTGTGAGCTTTAGAGAACAGATTTTACGCACTTTATATCACAATCATCTGGCTGAACAAAAAGTAATGAGACTTGCGAAACATCAGGACGTTTTTCGTTTTTCCGACGGTGAAGCCTCGAGGATCATCTGAGACCCGGAGCTCAATACTGGCTTGCAAACTTTGTGTTTAAAAAGAAGTGTGGTGTTTTTATAACTGAGGTTTTACAGCTAACCTTTGCCACACAAATCCTTCACAGAGTAAATATATAATATAGTAAATATAATACAATAGACGTATGGTAACCCTAACCCTAACCCTAACCCTAGATGAGATCGGTGTCAGTTCACATAAATATATATTTTTTTTACATATTAAATTCAACATGTTTATACTGTATAAATGTACTTGCCTGAATGTTATTGTTGCCATAGTAACAGCTGTGTACAGGTGCTGTACCAGTGACTATGTTGATGGAAGGAGTCTCCAGTACCAGCACGTCATAACAGCCCGAGGTGAAGCTGTAAGTCTTCAGGAATCTGCTTTATCTCAGAAACTGGAACTCAAACTTGGGAATGATGTCATTTCCTCCACAGCTACAATGATGGAAAAGACATTGGGGGAAAAAAAAAACACTAAAAAAAATTCTGCACACCTACATGTACTGTATGTTTTTCTCGTGTTAGCATAAGACTCGCTGTCATGAGCCAACAATGTTTATTACTTTGAAAAGAAAAGAAGGAATACCTCAGAAATCCACAGACAGATCAAACATAACAAGCCGTGCTGAGCTCCTACTGTACTGTACAGCTGTTCGCGCGCTTCCCCAGCTGTTTCATGTCAAACATCGTAAAAGAGCTACGTAAACATTTTTTCTTTAGCTGATTTTATGGTTTATCAAAAGTGTTTAGTTTTCCTGTAAGCGGTTCCTCTTATTCGATCTTCCTCTTAAATCATATCTTGTTATATTAAAGCTTCTGTTGGCCGCTCCGTCTCACCGGCGCTTTCTGTTCAAGCCTTCAGTCTCTCCGGTCACTGCTGCGCAGGTGTGAACGCGTTACATCAGTTCATTTGTAATAAGAGACGCAGAAGAGAGCAAAAATGTTGTGCTGCTTGTAATTTGCACAAAAGCAGCAGCGATTCAGGTATGTGTTTGTGGTCCGAGTGCGACCTGGTGCCGAAACATCATACAGTAAGAGCATAAACAAAAGCGTTTAAACATCTGCAGACAAAACATGGAGCGATGCGCTAAGGAAGGTGAAAGTTTCTTAAAGAGAATCGTTACTGGTGACGAGACGCGGATTCATCACCATCCTCAATCACAGTTTAAAAGTCGACCATCGGCTGGAAAATTCATCAGCGCTTACTGGGATCCTCAAGGGCCAGAAGTATTGGAACATCATCAGGAAAAGGGTTTAACAATCAGTAGAGCTCGTTACAGTGAGACGCTGAAGACTAGACCTCAGAGGACTGGTATCCGAGGGCGCCGTGATCTCGCCTCATGATGCACATCCACACACTGTGGACACTCTGAGATGTTAAAGCGTCCTCACTATAGTCCTGATCTCACTCCATCAGACTCTCACCTGTTTGGTCCCCTGAAAGCAGAACTACAAGGAGAAAGAGTTTTTTTTTTTTTTTTAACTCCTTCCATAAACACTACATAAACAGTTGTTGCTATAGCAGTGATAAAACATTAGATCGAGCGTCAGAGTGCGCAATGTTTTGGAATAACGAACATCGCCTTCCTGATCGGTGGAATCTAGAATTCAGCAGCAAGTAAACAGGGCGAGTGATTACATACAACACATAAGTGTAAAGTTTTAGTTATTTACTTTTATTACATTTGTAATGGATTATTAGTGTGAAAGCACTTCTCAGATTTCCCTCAGAGTGACAGGCTACCTGTAAGAGTGTGTGTGTGTGTGTGTGTGTGTGTGTGTGTGTAGCAGAAGGCCAGGCACTGGTGTCTGACACTGATTTGTAAAAGGAGACAATGCGGTTCATTGAGACTCGGAGCTCCACTGTCTGTTACACACACCTCGGCTGTCCCTCTCCAAAGCAGCCATGGGTCTTTAAACGGGACACCAGATTGCCCTGGGGCCACTGGGAGGGGCAGAGTGTGTGTGTGTGTGCGTGTGTGTGGTAATGGGATACTTGTTGTTTGACAATGAGATTCCGCCGTAAAAGGGGGCGAGACACAAGGTGGCACGTGAGCGACTTTTTTTTAGGAGTGAAAACAAAAGTCACAACACACACACACACACACACACACACACACACTATGGCCAACAATACTGTCATTCCCCGATCTGCCACATTGTTCGCTCACATTACCCAAATCCCCTTCCATCTGTTGCTTTGCTGCGTAAAAGCTGTAAACTTTCTGTAATGATAAATTATTTACAGCCTTGCTCCAATCCTCAGTCTAGTCCTCAGTCCAATCCTAGCTCCAATACTCAGTCCAATACTCTGTCCAGTCCTCGTTCCAATCTTCAGTCCAATCCTTACTCCAATCCCCAGTTCATTTCTTGCTCCAATACTCAGTCCAATACTCAGTCCAGTCCTCGCTCTAATCCTCATTCCAATCATCGCTCCAATCCTCACTCCAGCCCTCAGTTCAGTTCTCAGTTCAGTCCTTGCTCCAATCCTCAATCCATTTTTTGCTCCAATCGTCAGTTCATTTCTTGCTCCAATCATCGCTCCAATCTTCAGTCTAGCCCTCGCTCCAATCCTAGCTCCAATACTCAGTCCATTTTTTGGTCCAGTCCTCACTCCAATCCTCTCTCATCTGTGACTGATCTTTCAACGTCTATGGTTCTCTTAGAAGGCTCAGCATCTTTCAAAGGTTCTGCACAGCACCCACATGACATGACTTTCAACACACACCCCTTCTGCACAACCTGACAACCTTGCTCTGCGTCTCCTTAAGTAAGGTTCTTTATGGAACCTTAAACACAACAGAAGAAGGAGATCCCTTTTAGAGGTGGAGAACCCTTAATGAAATCCAATAATTCTGATAGAGAACCCATCCCCCAAAGAAACATCAACCCATTTCCTCAAGAAAGCCAACGGAAGAAACCTTGCAAGCTCCATGTTTGATAAGAGTTCAGTTCTGGTCACGCACTCAGGTTAAAATGCAAATACACAGTAGATTCATGGGAAAGGTTTGTCCTTCAAGGTTTCTGTATTGATAGAATGTTTACTTATCAGGTCCAGTTTAGAAGGTGGAGAGCCCGTCATGATCCAAACCTGTCTTAATGTCTAGAATGCACATGGGAAAGCACATGAGGTTCTATTCAAAGGGTTCTTAGCATCCGAAAAATGAAAGATTGCATTTGAAATTGGTACATGTTTTCTTTGAGGAAAACTTCAATAAAAAAAATCAATATAAAACCCACACCTGAGTGTGTGTCAGAAAATGTTGCTTCATTGAATTAATAGAATCCCTTTTGGAAGCTAAGACCTCACTCACTCACTCACTCACTCACTCTCGTGGAGCCTATCCCAGGAGGCTTAGGGCACAGGCGGGGTACACCCTGGACAGCGTGCCAATCCATCGCACGGCACACACACACACTCACACACTACGGGCAATTTGTGAACGCCAATTAGCCTAATTTTCAGGTCTTTGGGCTATGGAGGAAACCCATCAAGCACGAGCAGAACGGAAGCTAAGAACTCTCCCAGTGATGCTTATGGAACCATTTAATAACACATTTCCCATATTTAATTCCCCTTTTGGAGGGCAGGGGCAGCTCTGTGGTTAGGGCTTTGGACTGTGGTCTGGAAGGTCCCAGGTTCAAACCTCACCACCACCAAGTTCCCTTGCTGGGCCCTTGAGCAAGGCCTTCAACCCTCAACTGCTTAGATGTATAATGAAATCTGTCACTCTGGATAAAGGCCAAATGATGTAACCATGGTGTAACCCTAGAAACAGCAGAATTTGTCCATATTATTTTTGGTCCCTAAGTTCTAACTTAGAACCCTTTTAATATGTAAAGAAGAAAACTTAAACATCCAGTAAGCAACCTTTGAAGAACCTTTTTTCCCCCCAAAGTACAGTACAGACCAAAAGTTTGGACACCCCTTCTCATTCAAAGAGTTTTCTTTATCGTGTTCTTTAGCCCAAACGCGTCTCTTCTGCTTGTTGCCTGTCCTTAGCAGTGGTTTCCTAACAGATATTCTAGCATGAAGGTCTGATTCACACAGTCTCCTCTTAACAGTTGTTCTAGAGATGTGTCTGCTGCTAGAACTCTGTGTGGCATTGACCTGCTCTCTGATCTGAGCTGCTGTTAACCTGCCATTTCTGAGGCCGGTGACTCGGATGAACTTATCCTCCGCAGCAGAGGTGACTCTTGGTCTTCCTTTCCTGGGCCGGTCCGCATGTCAGCCGGTTTCTTTGTAGCGCTCGATGGTTTTCGTGACTGCACTTGGGGACACTTTCAAAGTTTTCCCAATTTTTCGGACTGACTGACCTTCATTTCTTAAAGTAATGATGGCCGCTCGTTTTTCTTTACTTAGTTGCTTTTTTCTTGCCATAATACAAATTCAACCTCTTGAATGAGAAGGTGTGTCCAAACTTTTGGTCTATACTGTATATGGCTGATGGTTGAGATGCTGCACAGGAAGAGGTCTTACAGAGCAAATAAACATTTTGTAAGGATCTACACAGAACCTTTACAGGTTCTAGTAAAAATGTTACACGTTCTTTGGTTGGAACTGCAAATGTTCAGTTATACTCTTGAAGATTCCATGACTGACCCAGCAAAAAGGTGTTTCACTAACAGGAGAAGTTTATTATCCATTAGAACCCTTTGTTGAAAGTAAAACCTGCAATTAATCAGGTCCCTCATGAGCAAACGATTACTACAGAAACAATAAAGTAACTTATTAGAATGGGTGCATTTTATCTCCTTCTACAAACCTTGAGGATTTTTCTAAAAGTATTGGCACCCCAGTGACATTTCCGGACCCGGGTTCAACCTTCCGCATCAGTCGTACATTTACAGATTTCCGGATACAGATTTATCTGAAGGGCAAAGATTTTCGACCGGCCCAGTGCTTCGTTCCAGATGAATAAAAGTTTCCCTGTGATGAAATATTCATGTGTAACCCGCAGCCGTCTTGTTCTCCGTGTCAACAAACATTGTCTCGCTTCATTACTCATTCCCATTGTCAGAGTTTGGAGATGACCTCCCTATTTTTTTTTTTTTTGCTTTTCTTCTCTCAGTGTCAGAGACAAGCTGTTGCCTGGTCCCTCAGCGCCACTCCCTCCCTCCCTCCCTCCCTCTTTCCTTCTCTCTCTCTCTCTCTCTCTCTCCACCTGTTGATGCCATTGTTATCCCAATGGCATTGTCCCGTCTCTCTCCTCACCGAGGGTATAAAAAGACAGCTTCACACACACACACACACTTCACTTCACTTCACTTCACTTCACACACGTGAGGGCTGCAGACTCAGCAGAGATGTCCATCTCTCTCTGGTGTGAGGAGGAATCGAACACATCCGGGATGTCGGTCCGAGCATCCTTCGACCCCAATGCGTCAGGGCTCAGGGTCATCGAGAGGCTGCTGCACTCAGAGGAGAGATACGTCCCGTCTCCGCTCTACGTCTCCCTCGTCCAGAGAGAACCCAAACGCAGGGAGGAGCTCGCCAAGTGGACACTCGAGGTAGACGTCTTTAACTAGACTTATCCATGATAATGACAATAATGATAATAATAACAATAGAGTGCAGTCAAAGCTTTCTCAGTTTTTTCCTCTGTATTTGTTTGTTTGTTTATTCGCACAGTAGCAAGAAACTGAAGCAGAATCAGAACTGAGCTTGTGTTCAGTAGTTAAAAGAAATAAAACTTAAAAAGAAAAACTGTCAAAGTACAGATAAAAGGAACACGAAAAACAAAAAAAATGACTAATGAACAAATGAACGTTTAAATATGAAAATGATTTAAAATGAGAAAATTCCAAGGGAGAATTTTTAATTAATTAATTTAACTGAGCTGATGTCTCACTCACTCTCTCATCGTCTATACCACTTCATCCTGTATTCAGGATCGCGGGGGGTCTGGAGCCCATCCCAGGACTTAGGGGACGAGGCAGGGTACACCCTGGACAGGGTGCCAATCTATCACAGGGCACACACACAAATTCACACGCAATTTGGGAACACCTAACCTACCTGTCTTTTGACTGTTGGAGGAAACCGGAGAACCCGGAGGAAACCCACCCAGCACGGGGAGAACATGCAAACTCCATGCACACAGAGACGGGAATCAAACCCGGACCCTGGAGGTGCGAGGCGACAGTGCTAACCGCTACACCACCGCGCCGCCTGTTAGTGTCTTAGACCTGCTTAATTTTATTCTCTATTGATTATTTTATTAATAAAAGGGATTAAAAGAAAATACTATAACAGACAATGTACCTAAATACACATCATAAAATATTTCACCATGAACTTATTAAAAAATATATTATTATTATTAGTGCTATATCGGTGAATAATTTATTAAAGACAATAGAGACAAATAAAATAAAAAAAACTCAATGCTTCTTGTTCATAATCCTGAGGGATTTAAATGATTTTAAATCTTAAAATGATAAATATTGTCACTAATTGCTGATCATCACATGACATCATTGAGATGTAAATTGCGCACATGTTGGTGGAATTCTGAGACAGAGAGACAGAGAGACAGACTATATGGCCAAATCTGTTAATTACTGGATTAAGGTCAACCCAAGACATCTTGGACAACGCTAGGCTTCTGTGCAACTTTGTGTCCACAGTTTGTTGGAGGCCCTTTTCAATTCCAACATGGACACAACGTGCACAAACAAGGACTATAGAGACATGGTTTGATGAGTTCGGTGTGGAAGAACTCAGCGGTGTGACTTCAAGTTATCCTGCTTTATTTTATGTCAATCACAGTGAGTTTACAGTTTATCTTCGTGGTGATTTATTTATAAAGAACGTTTCCTCCTCTCGGCTCCGCAGGTCTGCTGTGATTGCGGCTGTGACGAGGCCGTGTTTCCTCTCGCTGTCTCTCTGCTCGATCGCTACTTGGCGTCCACACTGTCCCTGCCCGTGTCCCCGACGTGTCTCGCCGCCGCCTGCATCCTCGTGGCGTCCAAACTGACGGAGAGCGAGACGGTCACGGCGGATGTGCTGTGTGCTTCAGCGGAGTACGAGTTCCTCTCGTCCAACCTGCGCGTGAGTAGGAATCAAATAAAGTGAAGGTGTAGGGCTCAGTGTACACACATACACACACTTACACACTCTACACTCACGTACACACTGCGTACACACATGGTACACATACTGCACACACACCTCCTCACTATACACTATACTATACACTTTTTTCAAAATAATTACGCGTCCTTTGCTTCCAAAAAGACTTACATACAGTTGTATACAGAACCTTCAGGAGGTTGTTATGAGTGTGTGCGTGTGTGTGAGACTCTTGTCTTGTTTTGGACAGGAAATGGAGCGGGTGGTGTTGGGAACCCTGCGCTGGGACGTGGCCGGCGTCACCCCTCAGGACTTCATCCCTCACCTCCTGTGGTGTTTGGAGGAGCTGATGGGGGACAGCGAGGACGCCGCCGACTTCATCTCCACGCTCAGACGCCACGGGGACACGCTGGCCGCCATGTGTGTGTGCGACTCTCGCTTCCTGGGAACCCGCCCGTCCCTGGTGGCGGCCGCCGCCCTCAACTCCGCCCTCCGGGGCCTGGAGGCCAAGAGGAGGATGGAGATGAGTCACATGACCTGGACACTGGCTACGCTGTGTCGCAGTGACCCGGTGAGTGGGCGGAGTTTAGTCTGTGTGTAGATGTACCTCAGATAAAGAACAGGTACCGCGTCAAAAAAATCTGCTGGAGTGAAAGTAAAAAATAATCAACAATTAAAATACCTGTAATAAGTTTAAAGCAAAGATCATCCTGCATGACTCGCTAGTAAACTGTCAGTAGGAAACCCTCTGTTAATCACAAACTTAGAATTCGTCCCACTGCTTCCCTAAAACATAATAAATGTTATTAAATAAATGCCAAGGCGCAATGGTGACACAATTAACATGTAACGAGCTTGCTAAATTAACACGTTATTTTTTATAAACTCATCTAACAAGCTAATTTGACAAATATATGGACCTCATTTATGGAGGTCATTTAACATAATTTGTAAATCTTAAGTTGGTAGGTAATTTACCAAACAACTCTACATAACTTGCCAGGCGAGTTATTTAATAAAGTCATTTACATAGCACGTAAATAATTAGCAAAAATCAACTAACTAGATCATTTAACAAGTTTATTTCTATTATTATTATTATTATTATTATTATTTTGCAAATTATCTACTAACTGTAAGTATAAAACAGCAGCTAGCTAATTAACAAGCTAACATAGATTTCTACATTTAACTAGCTACCTCAGCAAGTTTTAAAAAAAAAACTAATTAAAAGTGGTAATTTAGAAAATCCTGACTAGCTAGCTACTGTAATTCGATGAAATTAATTTGATCTAGTAAAGTTTTGTGTTAGGTTGTTAAATTAAATTTAGATCATTCAAAGAGCTAACTTACAAACATAACCTAAATAGCTAATGTAGCAAGTGCATTTGCAAAACCTAGCTAGTTTAAACCTTTTTATTATCTAGTTAGTTTTTTTCCAAGCAATCACTTTAATTTAATGAGCATTTTTACAAAACCGATCCAACTATATAATTTACTAAACTAATTTATAAAAACCTACCTAGCTAGCTAGCTAACAAGCTGATTTTCAGAACTTTCAGAAAGTAGCCAATTAAAGGAACTACATAATAAGAAGATTAAAGCGTCACGCTGTAACTGGCGTCTCCTTCCTCAGGCCGTGCTGCAGTGCTACAGCGAGCTGATCGACGACGCCCTCAGGGAACGACTGAGGACCAGCCGAGAGCAGGACGATGCGGACGAGAAGAACGGAGGGATGGAGGACGAGAGATCGAGCACGCCGACTGACCTGAGAGAGATAGACTTTTAAAGCTAAACAGAATGACAAAGCGCACAGCTGCAGTCTTCCTTTTCTTCATCATCAGTAAAACTGATGTAAACTTCGAAATGCTGCATGAAAACATTTCTAATGATTTTATTTATTTATTTATTTACTTATTTATTTCTTTGTTCATTCCAGGTGTTCACTTTTTGTTAAATCTATTTATGGTGATTTGCCCTTTCTTTGGTCTAACCTGTTGTATTTTTTCATTCGTATCGTGTGCAATTTTTCTCCCATGAATTTATCTACCTAATATTATGTACCGTTAATTTATTAATTATCTTTATTATTTATTCATTGTGTGTGGTATGTTTATTTTATTTATTATTTATTGGTATCTGTTTTATTTCACTGTGTAGCACAATGTTGGGTAAAGAAAATGAAAAGATATATTTTTTAAAAAATAATTAAAATAGCAGTTATTTAACATTCTACTGGATTTTGTATTTTATGATTTGATGAAGATAGTTTAAGGTTTGTTTTTTAGAACAGAGTTAAATGAAAATGTTAACTATTGTGCATGAATTGTTGTGGTAACTTTTTGTGGAGCCTAAACATATAAAATCATATTTTTATGAATTTAATTAAGCTTGTAATAAATTATAGAATTGAGATTTAACTTTTTTTTAAAAATATATTTTATATCTATCAGTTTCTATATATAACTGCTGTAAAGTGCTTAGTGCAGTAAGTGGACGAATCAGCTTCCGCCGCCTCATCCGGGCATTCCATGCGTAAACCCCGTTCCCTAGGTAGCCCGGAAATGATTTGACTTAATTTATTTATTTATCATTTGTTGGTGGTTAATAATTAAAAATATTCTCTAAGACGCATCAAAGCCATTTTAGATTATATATCTTGCCATTATTAAGTGCAAAAATATTGTTGAAACATTTTTTTTCGCAGTGATTAGCGACATGCTAACGTTTGCTATGCTAAGTCTTAATAGGAACCTCGGATTATTCTAGAAAATCAAACTTTAAGCACAATCCTCTACGCAAAATACCGACGACCAAATGTCATTGAAAACGTAAATCATTACAACTGGGTGAAAACATGGTTGTTATATTAATATTAATAGACGAAAAACACGGGAATTCGCCACGTCGCGTGTTGATGACGCAATCAGTCCGGGACCGTTATTTGTTTTTCAGGCACAATAAGTGCAGAGAGACGCGTGTTTGTTCCTGGAGGACAGGAGGGTGTGTTAAAACGCGTTAAACACACACACAGAGGGTGAGTTACATCAGAAAACGAGTTTAGACGATATTAAAGCTGCGGACAGTAACATTAGATCCCGGTGACGGTGATGTTTGGGGTTATTTTGGGAAGATGATGAGGTTACAGATGTCTGGAGCTGTATTAAATGTGCACACACACACACACACACACACGTCTGTGTTTAATATCATGACGAGTTTAGTGTTTAATCTCTGCTCTGACTGCTAGGTTTGTCTGGAGAAATCTTCGAGGAGATCCTAGAACAGAGGTGGGGGGAAGACTTGTTTTGATCAGGGTCACGTGCAGCACAGGTGAGTTGAGCTCAGGGTTCAGTATGGTGTGTGTGTGTGTGTGTGTGAGGATCCTGCGCGAGCTGGGGGTTTCTGAGCACTCCTCTCGTGCATGTCTATAAATAAACAATAAAGCAGAAGTGAGAATGGAGAGGAAAAATCTTTGTAAATCCTTCAGTGGTGTTGTTCAACATTAAAAAGATCAGGGCCCGTGTTTACTAAAGAGTAGGAAATCACTCCTGCGTGGCTAAAAATTCTCAGAGTGACGCAGCTTTGATCCTAATTTTAGGAGTAAGAGCAATTCAACAACGTTCTTAAAATCTCCAACCAAAATGTAGGAGAGATCCGGAGGTGTCCGGACTGATTAGGAGTAGCGATGGGAATCGCCAGGCACCTCCCCGATACGATGTCATCACCATACCTCGGTGCCGATTCTATAAGGATCACGATTTTATAAATATTCCAACTTAATATTCTCATAGATCTCGTTACAATCTTAAGAACTTTTAGAGGTATATTGAGTAATTAAACGTAGCTTGTTCCTTATGGCATTGGTTTCATTAGGTCACTTTTAACATATGTGATTTTAAACTTAATTTTTTATTAATTTGAGCACAATGCCTAGCCGTGATTCTGAGATTAATTATTTATTTCTTTTGTACATTCCAGGTGTTCACTTTTTGTTAAATTTATTTATGGTGATTTGCTCTTTTTCTGGGTCCAACCTGATGTATTTTTTTTATATTGTCTCATGTAAATACGAGCCCAGGTGACTTTTTTTCGTTTGCTTCATGTCTTTATTCCATCTAAAAAAAAAAATCTGCAATTTTTCAAACAGTGGTGTGTAAACTATTATATGTGTGTCCACTTTATATGAATACGGATAGTTATTAGGGACAAGAATCACCTCCCGATATGATGATATCATCACGATACCTCGGTGCTGATTCAAATTATATTTATAAATATCCAGATTCTATATTACAGATTTTTCCCGATTCTATTACAATTTTAAAACCTCAAACCTTTAAAAAAAAAAAAAAGTCAAAGTTTTATATCTTAACTTTATTCAACAGCCTCCAAACCTGAGTTAAACATGAGTAATTAAATGTAGCGCGTTCCTTATAACGTTAGTTTTCTGACATGATAAAACAAGCACGTCATTTAAACATTACAAGCTGACTTCAAATACAAGAGTTTAACGTTTAACTTCAAATTAAATTAAACACAAAGCTACATCGTCACTGAGCACCATGGGTTTTTCTCTTTTTCATTGTAGCCAGTGACACATTTATTGTTATAATAATAATAATAATAATAGAGAGAAATCTTTTCTGAGCGATGAATATGATGAATATACATTTACAGAAACATGCGAGTGTAAACCAGCGATACGTTTTCAGCACAGAGTGTCAGACCTGAGTGTGCTAGGGTCACTAGGCAGCTCTTCCTGAAGATGAATAAATGAACTTGTGGTTACAGGAGTATGGTGGGAGTCGGCGTCTGGCTGCTGCTCCTGTCCGTCTGTCTGCGGGCGCGGTCGGTGCCCATAGAGCGCGGCGGCCCTCCTGCACAGGACCCGAAAACCGAGGAGAACCTGGTACGAACGTTTCACACGCACATCTGCACTCGCTTCAGCACAGTGTGTTACTTTTGCTGGAACTGACCAGGTGTGTGTGTGTGTGTGTGTGTGTGTGTGTGTGTTGTAGGACACAGGGCTGTATTATGATCGTTACCTGAGGGAGGTGATCGAGGTTCTGGAGACGGATCCTCACTTCAGAGAGAAACTGCAGAGCGCAAACTCCGAGGATATTAAAGTAACACACACACACACTTTCTCTTGCTCGTGTCTTTCTGTTTCATTATTTTCCTTTCTTCCCTCTTCTTGTTTATTTCAGTTTTCTCTCTCTTTCTCTTTTTCGCCCTTTTTGCCTTGCTGTCTCTCTGACTCTGGTTTCTGTCTCTCTGACTCGTTCTTTCTGTCCATTTCTTTATTTTCCCTTTCCTCTCTCTCTCTCCCTCTCTCTGTTCTGTCTTTCTCATTCCAGTTTTTTTTTTTAATTCCTTTTTCAGTTCTTCTCTTTTTTTTTTCTTCTCTTTTTCATGTCAGAGTCGTTGTGTCTCAGCGCTAATGTGTTGTGCGCTTAATCTTCACACTGGTATTTAAATTGAAATTCTAATAAAGACTGATTTTGACCTGTGCTTGGATATCTCTGTGTGTGTGTGTGATGCCAGAACGGACGCCTCAGTAAGGAGCTGGATCTGGTGGGTCACCATGTTCGTACTCGGTTGGACGAGCTGAAGAGACAGGAAGTGTCTCGCCTCAGGATGCTGCTCAAGGCCAAACTGGACAGCACCAACATGCAGAGTAAGAGCTGTGTGTGCGCGCACGTGTGTGACAGTATGTGTTTCTAATATTTTGTCCAAACTTCACGGTGTGTTTGTTCCTGTTTCAGGTGTTCAGATGGATCACGCGTCGTTACTGAAGCAGTTCGAGCATCTGGACCCGCACAACCAGAACACGTTCGAGGCCAGAGACCTGGAGCTGCTCATCGCCACGGTGAGCTCCGGCACGCCAGCACGCGCCGTTTGGCCTGCGTCGCTAAACCTTCACGCAGGACTTGTGTCCAGACTGAGGCTTTGTGTCTGCTGAAAGGTCTTGGGTCGGAAAGCAACAGAGACACGATGTAAGGTCTTGTGTATACATCGGGGTTTTATCTCTACATATAATAACAGTGTAAAGTGGGCGTGTCTGTACAGTGACGATATTTGCGGAAATATAATTTGTGGGACGTAAGATGAGTGATGGAACACATCAAGATGGATTTTGGAATTTTCTGTCTGTCTGTGCATCATGTAAAACTACTGAAGGAATGTTGATGGGTCTTCACTGGTGTATCTTCTGAACTGGAGCGTCGGCTCTCTTTGTTCACTTTCTTGGTGTTTCACGGAATCTTCATCCTCCCTCATCCTCCTCATTGCTCTGTGACACCCTGTTCTCTCTCTCTCTCTCTCTCGTCTTCTCATTCTTCATGCCTTCCATCTCTGTCTCTCCTTGAACTTTTCCTGTTTCAGCCTCCTTTAAGTTTCTTTGATCTTCTCAATATTCTTGTGCTCCTGCGTTACCCTTAAGCTCCTTATCGGTTCTTTTCAGGTTCTCCATCTCTTGTTCTTGCTGTCTTGTCCAGCAGCGTGTCCAGTACATTTAGTTTCAACTGTCTCCTTCCTTGCCCCCGTCACCACTCTCTCATAATCGTTCTGAAAGTCTCTTATAAATCTCTTCTCCGTCCCCTGAATTCTTGCAGAGCTTTTTTAAAATTATTTCTCTTCTTGAGTTTGTTTATCTCCTTCATGCTCTTCTCCTGTCCAACAGCCTCAAGCAGCATCCTGTGCTCTTCAGCCTGAAAACTTGTTCCTTTCCTCCTCCAGATTCACAGCCTCGTTTCTCACCTGCACTTCTGTCCTCGCTTGTCCCGTGGTCTACCTTGCTTGTTCTCCGTCTCGATGTTGAGTTCCTGGAGCCACTCTAGAGGAAAACACTTCTTTTCAAGCTGCTCCTTTTTCTTTTGTTCTTCCTTGTCTGCTTTTTCTTCAAACTCTTCCACGGTTCTTTTCAGGTTCTCTGTCTCTTTTATCTTCTTCGTCAGCATTTTGACTTTCTCCACATTCTGCTGTGATCTTGTTTTCCTCCTTCACTTCATTTCCTGAACATTTCTTGTCCCTTCTTTCATCATCTCCGGCATGAAATCCGTCTCCAGATTCAGTCCACCGGTCAGTCGAGCAGGTCTTGAAGTAACCGCCTAGTTTTCTCCTCTACTTTGCAACGTGTTCTCTCAGCCTTCAGGATCTTCTCTCGTTCTTGAAATGCATCACATAACATCTTTCACATGAGGAGATTCATAGATTCAGATTAGATTAGATTAGACTAGATCAAGTTTACCTATACAGTGGAACCTCGGATTGCGAGTGACTCGGTTTATGAGTGTTCCGCAAGACGAGCAAAGATTTTTTTTTTAAATAAATTTTGACTTGAAAAACGAGCATGTCTTGGTTTACGAGTGCCAAGTTTTTTGACACCGACACACACACACACACACACACACACACACTCTCTCTCTCGCCTTTACACCCCCCTTCCCAGCTTCACACAGACACACACACTCTGCTCTACACAGAAACTCTGCTCTGTCATGATTCTTTTCAATGGTAAGGTCGCCATTCTGTCTCAGAGCTGTTTTCCTCTGTATGGCACTGTGAACTCTGTTTAGTTGAGTATTTTCCGAAATTAGGATTATTCACCATTAGGACAGATTTACAGGACAGACATTTTCTATCATCGCACTCCCGGACTGATTAACTGAAACACTGAAAATATCATATATATAATTATTTATTTGTATCAGGCACACTGCAGTGTCTATTTTTTTTTGTACTTCCGTGATTTGTTCGCATCTGTGGTAATTCATAACTCGAACGTTGATAAGTCGGGAGCTACTTGTACTCTTACTCGAATGTGTGTGTGTTTGGGACAGGCTACTAAAGACCTGGAGAATTACGACGTGGAGCGGCACGAGGAGTTCAAGCGTTACGAGATGCTGAAGGAGCACGAGAGGAGGGAGTACCTGAAGAGCCTGGACCAGGAGAAGAGGGAGAGGGAGGAGAAGAGGCTGGAGGAGATGAAGGAGAAACACCGCCAGCATCCCAAAGTCAACGCTCCGGTCAGACCCGAGACGAAACGAGTCTCCATTTCCATTCTGCTCTTAGAAACGAGAACCTTAAGAACCGTAACTAGTCTTAGACGTCAGCCTTAACGCAGCTAACACAGCTCGGGTTCAGAGTCTCAGAAGATTGTCGGCATTTTGGACAAGAAATCTTTACGGTGTTCAATATAAAACGCGCGAGAGAGAGAGAGTGCAAAGTTTTGTGGAATGCAGTGAGGAACGTTTTAGACCTGCAGCTGTAGACGTAAGATATAATTCATCATCTGCACTCAACGATCTGTGATGACGAGTGTCGTGATGTTCCTCCGTGTAGGGGAGCGTGGACCAGCTGAGAGAGGTGTGGGAGGAGACGGACGGACTGGACCCTCAGGAGTTCAACCCCAAGACCTTCTTCAAACTCCACGGTAAAAATCATTACATTATAGGGTGCACAAACTTTTCACTCTAAACCTCCTAAACCTAATTATTCTGCTGCTAGCTGCGCCGTTAAACTCGCCTCACGCTCTGTAACATTGTACGTGTTTTTGTATCCTGTACAGAGTCTCTTGAGGAAATCCCAAGCTAGTATGCTAGCGTGTTAGCTCAATATAAAAGCATGCTTAGCGTGTTAGATCCGCGGTTGAATTCTGGATTCCATGTTAGTTCATTTTCTTTTAACGTGGAAGGAGTCTCCAGTGTGAGTCATTTGTAACATTTTGAGGTCAAGGGTTTTTGTTTGTTTCCTTCTCCAGATACGAACGGAGACGGCTTGCTGGATGAGCAGGAGCTGGAAGCGCTCTTCACGAAGGAGGTAACTATATACAAGACGGCTCGTCAGCACGTAGATGCTAATTTGAACCAGATTAGTTAGCGTCCCTGCAAGCTAGCTGTGATGGGGAAAAGTGCTATAATTTGCAATAAAGGGCCGAGTTCAGGTAGTGATGTCGCCACTTTTCAGCTTCTGAGGTTAGAGATGACACATGAGAGCCCGTGATTAATACGAGTCTCTTTATGGATGAACGTGTAAAAGTTTTTAAATGACTGAGTTTTTTTTTTTCCCCAGTAAATAAAAAGCAAAAAAAACAGCAAATAAAATTTTTTTGTTATGAAAAAAAGTTTTTGTTATAGTGAATTTATTTACTTTTGTTGTTCATGACGTCAGCTGGAGAAGGTGTACGACCCGAAGAACGAGGAGGACGACATGATGGAGATGGAGGAGGAGAGGCTGCGGATGAGGGAACACGTCATGCAGAACGTCAGACACGTCTCCTCTCTCTTTCTCTTTTTCTCCTTCCCCCCCCCCCCCCCATCATAGGAGTGTGTGTATGAGACTAAACCAGCATATTGTTATACATCACCCTGTGACCCAGGTTCATAGGAACAGCAGTCACCAGGGTTCACCCGATACGAGATGATCACGGTACCTCGGCGCCGATTCGATCCATACTGAGAAATTTCCTGATTCCGTCTTAATTTTTACTAATATAAAAATGATAGAATTTTAAACAAACTTCCTGCCAAGTGTGTGAACAATTTAGAGCACCACCTGTAGGATTATAGAGGAACTGCAACGTTCCAAATGTAAACAATAATTTATTAATTAATAATAATTATTTGAAATGAAGTAAAAAAAGAAACACAGAATTGGTGCGGATTTTATTTATTGTTTGTTATTCATACAATAAAGGAAATGTGTGTGAGCCAAAGAAGCTGCTTCTGAGGTTTATGGAACATGGAAGTGACCGATCTCGCTTCCCCTTTAAAAAAATAAAATATATATATATATATTACAAGCAAAATGTCAAGTTTTGCTAACTGCAGCTGTTTTGGACAGATGATTTTTATATGAGCCCCAAAAACAGCCATTCATCAGCATTACACTGTCTCGCTTCAATAATCTTTCATTTAAAATTCAAATTATTCATGTTTCTTTGAGTATTATATCAATTTGTAAACTAAAATCATGGTGTAAGCTTCTAGAAACATTTGACCTATAAAAACTGTTGCTTGAATTGGTTAAGTCAAAGATCTGTAGTGTCCGTAACCCTGTGAAATCCATGTTGCAATATTTAAACTTTTCATGTGAAATCTAAATTGGCCGAGTTTCATCTGAGCGACAGTTAAGATCGTTGAAAGATAGCCTCCGAGTGGCGCAGTGGTTAAAGCGTTTGCCCTATCATCCGGAGATCGCTAGTTCGAATCCCGGGTGGTGCTGTAACCTCTCGCAGCCGGAGGTCTAGAGAGAGCTGATTGGCCGAGCTCTCTCAGAGGGGAGGGATGAGAGGTACTTAGTGCTCCCACATTAATCACGGCTCTACAGCCAGTCAGGGGCGTCTGTGAGCTCGCGCAACGGAGGGAGCGGATAGCGCTGTCCTCCGAGTGTGTGACTCCGCCCCCAACGGTGCGCGAGCGAGCAGTTCGAAAAGATGTAGTCGGCTGGCGTCACGTGGTTCGGAGGAAACACGTGATAGTCTTCGGCCCTCCCGGCTGAGTGGTAGTAGTAGCCTTAATGTGGGCGCCCCCTAGTGACGGGGAGGAATTGGACACGACTAAATTAGGGAGAAAATCGGGGAAAAATCCAACAAAAAAAAAAAAAAAAAGATCGTTTAAAGATTTTCATTTAAAAATGAAAAGATACGGACACTACATAAAATGGCCCGAAACCTATTTTAAATGTAAATGTGTATGAATATTTACAAAAAAAAAAAAAAAATTCTTAACTGTAAAGTCACTTCATCACCTGCGTGAGACACTTTTTAGCACCGGGACCGCGTGAGTGAGGAGACGCAAAAATCACCACAGAAAAGAATCCTGATGCATCACTGAATCCATTTTTTTTTACATTTATTTACTATGTAATTTGTTAATTTATTTATTACTTATTTTTTTATTCATTCCCTTTTCCCTTATCTCTACTGTTTTATCTGCTTTTCTCGACCTCACTCATGTATCTGCTCCTGCACTCTCTGTCTGTCTGTAGAAGCTTTTCTATCTATATTTAAATGTCTGTCTGTGTACTGTGTGTATATTTATCTGTCTACCTTAATATTCCTCTGGCTGTGTCTTTATTCTGTCCATCAATTTATCTGCTTATTTCTGTCTTTCTATTTCTGTCTCTTTTTTTTCATGTATCAGTCTCGGACCCTGCCGTCATTTATTCAAATCTGTTTACCTTCCATTTGTCGATGTATTTATTTCGATCTCTATAATTTAATTTTGTCTCCGTCTATCTTTCCATTTACTTTAATCTTTAATCTATGAATCTGTTTATCTTTTATATACCTCTGTTTGTCTGTCATGTCTCTCCATCTATTTTTAGTTGTCAGTATCTACCCATCTCTGTCTGTCTGTCTCTTAAATCCGGTTTATCTATTTGTCTGTCTCTGCATTTATTGATTCATCTCACTATTTGTTTAATTAGATCAGTTTTATTTAGCTGTTTATTAAAGTGTAGAATGTTCCTCTGTGCAGGTTGACCTGAATCACGACCGGACGGTCAGCCTGGACGAGTTCCTCAAATCAACCGAGAAGAAGGAGTTCAACAGCCCGAAGGAGTGGGAGGTACGAGACGAGCCCTAGATAGATTTTTGACTCCTTCTAGAACAGGTACAGGTTACTGCCATGGGCTGGTCATGTGACCCACTAACGATAATCGAGGCCACGCCCCCTCACGACAAGCACTTTGATTATTTAGAATAAAGAATCATTTATCACCCGTAGCATTAAACCTGCAGGAAAACCTATTGTGAACGTGTTTTAAATAGACGCTGGACCAGAAGCCGCTGTACACGGAGGAGGAGCTTCAGCGCTTCGAGGCGGAGCTTTGGGATAAACAGGTGGAGCTCAGCAGGAGGGCGGAGACTCTGAGACAAGAGCAGGAGCTTCTGAAAGAGCGGGGCAAAGCGCTAGAGGCGCAGAAGAAGGAGTACCAGCAGGTGAGGGGATTGTGGTCGCCATGGTAACGGGAGTACCACCAAACGTCAGGCGCATATTTTACTTCTTTTTAAATATATATTTGTGTTAATTTCTACTAATTTTGGTTGCCATAGTGACATAAAATGTCTTTCAAGCCCCCCCCCCCGATCACGTGACCAGGCCGCAGCACAGGGTTCAGTAGATGCTGGCTGTGATGGTGTCACATGGGTCGTTCATCTTTGTGTGTTTGTGTGTGTGTGTGTGTGTGTGTGTGTGTGTGTGTGTGTGTGTGTGTATACAAGGCGGTGATGGAGATGTCACAGAGGCAGAAAGCTCAGCAGGCAGTGCGTCTGCCGCCCCCATCAGGCCCGAACGGAGAACTGCGGTTCCAGCCGGACGCTCAGAACCTGGCTCAAGAACACGATCAAGGTGAGAAGAACCGAGGGATCACTCCTCATCCAACACCTAGTGCCCTAGATAGAGCATTAAAGCTGTTAGCTACAGGACGGAAGTCACGTGAGCTGTTTTATACTTGACACACATTACATGTACACCGCACGGATTAAAACATTTTAGTCACTTTTTTAATCACGGATTTTATATTAAATGTAGCTATAGTGAAGGAGGCGTGGCCTGTGCCTGTCCGCTATAGTGAGGGGGGCGTGCCCTGTGCCTGTCCGCTATAGTGAGGGGGGCGTGGCCTGTGCCTGTCCGCTATAGTGGAGGAGGCGTGGCCACGTTGATGGCCATCAATGCACTAAATGGTACTTAATCTAATTGTGTGTGTGTGCGTGTGTGTGCGTGTGTGTGCGTGTGTGTGCGTGTGTGTGTGTGTGTGTGTTCCAGTTGAAAAGGTGCCTGTTGATCAGAACGGAGACGTCCAGAGAGGCCCGCCTGCTGAACCACCACAGAACCTTCCTCAACACACACCATAAACACATCTTACACACACACACACACACACACACACACACACACACACACACACACACACACACACACAGTGCTGCTAAACACTCTCCTCATCATAACCGGTAATTACAATCAGCTATTTTTTTTTTTCTTTTTTTGCACACTTTATCTATTAGCCGTTTTATTTCTCGCTTGATCAAGAGAGAACTCCTCCCCCTCCCCCGACGCTGATCTCTCACGCTAACGGCGCTCGCCGTGCTCTGACTAGCCGAGTCGGCTCTCCCGGCGCCGTACTGCTGCAGTGCATTCTGGTTGTCTTGTACACTCTTTTAATATAAGTGTGTTAGATGTGTTTCAGGGTGGAGTTGATCTTGAACAGTGTGTGTGTGTGTGTTTCTCACGAGTTTCTCAGCATTTTACTGTGTTGGAATTTGCTTTTTTTTTTTTTTAAAAGAAATGTTCTAGATTTGGGTGAAAACCTTTCATTTCAAATATATACTGTATTCGCTCAGCTGAGGTGTGTGTGTGTGTGTGTGTGTGTGTGCGCTACAAGTCAAATGTTGCCAACACTTTATCTGAAGTGATCTTTAGTGATGTCACTCGTGGTCATGCAGGTTCCCCGAGCGCCCGGTTCAGTTTGATGTCACTTCCTGCGCAGGTGTTTTTGCTTTTTAAAATTTTTTCATGTTGTAAACTAGAAATTCTGAGTTATGATTTTGTTTCAAACGCAGCATTAATCTTCAGTGCAGTTTCGTATGATATATTACATTATATATTATTAAACCACGCCCCTAAAGGTGGATTGTGAGAACATTTACACAGATGAAAGTGCTGATGATGATGATGATGATGATGATGATCAAAAGTCCACTTTAAACACCTCAAACTTGTTTTACAAATGACTTAAATAAATAAGAATAAATAAACTAAAGGTGTAATTATATTATTTAGGCTTTTTGTGTTATTTATGGATTTTAAGCTGTTTCACCCTGTTGTGGTGAAGAAATTAGATTTGTAAAGACATGCCAGCATGCATATATACATCACTCTCACACACACACACACACACACACACTGAGCGGACAGAGTGTGATTCCTGTTGATGCTGTCTATTTTAAATTGGAATAAAGCTGAAATCAGATTCTACACTGAAATGTTGTTTGTGTCGCCTTACAGCTGCAAAATCTTTATCCATCTTTTCAGAAACTCCACCCACCTGTCAATCAACACCCATGCCCCCCCCCCCCCCCCCCCCCAAGGCCAGTGGGATTCCACTCAGAGCTCACTTTACTGAATATACTCCACTTACATGTACAGTAAATTAAAGAAATAATTCATAAAGTACATTACTGCACAATACAAATGTATCATAATGCAGAGATTCAAGATTGAAAAGTTTATCTTGATTATCAGCGTCTCACTCCGGCGGTTGGAAAAGAATCCTGGTTTGTTTTCGAGATCGTTTCGCCGTTTAGGAGTATGTTAAGCTCCGCCCCTTCTAGAACCGATGGGAATGTGGCGTCCGTCGCTCTCGAGATGTTCATCACCACCGAGCTGCTGAGTGTCGACACCAGACTCCGGGGTCAGCGTGAGGGGCCACTGAAAACTCAAGAGAGGAGACTGTAAGACGTCATGTAGATTAGCTCAAGATCAAAATGGGCGGAGCTTAACAGGGTAAAGCTACTGAGGTGTTTAGAGTAAGCAGAAGGTGGTGTGTGTGTGTGTGAGAGAGAGAGAGACTTTAACATAAAGTTTCTCTCTAAAGTGAGGATCCAGAACCTCGATCACCTCCCGCAGGTAAAGATCATATTACAGCCCTGTGTCCTACAACACACACACACACACACACACACACACACACACACAACGTAATAAAAAAATAAAGAAAAACAATTTTTTGAGAATAAACCCCTAAAACAGAACTCAAAGGGGGTGTAAACTTTCGCACTAGACAAACATTGGTCTCTTCTTTTTAACAACAGAATTTGTGAAGTAATTTGTTGTTACTTCCATCATATTTAATTTATCATGCTGTTTTGTATACAGTGCTGTGAAAAAGTATTCGCCCCTTTCTGATTTGTGTGTGTGTGTGTGTTTAAGTTGGCGGTAGTAAATCTGCTCTCAGGTGTCACAGGGGTGTGATGTTCAATGAGCGGGAGCTGAAAGCTGGTTGACCTTTGACCCTCAGGCCTACGGGCCGGGATGTTTGTGATGTTTGTGTGACGGGTGCAGACGCGCTCACATCTGCAGCTCTGATTCTCTCATCTGTAGACTTCAATGAAGTCTCTCTCTCTCTCTCTCTCTCTGTGTCTCTCTGTCTCTAACACACACACACACACACACACACACACACACCTAAAGGCTGCGTGAGTGCTCTGTGTTTTTGTGCACGTGTCTCATGCTTCATTTAATTCCACATTCCAGCTTTAAATTCTTTCCCCTATTTCCTCAACCCTCATGACCCCTGAAGCCCCGCCCACCTGTCACCTGTCAATCAAACCGTAACTCCAGGGAGATTTCCCAGGAAGCTTTTCACCTTCGACAACAGCTGGAACAGTCCGAGTGAAATGTCAAGGTAGAACAAAGAAGTGTTCAAAATAATAATAATAATAATAATAAATATGAAATTATATAAAATTTTATATTATTTGAGGGGTTTTTTTTGTGGTTCAATTATATAAAATTATTTTTATACCAAAAAAATGGAGGTAAAATAAAGTGTAAATTCCTAAATGTAAAATCTCAAAAAGTAAAATAAAGAACAAAGTGAGAGAGTTAAAATGTTTACACACACACACACACACACACACAGAAAAATACATCTATTTAAAAACACACAAGTGAATCGTGTTAACTCCAGAAATCAGCTCAGTTTAGATCGTACGCCTGAATTAAATAAATAAATAAATGAACGAACGAAATCCAATGACATCATCGTTTGTTTGATCTCCTCGTGTTGGCTGATTAGAGTTTCAAACAATCCAATTCAATTTAAATTCAGTTTTATTTTAACACTCGTCGTTGTTGCAAACCAGCTCTTTTAGTTCATTATTTGCAATTAATTAATTAACTAAGATGTTTTTTTTGTTACATGAAAATATTTTTTTCTTTTACTTTTTCCTTTCTTTTTCTTAAGCAATATAAAAGCAAAAGAAAAAAAATGAAAAAGAAAAGAAGGAAAACAACATCCGTGGCGATGTTACCATAGCAACAATTGTCTAGGGGTGACAATGACCATTTTTTTTCTTGTTTAATTAGAATAAATATTTATGTATATTGCTGATTAACATGTTTTGTATCTAAAGACAGACAGATGGACAAACCTGAAAAAAGTTGACAAAAGTACTAATTATTGGACAAATATCTAGAATCTGCAATGTAGAAGCAGTGTGACGCATTTTAACGATTTTTATGGTCATTAAGTGTGTTTAGGTGTGTGTGTGTGTGTGTGTGTGTGTGAGAGCAGGTAGGTGTGTGATGGAGTTAATGGTTCAGCTGAGTGGGCAGGTGGGCAGGTGGGCGGGGTTATGTCAGGAGGAGGAGCGGGTAGGTGAGGTGGGGGCATGGTGGGGTGACGAGGTGTCGATCACATGACGGGTAAGAAATAGAGCAACTTGGGACAGGACTGCAGTTGGGTGGGCGTGTCTATCATCTGGATCCTCTCTTCCTCTATCATCCTTCTTTCTCATCCTCTCTCTCTTTATTTCTTTTTTTTTCTAACCTTTTTCCATCCTCCATACAGTCTCTCAATCCATCCTACTTCTCTCTCTCTCTCTCTCTCTCTCTCTCTTCCTCCATTCTTCTTCTCTCCCTCCATCATTTCATTACACTCTCTTCACTCTCTCTTTCCCTGCATCATCTCTCTTTTCCATCCTGCTCACTCTTTCTCCCCTCATCACCCTTTGGTAAATCCCCGCGCTCACTCGCTCCACACCATCTACACCAGTCTGATGCTTATCTTTCCTCTTCCCTCTCCTCGTCTGTCTCTCCGTCCTGTTTCTCGGTCTCTCACACTGGAACAACATTATACACATATAACAAGGTATAAATATTAATATTCATGAGGAACTATATATAACCATGGTGTTGGTCATATGACATCACACTGAGGGAGAGATAGAGAGAGAGAGAGAGAGAGAGAGAGCTCTGTCTGTATGTGGGACATGTCGCAGTTACATGGATCACCAGGAAGAGGGCGCTGTCTACTTTCTCTCTCTCTCTCTCTCTCTCTCTCTCTCTCTCTCTCTCTCTCTCTCTCTCACACACACACACACACACACACACACAGCACATTCTGAGCTCTTTACTGCAGCATCATCACCATCACTGCTTCTGTACACATCACATCCTAATGCTGAGGAGAATCAGTTTATCCATCCAAACCTCTCGACCGGTTCACTCTCTGTCCCTCTGTCTGTTCATCTGTCCATCATTCTGTCCAGGCTTCAGAGATATATGTATCTCTGTCCACCTAAATCTCTCCATTCATGGTTTTTACTCTTCTATATGTGTCTGCTCATCCATCCATCATTCTACCCTTTATTTCTACTTTCTTTCTCCCTTTGCTCTCTCTCTCTCTCTCTCTCTCTCTCTCTCGCTTTTTTGTACATTATATCCTTTCTTTAAAAAAAACAAAACAAAACAAAAAAAAAAAAAAAAAAATGTGAAAATGAAAAATTGGTTTCTAAAAATCAATCGTTTATTATTATGTGTATATTTTTTATTTTTATTTATTAATTCCTATTTTATTTATTTAACTCCTTTGTGTAAAATAAGATAGACATGCCATGAATGTTTTCAAAATTAAAGACACCTAAAAGTAAAAAAAAGTCTCTCTCGCTTTCTCTCCCATTTGTTTCCATTCTATTCTCTCAAATGTGCCTTTTTTTTTAAAGAAAAGCACATTTGTAAACATTATTATACAGCAGTTAGTTCTGAGCGAGTGATCTGATTGGACGAGAGGCGTTATTCCCTGAGTGCTGATATTAGACAGTAACAGCACTGTGATGTGTAACTATCTGTGTGACTGGGCGTGTCCCAGGTGTCGTCCAGTGGTTAATGACACTGACTGTGTGTCTCAGCGTGGGTGAGAGTCGGTCTGTACGGTCCGCAGTACTGAGGAGAGAGCAGCTGCCTGACCACGCCCACATTCACACCCAGTCACAGAAGCACTTTCAGCAACAACACACATCTGATAACGTCATGTCGTCTTAAACAACGCGCCTCACGTCTCTGCACTAATCGCTTCTAAGTCCTTCTGAATCGCCTCTGAACCGTCCGCGTCGTTCTGTTCACGGCTAACGCTTAGCTACAAAGCTAACTAGCTTCTAACACGAGGCTGAATTCCAAACCCCTCTCTAACCCCTGATCAAGGGCACTACTCGGAGTGAGGAACAAGGGAGTGTACACCCTACATAGTGCACTAGACTTCCATTTAGCACTATTTGGGATTCGACCCCAGAACCCTGAAGTTAACGGAGCTGATATTCTAAAGTGTAATGAGTGTAAATCTGCAGGAAATCTGGTGAGTTTCTCAGGACTGAACACCACCTGCCTCGAAGCCGTGCTGATATCCAGCACAACAGCACTCGCTCATGTGTGATATTGCTTAATTATTGCTCACTAGATTTGTTTCTTCAAGCTTTGTTCAGGTGCTCCATAATTTTACACATATTTATAAAAATAAAAAAAAACACAGCAGTCCATATTATAAAAAATAAAACAAAATAAATCGTATAACTTTTTTATTATAAAAAATGCATAAAAAATCTATTTTATATATTGCGCATATTTCATATATCATTTTATAATTTAAAAAATGGAGTCTGGGCCCTTTTACGATAGCATCTTCGTTTTGTTAATAATTATATTAAATTATGTAAATATTTTATCGATTAATTAATCACATTATTATTTTTATTAAATGATAAGACACGACAGAGGGGCGCCGTGATTAAAAAAACATTGATCTTTGTTTTATTTCTTTACAACCCGCGAGCTGTGTAACAGCCGCTGGCCGTGACCTCTGACCCCTGTCCTTTCTCTGACCCGTATAACGAGGGCAGAACGTTGCCGAGCGCGAACGTTCTCGCGGAGGGTTTCCCCCGTCATCTGCTGCTTCAGCTGCTGCCGGACGCCGGTGATGCCGCAAGCTCCAGACAAACGTGCCGGCTGTGCTGCCTCTGTTGCCATGGCAACCAAAAGCCGGTGCTGACGGGTGGACGGTGAGCGGTTTGTCTTTAGGGTTTACGATGTGTGTGTGTGTGTGTGTGTGTGTGTGTGTGTTCTTAAGCAGTTTTCTCTGACGGGATGTCCAGGGTTTCAGATCGATATCGCCGCCGGCGACGCTCGGTATCATAAAGAATCGTATCGTTGCGACCTTATTGAACGCACTCAGGAAATAAAGGCGTGTGTACGTGTGGATGCCACCTGAATTTCCCAGACCAGCATGAGATTCATCAGCAGAACTGATGGTAAACACCAGGAGAAGAAAAAAAAAAAAGGAAAATGCACGAGAGGAATGATGCGGCGTCTCGATATTGTTTTTTGTAAGGGGTTTGGGGGGGGGGGGGGGGGGCAATGTGACACCTGAGACCTTTACATCATCTGTAATAAAGATGACCCTTCATGAAAAACCCTTTTTACTGCTAATTCTAAGGTCTCCGAGACACGGCGGGAGCGAGTGAGCGCGCGAGTGAGACGATCTCTGTGGCTTTAAATCCTTCCCCTGTGCACTAGGGATGACATCATCCTCTAAAAAACCCATTACGTCATCCCTTCAGGGAGCCTCCTCCCCTACCCCACCCTGCTCCCTCTCACCCCATTCCTTTTCCTCCTCCTTCTCATCCACCTCCTCCTCCTTCCCCCAGTTGCCTGATTGGCTCGCATCAGTGTGAGGACCCGCCCCACCTGGGCTCTGATTGGTCGAGAGGATCCACTGGTGTCTTTGTGTTATTGGACTGGTGCTCTCTGGGATGCTTGAACACACACACACACACACACACACATCATGCTCACAGCACCATTTTCATCTTCATGCACAATACACTGATTAACACACACACACACACTCACACATACATATACAGTATCAGAGATACGGCATCACATTTAATGCAGGACCAGAGGTGTGTGTGTGTGTGTGTGTGTGTGTGTATAAAATAGGAGAAAAAAAGAGAAATGCTTTACACAAAACAAGTGTGTGTGTGTGTGTGTATGAGAGAGAGAGAGAGAGAGAAAATGTATTGTAAGGAATTGTAATACCATTGAGCCTCGCTAGGGGGAGACTTGAGTAAGGGTTGCCAGAGTGACAATTTTACCTCCCAAATGGAAGTCTCAATTAAAGCTCAGGATTCAGTTTAACCAGGAATCAGGAAGTGTGACTTGAATTTCGTCAATGAAATGGCAGTTAGCACTGTCGCCTTGCACCTCCAGGGTCCGGGTTCGATTCTCAAGATTCTTTCTTCATGAGAGACAGTCTGTGTGTGTGTGTGTGTGTGTGTGTGTGTGTGTGTGTGTGTGTGTGTGTGGTTTGCATGTTCTCCCCATGTTTGGTGGGTTTCCTCCCACAGTCCAAAGACATGCAGATCGGTCTAGTTTACGTTCCCAAATTGCCCGTAGTGAGTGAATGTGCGCATACATGTTGCCTGGAGGTCCTACAACAGTCAGAGAAATGGGAACAGATACAAAGGTCACCACGTCTGTCCCTAGTGGGACATTTTCTTCTTCTTCTTCTTCTTTTTTTTACTTGGCGACTGAAGTCAAACACTGCATTAGCTGCACAAACACTGCGTCAGCTCAACATGGCCGCTCTCGGCGTCAGCAGTAAAACAGCATCGCGTCTTTATGATAGGAATCTCTTTATATTTTTCAGATTTAGTCGTCTAGCCGGATGAACACTGAGCTGCCTGTCACTTTTATCTACTTTGTAGCTCGAATGCGTCTTCGGATATTGACAATGATGTCGTTATTTATGGACTTTCCATTTTCAACTTAAATTCCAACTCAATACATACTTCAGCTAACCTACGCTGAAGCCTGTTCACATGTTAGAGAAGCTACTCTGAACTTCCCACAGCAAGATCCAGAAAGATCCAGGAGCGATCAAAACATGAAATAATAAATCAAACCTCATTTCTTATAGCAATAACTGCTTCCAT
>CM059222.1:29052608-29065108 GCA_030347435.1 Clarias fuscus | reverse complement strand
TGCATGTAGGTTTCACACATTTTCACATGTATGATGATGATGATAATAATCATAATAATAATTATTATTATTATTGACATTCATTTTGAATTTTCCTATATGATTCATTTACATCATTCCTTTATTCTTGATTCTTTCTTGATTGCTGATTTTTCACATGATTCCACACGTCACTCTTATACTGCAAAATCTTCAATATTTTTAAACGTGAATGATTTTCATCTGATCAAATCAAAGAACGTATTTTTTTTTATTAATTTTTTTTTTTTTTTTTACATAATTCTGTGTTAACGTGAGTTTTCACAAGATTTATATCAATTCATGATTATTTTCATGATTCATTAATGGTTTTTCTACTGTAAAATCTTCAGCACTTTTTTTCAAATTATTTTATATTTATTATTGTATATTTTACTATTATTATCTTTTTTGCATTATTTTCATTTATACTTTTTTATTTTGTAACTTATTTTATGTGATTTTTATTATTTTTAGTTTATAATTCAGGATTATTTTAAAGATTTTCATATAATGTTTTAAACAATTCTATGTTAACATGATTTTTCACAAGAAAATGTTTTTTATTTGATATTTTATATGATTCCTCACATGATTGATGTGAAGTTATATATTTTCAATTCTATTTCAACATGTGAGTTTTTCCCAAGACTTATTTACTTATTTTACGTGAATCACCTTCTTCCATATCTCTGACTTTTTTCTAAGCGATTCAGTATCCACCTGATCGTTTAATTTCCGCGTGATTTCTCACGATTTGTTTTATGCAAATAAATTTTTTACATGATTCTGTTTAAACGTGTTTTCTTTAAAAAGCTTCTTTTTTCCACACATTTCTTGTTGTCTTTCCCCCACATGAAATGTTTCACCTGATTAATGATTTTATATTTTACATCACTTTTTTAAAACAGGATTCTATTTCATAATGGTCTTAATATAAGCTTTATTTTTATAAGTTTATTTGCACATCATCACTCGCAATTGGTTTCTCATATGAATTATTATTTTTTTACACAATTCCTTTATTTTTCATTTTGATTCCTAACATGAATGAATTTCTGCCACATGATTTTTTCTTTCGCAACATTGTGATTTCTTACATTATTAGTTATCCCAGAGATCTTTTCATTTCCACATGTGATTTTACACATAAAGTTTCATAAGAGCCTGTCTGAACTTGTGACTTTCACATAATTCTTTTATTTTCCTGTGATTTCACATGTGATCGCTCATCTTGTGATTTTTTACACAATTCTTTCATTTTGCATGTCATTTCACACAGCTGATTTTCATTTGTTTTTTATTTGTTTTTCTGAAGATTCATTTTATAAAACGATTTGTTTATTTTCACGTGATTACTCACACAAATGTGATTTTTTTAGCGTCATTATCCATGTGACCTTTAAATTTTTTTATTGTGTGATTTTTCATTTCATGTTCTTTTTTTTTTACATGATTTTATTTCAATATAAGTTCTTTAGTTTGAGAATAATTTTTTAAAGATTCAATTGGAATTTTACATGATTTCGCACATGCTTGATTTTCATGCGATTTTTTTTATTTGATTCTTTTTTAACCAATCGTTTATTTTTTGTTTGATTTTCATTCATGATTCCTTTATGTTCCATGTGAAGTTTTCTGTCTTTTATTTTCACTTGTAACTTTCTTTTATTTACTTTTCTTATTTTTTTTTTTAGGTGTTTTATTCGGCACTTTCTTTGGGATTTTTTTTTTTTTTTTTTCATTTTTGCCTGCCTTTTACATTTTTGTACATGATTCATTTTTCACAGTATTTCATCTCCCCACGTGTTTTGTTCATAAGTAATTCATGTAATTTCGCCCTACTTCCACTTGATTCATTTCATTTCACACATGCTTTTACTTTTACATGTGATTTCCTCGTATGCTCCCGCACGGTTACACGCGGTTCCTGTGATATCGTGTGTGTTTTCTCGACTGATTTAGTGAACTTCGAGCACATAGCATGTATTAGAGTGCCATCCATGTGATTGTATAATACAGATACAATCACGTGACACAAACAGAGATGGCGCACGTACTGTATCTGTGACCCTCGTGGACAGGTTTTACTCGTGTTTGTTCCTGGTCAGACTGGTGATCTGACTCGTCCACTCTGCACCCCTCTTCAGTTCAGTGAGTGTGTTTATCGCCCGATCGTGCCGGACCACAGATGGTCAGATGCTCTAATGGCTGCGTCCGGCTCGTCAATATGCCCATAAACTGGACTCAGTGCTGCTTATCATGATGCGTAAATCAGGACGCGAGTGTTCGCCAGTAACACAGAGTTCTGCTCGATGTCATGGTATGCAGCTCCTAGAATCTGAAGGTGTGGATTAATTTTCTCTCACATCAGCTCCTGGCTGTAATTTAAATCACAGGTGTTTATTAATGCGCTCATCTAATATACCGTACGTTAATAACCCACTGTGTATTGGCATTCTTGGAAGGAGTCTCCGATTTAAAATGATGGGCGGAGTCAGGTCTTTATTATTATTATTATTATTATCATTATTATTATTATTATTACTATTATTATTATGAGAGCAAATTTTCAATCAGGTTTTTGTTTGTAGTTGAACGTTGTTCTTTTCTTGTTGCTGCTGTTTTTTTTAAGCATCCTTGAGTTTTTCTTCCCAAATTACCATCAATAAACGTTAATGCTTTATAACCTTTCAGATTGTGAAGAAGGAAAGATTAAAACAAGATCAAAATGAGTAAATTAAAAGCTTATCATAAACAGTTAATTGAAAAAGCACACTCCATTTTAATTTGCTCATATATATATATATTTTTTTTTTAAATAACGGTTAACACTAGACGAGAAGAACGTCCGGTGCTTTACTGCACGTCAGGGTCCCTTTTGGTGTCGGGTCGTGTTTATTGATCAGCCGCAGATGTTGAAACTGGTTCGCTTTAAAAGACATTAAATCTGTTTATAGTGTGACCTGGAGTGTTTAGCGATTCTGGCGCTAATTTGATGGCTAGTGCTTTACTTTTTCCATTAACGATTACGTAACTCTCTGATGTCACATGGTTACGTTATTAGCAGCTTTTGTGAACGACGTTTGTGGTGTACGTATGAGGAGGTGAGAGAGGTGGACAGACTGAAGGGCTAAAGCGCCGCCGCATCGTTCTCTTTAGATGGATGTATGAACATAGGGCAAAACCTCTGCACCGCTATTAGCAGGAAGTCGAACAGCATTATGGGTAATATAGGACGTACGGAATATACAGTAGGACAACACTTTTGAATGTCGTTTTACGATATAAATACATCATACTTTTGACCTCCAACTCAAAAACTCTCAGGAATTCCTTCTGGGAACATCAGGAGGGACGTCATGTCCAATAGTAAATAGTTAAAAAAGATTTTTTTTTTAATGGTATTCTTTTCACTAAGTGGTAAATATGATAAAACCCATAACACTAACCAGGTTTCAAGGAGGTGTCCATGTTTTTTTCCCCCAGTTTGTAGCCCAAGATGACTGTAACTGGCGTAATAAATGGTGTAATTTCCCATCCAGTTAAGTCAAGCAGTAATAGGAAACAATGGAACAATGCACACTTTGACACTTTGGTTTAGGAAACACTTTTCAGCGAAATCTCGCTCGCTAGCTGTTTGTCATTGCGTGAAGAAGTGAGGAATATGATGAAGGTTATAGGTTCAGGATAAACTTCAGATGGTTTTTCTCAGCGTTTGTGAGGCAGACTGGCTGGACCCGGGTTTCATGAAATATAGTTTTAGTTTAAGAATTCGATCGACCATGCTGCGGGATGATGCCAACATCACGGCAATACACGTTTTTTGCCATGTAATGATGTAATGAGCTCTAGTGATGATGCTACCGTATATCTACAGTTGATTTAAAAAAAAGTATTCACACCCCAGCAGGGTTATCATGCTAAAATGTTGACGCAGCAAGCAAGACAATTTAAGTAAAAAAATGAATTGGATGGTTTTAGGGGACAAAACAGGCCATGTGACTGCTCAGAATCGACCAATCACATTCAAGTCTCATGCTCATGGCTCATTTCTGAAGCCATTCCAATGAAACCCAAATAAAGATGATCGGTAGCCCTGGTGAAGCATGGTGGTGGCAGCATTGTTCCACTGTAATGCTTCTCTTCTGCTGGGACTGGGGCTCTAATCAACATTAACCGTCATTGACCACTCAAATTCCAATCTATGAAGGGAGTCCGAGTCAAAGCGGGACTTTTGATTGAAGAACACGGAACACAGAACACGGTTATGAGAGTAAAGACTCCAGACGCCATCAGGCGTTCCACTCGCTAAATGCTCACAGGAACGACTGCATCGTCTGTTTTACGCCTTCATTCACCAGAAATGTCATCACAAGTCCCACTTTGACTTGAACGCTGACAGAAAACCTGTTAGACAGCTGAAAATGAATAAAAATCACACCATCCAGCGCGAGAACAACCCAAATCCAAGTCCATGAAGGAACATCTTTTGATCTTTTTTAATCTTTTGAAAAAAAATGCTTTAAATTAGGATGACTTAAGTGGGGGGTGTGCAAACTTTTTCTCCCGTTCAGTTATGTAGACTTTTATAAGATATGTTGTGTCTCAGAGCACTAGCTAGATGCTAACAACTAGCAAGAAACTCATACCTTGTTTTTTATTGTTTCTTAACGCTGTGAGGTGTTTATTGCTATTTCAAACAACTAGCAGTCGGCACTGATGTGAGGCATGTGAAGCCACGCCTACTTGGCTGTACCTGGCCCACTGTGACCACGCCTCTTTCTCTCAGACTATCTATTACTTAGCTTCATTCCCTGACTCTCTGTTCTCTTTTTTCCTCTTCTCCACAGCTCTCTTGTAGCTGATCATCCCTAGAGGGTTTGACGGCCTTGGTTTATGCCCCGCCCACCTCTCCTGCCCCTCCCCCACAACCCAACCGTCCTCTCACTGGTTTATCTGGAACACGCCGGCTTTCTCCACCCAAGAACTTCATCCAAGCCGACGAGCTCAGGGGCGTTTCGGAAGGCCGACCGATTAAACAGAAAAGTCTACGAAACAAGATGGATGATATGAAGAAAACGGGAGGACGCAAGCTACTCGCCAGCGTCTGTATTTAGAGGAGAAGAAAAAAATTGTGGACTGAAGGAGGACTTTTTTTTTTGGTCGGAGAAGAGTGGACGTTCGCTGATATAAATACAAATATATAAATATATACTTCCTGTTTATGTAAAGCATCTTTTAAAAAGTACACAGCTCTACACTTTACACTGCACTCCAAAGGTCACACACACACACACACACACACACACACACACACACACACACACACACACACAATCACATAACACACTCCCACACGTCCCGGCCTCAGGATGATGTGCGAAGTGATGCCCACTATATCGGAGGACGGCCGTGGCGGAGGAGGGGGCGGGCCGTCCTCGCCCGCCGGGGGCGGGAGTGGCATGGGAGGGGGCATGGGGGGCATCGGGGGTGGCTACGAGGGCGGCAGCACGGGCAACCTGGAGTCTCTGATGGTGAACATGCTGACGGAGCGAGAGCGGCTGCTGGAGAGCCTGAGAGAGACGCAGGAGAGTCTGGGCACGGCACAGCTCCGCCTCCGGGAACTGGGACATGAGAAAGACTCGCTCCAGAGACAGCTGTCCATCGCCCTGCCTCAGGTACACCAGTTTGCATGTGTGTGTGTGTGTGTGTGTGTGTGTGTATGTGATAGCAGTGAAATCTATCTATATGCTGGCTGGAGTTTTACCCTCCATACACTATACATAGCAGGAAAGGTATGTGCCCATGTGACCATCACACCCATATATGGTTCTTCTCTGAATTTTTGAAGGACACTTCGAGGGTGTGCGCATGAACACAAATCTACACACACACACACACACACGCACACACACACACACACACACACACACACACACACAGCATCGAGTGTCCAGCCGTCGCAGAAGACAAGGAAAGGGGAACACCGCTCAATGGGGTGTATGGGTATGATTGGCCGGGGGTGCACATACTTTTGGTCATATAGCGTATTTACAATGAGGTTAAGAATGAAGAATAAAGGATGGCTGCCATTTCAGGTTGTCTGTTTATTTTCCTCACCTTCCGATCGATCTCTTATTGAGAGAAATGAATGAAGCTCGGGATTAAACTGTAGAAGATGAAAAAAATTCGATGATGTAGAAAAAGAGGCTGAAGGATGACTAAACATGTCCTGAGGAGAGAGAGAGAGAGAGGGAGAGAAGACGATGACCTGCTTTCGCTCGTCTGGACCTGTCCTCCTTCGACTTACACTCACACACGCACACACACTCACACACACACACTCACACACACACTCTTTGCTCTGAGCAGCGTTGTTTTGGTTCAGGCTTTTATTTCCCACAAAGCTCGCCTCCTTCGCAGTCTGTCCCAGATCCCGTGTGTGTTTTTTCCCCTGGTCTCAATGAGAAAATAAAAATGGGACGGAAAAAGAAAAGAAGCGAGGCGATTTCCTCTTAACCTGATTGTACAGCGTTGTACTTAGTGGGAAATAAAATGAGAAACTATGAACTGTAGATCAGAGATGAAATATTGATATAGTTAGTAAGCGTGAACCTGGAGCTCGTCTGTCGTCTGCGAACACGTGACGGGGTTTAGTCCAGGAATTTAACATCGCTTACACGCTGTGCGCTGCTTTGGTTCGCTGTTTAAGCTCGGCCTCGCGCACATGGTGTCGGAGCGCTCGGAGTGAAACCTGTAAGATCCTCAGGCTCTGCACCAGAGTGCGTACGGCGGAGACACCCGCGGCTACCATCAGCCTCTTCATCCGTTTAAGCTAATTGTTAGGCTCATTAGCTAAACACACATCTAGCTAGCTGGGGTTAGAACAGCCGCGGAAAATCTCACCCTCAGGAAACAAACAAACAAACAACAAACAAACAAACAAACAAACAAACAACACTAGTGCACTTCTACAATACTGAGTCAATATACAGTAAAATCATCTAGATTTAATACTTTAATACAACTATAAAGGAAATCTAAAAATAATCTGGTACCAGTCGATCGATTAGATCTGATGGAAAAAGCCGAGAAAAAGAAAGAAAACAATCTGTTGTGCAAAAGAACAAGTATGAAAGAATTTATTCTAGTGGTTAAAGAAAGAAAAGAAGAAGCTGCAGAAAAAGTAAAAGAAAAATGTGAATGAGCAAAGGAAAGAAAGACAGAAAAAAGATTTAATCTAGTTCTAATTACAGAAGGAAGGATAGAAACAAACAAACAAACAAACAAGAAAAGAATCAATCAGAGGAAAGAACAAAACTGTTGATGAATGTAAAAGCAAAGGGGAAAGAATGAATTCAGCAGATAGATGTGAAAGAAAGAAAGAAAGAAAGAAAAACAAAAAAGAAAGAACTGATAGGACTAAGATACTGAAATTGATAATTGATAAAGATAATTGAAATTGAGACATGAAATAGAAAGATTGATGCTTTTGTTACCTAAAAGTGAACAAGTGAGTGAGAAAGAAGGAACAAAAAAGATTAAGATATAAAAAGATAGAAAGAAAAATGATGACGGTACAAAAATATAGAACTAATAATTAAACTATTAATTCTGATAGGAAAGAAAGACAGGAGGAAAACACACAAGATTCAAATAAAAAAGAAAAGAAAAGAAAGGATTCAAAATTCAAAAGAATGATGTTACATAAGAGAAGAAAGAAAAAAGCAAACGAACAAACGCAGTGTGATTAAAGTGGCGGGATTCATCAGGTCTGTCTAAAAGCTACTTGTGTATAATAAGTACGTTGTTCAGGTCTCAGTAGCTATAGAGGTTCCTGCGCGAGTACAGGGAAAGTAATCAGGGACGAATTCCACAACGCACTCCAGAGATCCGCTGAGACTCACATGAAGGTTCTGCTGTCTCACTGAGCTAAACCCGGCGCGTAGCTTTCACAGTTACACCGTGTTTTTTGTCCCTGGGAATTAGCTACATGGCTAACTGGAATTAGCAGCAGTGCTGTGAAATGTTAAATTCCCGCTTTATAATGATCCGTTTCCAAATTGCTCGGTTCATCGAAGTGAAATCCTTCCTGGTTATTGCTGATCGTCTCAGAGCCGCGCGAGTGTCGACCCGCTAGCGTTAAACGTCCGAGTCCACAGCTAAATGCTACAGTGCAATGAATAAAACTTATTGTCTAATGGTGTTTAATTGATGACATTCTGTTACTCTTAACTTTTCATGGCGTATGGATGTTTTCCTGTAAGGAATAAAACACACCGTGCTGTGCAGTGACGGTAAATATCAAACAACCACCCTGAAGTGGATTATTCTCCAATAACAGTCTGTTCCCAAGTGGATTCTGTCCCGTTTATCACAGCGATTCGCCGACTATTATCATTGATATTATGAAGAATTGTTTCCTCAGCAGCGCCCCCTGAAGGTAACAGAAGATACAGCACGGCCAGCGGCGCTCCTGTTCTCATCGCTACCCTCCGGAGAGCTGCGGGAGGAAAAGGTTTTGAATAAAAGGAAATATTTCGTATAAACAGGAAATTCAGATAGATTTCAGTTTCCTCCGCTGAATTAAAAAACAAGACGAGCTAAACCGAGTACATGTTTCAGGTTTAAATAATGTACAGCGCTTCAGGGAAGCGTACTCAGACTTCAACAGTGTGTGTGTGTGTGTGTGTGTGTGTGTGAGTGTGTGAGTGTGTGTAATGCATAGCTGTGCACTTCTTCACTTCCTGTCTGTGGTCAGATCTGAATGCTGTTAGATTCCATTAGCACTTTACATCAGCAGCGGATGAAAAGGTAATGAGTGATGGTAATAGGGACATGTGGAAACTGTTGTGAGATGTATTGGGCGAGGTGTTAAGGGATGGCTGATGGGAGACGTGTTGGGGGGGATTAGGAGATGTGTTCAGAGATGTGCTGTGGATTTGTTGGGTGTTGTGTTTTCAGATGTGTTGGGGGTGAGATGGGGAGGTGTTGGGAGGCATTTTGGAGGCATGTTTGGGGAAGGTGTTGGAAGACGTGCTGTGACATGAGTGTAGGGTGGGAAGGTGTATAGAGGACATGCTGGGATCTGTGTGTGGTGTTTGGGCATTAGTTTGAAATGAGCTGAGAAACGTGATTGGGGAAATTGTTGAGTGTGGGAGATGTTCTCTTGAGGGATGTGTTTGGAGTTGTGTTGGCAGAGGTGTTCTGAAGTGAGGTGTTCTGAGGTGTTTGGAGATATGTTTGGGGGTATTGAGAGATGTGTTGGGGACATGTTAGGAGTTATGTTTGGAGATGTGTTGGAGATATGTTTGGGGGTATTGAGAGATGTGTTGGGGATGTTTTGGGAGAGGTGATAGGGAGAGGTGTTGGGGTTATGTTAGGGGAAATGTTGGTAGACTTTTTGGGGCGATGTCGGGGAAGTATTGGTGATTTGTTCCAGGAAGAATGTGTTGGGGGTGTTAGTGGAGATGGATAGGATTTGGGGATACGTACAGTATAGAGGATGTGTTGGGATCTGTGTTGGGGGTGCTGGGGCATGTGAGTTGGTGAACGTTTTGGGAGATATAAATAACCTGTGTGTGTGTGTGTGGGGGGGGGTGTGGGTGGGTGTTCTCTAGTGGGATGTGTTTGGGGATTTGCTGTCTGACCTGTTAGTCCACCCTTAAGACCTGTGTTGGTGTATAGAGCTCTACTGGCATTGCTGTCCAGGGCCTGACATGGGGGAGCAAGGGATTGTGGGAAATCGGTGCCAGGCAGAACTGCAGCCTGGTCTCAGTGAGGTCCACTTCCCATAACATGAAGGTGCCACGAGCCCACTGAGATGCCATCTGTATGTGTGTGTGTCTGTGTGTGTGTGTGTGTGTGTGTGTGTGTGTGTGTGTGTGCGCCGTTCGCTCCTTTTTCTCACTGCGGTGTGTGTGTATTGGTCAAACTGGAGTGTAAATCCAATAGGAGAGGATGGAGAGTAAGACATAACATGATCAGAAGAAGAAGAGTGACTGTCACCATGTGGTATTTGATCATTTCCCTTTAACAGCACAACACCAAGTGATTTTTTGCCTCGAGCCAATCCTCAATGATTAGGATTTTCGATTGATTAAAGAAACGATACATCAGACTGTTCATTCATTTACAATCAGATGTTATGAAACAAGTCGGTTTCTGAACACAGATATAAACAATTGTTTATATAAACGTCAAAATGACGAGCACCGAGGCCACGCCTCCTTCCCAGAGTTCCCAGACCAGGATAAAACAGGTCCTTAAAATGAAGGAATGAAGGAATAAACACATAACACACGGAATGAGTCGCGTTGTGGGTGTGTGTGTGTGTGTGTGTGTGTGTGTGTGTGTGCGTGCGTGCGGATGGGCGGGGCGGAGATGGCGCGGCGTGAGCAGTACTGTAAGTGGCATATGGAGCCATATGCTGGTTTGTACAACCTGCCAGTGACAATGTGGCTGCTTGTAAATGGCTAATATCACCACACACACACACACACACACACACACACACACACACACACACACATGTATCAGAATAATGTGATAATTAGGACGTCAGGTATCAGATGAAGAGAGAAGCTTCTACATTCACAGCTGTGTGCGGTTATAAAGTCTCACGTCACGAGTTATTCTGGTTCCCGGATTTGCGGGTTGCGACTCGGGTTGTGCTGGGAAAAGGGGCGTGTCTCAATGACGCACGATTCTGCTCTTAGATTTAAGCACGTGATGCCCGCTGGAGCGAAGCCGTGCGATGTAACTGTCGCTTCAGTGTGTCACGCCGAAATCTGCGCTTCACTTTAATTACAGTCAGAATCAGGGCGGGGCAGAACATCACACACGCTGTTCAGTCATTAATCAGAGCGTCTCTGCATTTCATCTAACAGCGGCACTCTGTCCTTCTTCACTTCCTCTCTTTCCTGTGTTTCCTCCGTAGTCAGTTCATCCTTCAAACCTTCCTCACATTTTCAAGCATCAGATGTGAGAACATAAGAGACCGAAGTTATTTTTATTAATGTAAGGAATCTGACTCGTCCATTGACCTGTGACCTGTGACCTATGACCTGTAACCTCATCTCACTGAGCTGGATCTAGCCTCTCGCCTTTATATAACGATTAGCTATGGCAGTCTTATTGTAGTTTTTAAATTCATGTGTGTGTGTGTGTGTGTGTGTGTGTGTGCGTGCAGGAGTTCGCCGTGTTGACCAAAGAGCTGAATGTGTGTCGGGAGCAGCTGCTGGAGAGAGAGGAGGAGATCGCAGAGCTCAAAGCTGAGAGGAACAACACAAGGGTCAGTACAATGTGTGTGTGTGTGTTTACGTGTGTATATGTGCGTGCGTCAGATGTTTACATAGACCCAACAGACTTCATGTTAACAAGCTATAGTTTTGGTTTTGGTGAGTTTGGCAGAACATCTCCAATACCTTCATGTAATATTTCCACCATTTCTCCACACACACTCAGATGCTTTTAAACAGATTCTCATGATGATGTCATTGCTTTAGAAGCTCCTGAAAGGCTAACTGACATCACTTGGGTCAATGGGTGGTGTCCCTGCCCACCTTCAAACTCGCGAAATCAGCTATGAACATAAACGTTGAGTCTGGTTCATCCTGGGGAACAATTACTACAAATACTACAGTAATAATACTACCCAAGTATAAACACCACGAGACCACACAGCCATCGCACCGCTCAGGAGACGTGGACGCTGGGGCAAAAAGTACAAATCAATCCAAAGGGCCGTGTGAAGACACTGGAGGAAACGGGGACAACAGCATCCACAGAACAGCGAGCGCGACATCGACACAACACTGACAGGCTGCTCAGTCAGGAATAAACCCGGAAAAACAGATCTGAAGACTTTTCCTCCTCTGGTCTGATGATCTCACAAAATAGACGTCATCACAAAGGAGGAGGATTATGTGGATATTTTGAAGCAACATCTCCAGACATCATGGTGGAAGTTAAAGCTCGGATGTAAATGAGTCTCACAACGACTCCACGCGTACTCCTGTAAAATATTTACAGACAGAACTACAAAGCTGTGTGTGAGTGAGGAGGTGTGTGTGTGTGTGTGTGTGTGTGTGTGTGTGTGTGTGTGAGTCCTACAGTCCTTCCTCAGTTACAGGAAACTCCAGCAACTTATTGTAAGAAGCGTGTGGAAGCCGACTTTAATTTTCTTCCTTTATTCTCACTACTCAATGTCTTTACTTTTCTTTCCTGTCTCCCTTCCTTCTTTTGCTCCATCATTTATTACATCATTTCTCTTCTTCTCTGCCTTTCTTTCCCTTAACCTTCCTGTCCTTCACTTAATTTCCTCCCTTCTGTCTCTCATTTCATTGTATTTTCTTTCCCTTTTTGTTTTACTTTTCTTTCCATTTCTTTCTCTTTTCTTCCTTTGCTATTATTTCCCCCCTTATCCTCTCTTTCATACTTCCTTCCTTCACTCCTTCTTCCTGCATCTCCTTTCTTTT